>CM065592.1:420830749-421320749 GCA_033119425.1 Bufotes viridis
CGATCCTTCTTCGCTATATACTAGTGGGACGCCTTTCCTGGACGCGTGCACCACGTGCAAACCGCAGTGCCGTTGAGGGACTCACCAAATGCCTGTGCCAATGACTAGCTTTACCCCTGGCTGCCATATGATGTGTTAGTCATTTCCATGTCTACAAATTCCATATGTTGTACTTACCCTTCTGAGCTACTGCAATCCAACCTCTTGTCATGTCCCCCCCAGCCGCCCTCCCCTCCGTACACCCTAATTTGCTTCCACTGAAAGGATTATTTACATTTAGCATCAAAACAGTTATTTGCCTCCTCGCGACGCCCAACGCATTTCTATAGGTTGCATTGTGTAAAAACTCTGCACAATTAATTGGCTCATTGTTCCCGGGAGATGGGCACCGAGGCGTGTTATTGGTACGTTTCGGAGCAAAGGAGTAATTTCTCATCTGCCTGTAAATGTGCGTTAAGTTTGGTTTTACAGGTAATTAAGTAGCTTTTGAGTTTATGTTCTGTTTGCACTACCAGAAAAAAGGCCTCCAAAATAAGCACTTGCACAGTGCCGCCGCTGCCGCACCATCATTTGCTTAAAAAGACTTATAATTACAGTTGACGAAGCATGGACACCATAAAAATGCATTAGTTAGGCTTGACACTTTAATTACCTGTTTTTGCAGATGTTTTTATGTATTGTTATGCGAACAGTTTACAAAATAATTACAGGAAAGTCAAATGGAAAATAAACCAAAGGGGGAGGATTCCGCCGCTGAAATATTTTCATTCATGCGGATCTGGATTAGGCGCAGCTGCTGATTTCCCCAGTAAAAGCCGGGAATCTCGAAGGGTTTATATTAAGGACCTTTAATTTCAGGAGCCGTGCTGCAATTTTATAAGTGCGAGCAGACAATATATCATCAGTGCAGACTGAGGCGGCAGAGAATGTGCATCCTGGATACACACATTATATGTGCAAACAGGTTCTACAGGATGAGACCTTTCTCGATAAATTATTCAGATGATTTGGATGCTGAAATACTCTTTATATTTGCCCACATTTACTTCCCCCCGCATTTGCGCTCTTTGCTTTCCCCTCTGGGGCTCTTGCGCTCTTTGCTTTCCCCTCTGGGGCTCTTGCGCTCTTTGCTTTCCCCTCTGGGGCTCTTGCGCTCTTTGCTTTCCCCTCTGGGGCTCTTGCGCTCTTTGCTTTCCCCTCTGGGGCTCTTGCGCTCTTTGCTTTCCCCTCTGGGGCTCTTGCGCTCTTTGCTTTCCCCTCTGGGGCTCTTGCGCTCTTTGCTTTCCCCTCTGGGGCTCTTGCGCTCTTTGCTTTCCCCTCTGGGGCTCTTGCGCTCTTTGCTTTCCCCTCTGGGGCTCTTGCGCTCTTTGCTTTCCCCTCTGGGGCTCTTGCGCTCTTTGCTTTCTCCCTGGTGGGGCTCTTGCGCTCTTTGCTTTCTCCCTGGTGGGGCTCTTGCGCTCTTTGCTTTCTCCCTGGTGGGGCTCTTGCGCTCTTTGCTTTCTCCCTGGTGGGGCTCTTGCGCTCTTTGCTTTCCCCCTGGTGGGGCTCTTGCGCTCTTTGCTTTCCCCTGGGTGGGGCTCTTGCGCGCTTTGCTTTCCCCCTGGTGGGGCTCTTGCGCGCTTTGCTTTCCCCCTGGTGGGGCTCTTGCGCGCTTTGCTTTCCCCCTGGTGGGGCTCTTGCGCTCTTTGCTTTCCCCCTGGTGGGGCTCTTGCGCTCTTTGCTTTCCCCCTGGTGGGGCTCTTGCGCTCTTTGCTTTCCCCCTGGTGGGGCTCTTGCGCTCTTTGCTTTCCCCCTGGTGGGGCTCTTGCGCTCTTTACTCCCACCCCCGCTATTGCTTGCTTTGCTTCTCCCCGGCTCTTGCTCTTTTTGCCCACCCCACTCCTACGTTCTTGCTGACTTGACACACATTGTGTGAACTGAGCCTTAAGTCTTACCCCTCTGTCTTCTATGTGAACTTGAATTAGTGCTAAAGGAGAAGGTGCTCCTAATGCTCAAGAACCCACATGTATTCTCGGAGATAGGGATGCAAACGGCTCTTCTAATGGTTTCCATTCGTCTCAGTGGATGCCCCTCCCAGTGAAAATACCCTTAAAACCATATAGTCCATATAGATAATGGATTATCTGTAATATAGATATTTTACTGGTGGATCCTGTGGCACATCTTATCACAGCCGGGTTGCTGTCTGTGCGATCCCGACTGTTTTGCTGGTATGAATGTCACACATAAGACTTTCTGTGCCGTCCACGTCCCTCTCGGCTGTCGGGCAATACTAGACGTGTAGTAGAACCTTCCAATGTCAGTTGGACTCTGCATACTGGCCATGAACTGGTAAGTGATGGATGGGTTCATGCATTGCTTGGTCAGCATCTGGTTATCAGATCGCTCCCAAAAGCTGCCATTATCCATCTGCCCGGTAAAGCCTGCCTGCTGCCGTCCTTTATCCAGGATCTTGGGAACTGCCGATTACACAGTCCATGTGCGCTTCCTGGACTCTGCCTTTGTGACTCCCTCGTGAGAAGCCCACAGCCGAGACCTTCAGAAAATGTGCCACAGTCTTGAAATCACTCCCTCCCTCCTTTTTTTTTCTATATTGAGCCAGTTCTACAAAGACTCTTTAGAAGGTTCAAGAAAAGGACGGGTAGATAAATCAGGGTAGATATGTGCAATTTTACATTTTTTTTTTCTCCTGGCGTGTCTGTTTTAGTAAATACTTTCCCGCGAAATAACAATTCTGGATCATCTTTTATTAGAACTTCGTGTTATACTATTCTTATGTTATTCCTCCTGGAAATACTATATAAGTTAAAGGGCATCTGTCAGCAGGTTTGTACTGGCTGACCTGTTCCATGTGCGCTTGGCAGCTGAAGACATCTGTGTTGGTCCCATGGTCATATGTGCCCGCATTGCTGAGAAAGATGATGTTTTAATATATGCAAATGAGCCTCTAGGAGCAACGGGGGCGTTGCCATTACTCCTAGAGATCAGTTCTCTCTGCAACTGCTGCGCCCACATGTAACAGGTCAGCCAGTGTCATAGGTACAAATCTGCTGACAGAGGCCCTTTAGTAAATTTCTATTAGGTATTACCATTCTCCTTCTCAGTGAGGGCGTGTCCCTATACATTTAGTGCTGACAGATTGTGTGTGGACATCCCCTAATGACAAGGAGAATGGTTATACCCGGTTATCAGTTTATTCCTACATTTCCAGGAGGAATGACAGAGGAACAGCACAACAAATAGGGGTAAGAATAAACGCTCTAGATGTATTTTTTGGGGGGCGGGAATACAAGTATTTACTAAAATACACCTGTCAGGAGCGACGATCGGTCCTAAGACGACTGATTGCTCAGACGACCGCTATGTAACCGTTCACTGGTAATACACTGGAAGAGGAAGGTTGTGGAATCTGCACTTTTCTACTTGTGTTTCGGGGGGTGATGATATCCTCTTAGGCTACAACAGGACGTTGGCCAAAATCTGTTCACTTAAAGGGGCATTAAAAAAAAATGGAGCATGATATCCAACTCCTCTATAGTTCTGCCCTGGTACCTTCCAAATCCAGAAGTAGAGGAGGATAAAAAAAATTTGGCCGTCTTTATGTATCATAGGGAGCATCCATTTTGTCTCCCTTTCTTCCTCCAACAATTACTTTAGGAGGAGGCTTCCTCTGCTGCCATGGAGACCAGGCAAGCTAAGCCCCTCCCTTATTAGACCTGAATGGATCCGCAATCCTCAAGACGCGGAGCGGAGGCACGGATCGGAAGCTCTACGAAGTGCTTCCGTGGGATTTCAATCTCCAATGTCCTATTTTTTGGCGGTGCAGTCTGTCGTAAATTCAACGGGTCCGCATCCGCAAACTATTTGCACATGGATGGTGCCCGTGCATTGCTGACCGCTACTTGCGGTCCATAGCAGGGGGCACACACGCTCGCCCTAAAAGAAATATAAATCATTGGCATCCCCATATCCCAATACGCCTTTACTATTAAAATATAAACCTGTTTATTCCGTATGGTAAAACCTGTAATGGAAAAGAAAAATCAAAACGCACCATTTTCTGGTCACTTCAACCATCCCAAAAAAATAAAATAAAAAGTGATCAAAAAGTTGTACACACGCCAACATCGTATAAATAAAAACCACAAATGGCCCTGCAAATAACGAGCCCTCACACAGCTCCGGAGAAGTAACTATACAAAGATTTATGGGGCTCAGAATATGGCAATGCAAAGAAAACAACTTTCCCTACGTTTTTATTTTTTTGGGCATTAAAACACAGGAAAAACTATATAATTGTGGTATCTCTGTAATCTCACTGACCCAGAGAATGACGGTAACGGGTCAGTTTTACCACACAGAGAAAAAACACCGTAAAAACAGAATTTATAAAACTCTGGGGAAATTGCATTTTATTTTTTATTTTCAATTGTACCCTATTTGGAATTTTTTTCCCGCTTCCCACTGCTTCGTATTCAATATTCAATGGTTCCATTGGAAAGTACAACTTGTCCCGCAAAAAACAAGCCCTCATATGGCTATGTGAACAAAAAAAGTTATGGCTCCAGGAAGGCTGGGAGAAAAAAACAGAAACGCGAAAACATAAAATCTCTCTGTCCTCATGGGATTAAAACCAGATAGTGACACACATTCCTTTTTTCTAATCATATTTTCTGTTTGTAGATAGTTTTTCTTTATTTCTGTACATGATGATTATTATTATTTTTTTACGCACTTAGGCTACATGCACACGAACGTAAGTGTTTTGCAGTCTGCAAATTGTGGATGTGCAAAAAAAAAAAACGGATTAAGTCTGTATGGCATCCGTTTTTGGGGTTTTTTGCGGACCCATTGTAATAATGCCTATCCATGACCGCAAAATAGACAAGAATAGGACATGCTGCTATCTTTTTTGCGGGGCTACGGAACGGACATGTGGATAGTACACGGTGTGCTGTCAGCATTTTTTGCGGACCCTTTGAAATGAATGGGTCCACATCCTATCCGCAAAAAATGGAAACGGACACTGAAACAAAATACGTTCGTGTGCATGTAGCCTTATACAACCTTCTTGCCTGAGCTGCTGTTAACATTCTTTACAGCAGCCACATGTGGGTATGAGATGTTCATTGACTTCTATGGGAGAATGTTGTGGGCTTGTTCTGTGACCTGTCCAAAGGTTATTGTGCTGGGAGGGGGGTTAGATAAGCTGTGACCAAACCTGTCGTGACCTTTCTACACAAATGATTTCATTTTGTTGTAAAAAGTAAAGTAAACCTCATGTCTTCTTGTTGCAGGGGAGGCAAGTCCTACACGACGTGAAGCGGTGAAGAAGAAGACGGCGGAGTATCTGATGCGCGCAGAAACCATTTCCGGCTTCTGTCTGAACCGTTCCTCAGAGGCGAGCATGCTCCGAGATGTAAGTTCCTTTCATAGCAATCGCTATTCCTGCACCAAATTTATGCGAACATTCTGTCTGTGCAGCAAAATTTCAGAACTGGCTCACGGCGGTATTTAAACCACACCTCTTTCCCAATAAGCCATGCCCCCTTTCTGATGAGCTACACCCCTGGTTGGGCAAGGTGTAGGAAAGTTAGAAAAGTGTTTCCTGTAGATAAATGAGATGCAAAGCAGGTACGCCGGCTTTTTGGTGCAAGTTATGCCAAAAAACAAGGCATTTTCAATAGTAAATCTGACGCACAGAGCGTGAATTGATCAGCGAGGGATCTTCAGGTCTTCGCTGCAAAGGAAAATGAAACTTAAGGGTGATCTGGGAGGCAGAAGGTAGATTAGAGGGGTTGTTCACCCTTGGGGACCTTTTCTACAGACGCCCCCCAGCATGGCCAGACCTGTGATGTGATCATACTTAACGGATCCCTGCCTCTGGGTCCTGGCTCCATCACCATTCCGCTGGCTCTGCAGGTCCTGGGTCGGGTCTTCCTGTGTCAACATCTGATTTGTTGAGGGTTCAATGACTGCTGCAGCCAGCGACTGACCTCAGCAGTCACATGACCCAGTGACTGATGCATGTGTGACACTGTCTCTGCTGCAGCCAGCCATTGGGATCAAACCAATGTGGGGATTGTATGATTGACACCACGCGTCCGGCCATGCGTGGAGCAATGGGAAGGTAGGGGTCTGTAGAAAGGGTCCCCAGGGGTGAACAATCCCTTTAAAGCAGAAGTCTCACTACTACATCCGGGCGTGCGGATGTCATAGGGCCTTGTGCACAAAGACTGTATGGAGGCACACTTGGTATTGGGGCACAGGAGGCACTCCGAGTACCAACGCACGGGGCTCCTGCCTAGCGTTACGCAGATAATCTCCTCTCGAATCAATGAATCTTGTTATCAACGTGTGTACGTGATACGACATCTGCTGGATTCCTTAGCATCAGAGGTGTAACACGGTAGTGAGGACGAGCCGTAAGGCTACTTTCATACTTGCGGTGTGAGGATCCGGCATTTGGAGACGGACCCGGATGCGGATCCGTCTCACAAATGCATTGCAAGTGCGGATCCGTCTCCCAATTTTCAGATGGAGAGTCGGATCCGTCTTGATTTTTTTTTCACAGTTTTAAAGGTCTGCGCGTGCGCAGACCGGAAGGACGGATCCGTTGTTGCGGAATTTGTAATGCCGGATCCGGCACTAATACAAGTCAACGGGAATTAATGCCGGATCCGGCATTCCATCATGTGTTCCGGAATTTTAGATGGAGATGATACTGCAGCATACTGCAGTATTTTCCCCGTCTAAAAAACGTTTACATACTGAACGGATTTCTCTACATTCAGAACGCATGGGGATAATGCTGATCAGTTTTTTTCCGGCATAGAGCCCCGACGACGGAACTCTATGCCGGAAAAGAAAAACGCTAGTGTGAAAGTACCCTAATTCTGCTGAAAATTACTGGTGAGGGTGCAAGCACAGGTGCGGACCCATTCATTTCAATGGGGCTGCAAAAGATACGGCCAGCACACCGTGTGCTGTCCGCATCCGTAGTTCTGTTCCGCGGCCCCGCAAAAAAGATTAGAGCATGTCCTATTCTTGTCCACATTTTCGGATAAGAATAGGCATTTTCTATCATAGTGGTGGCCATGTGCGGTCAAAACACTACGGTCGTGTGACTGTAGCCTTACATTTTTGCAGCTTATTCACTTTCATTGGCAAATTGTCCAGTAATAGATATACAGCAATTTCTTATAACGCACAGGTCTAATGAGCAGCTTAAAATACTTTCTAGCACTAAAACTGTTTTTGTAAATCCGGATGATGAATTCGGAATTGCAAAACCATCCTGCAAATTGCGCCTCCGAGCGCAGCTCCCTTTAATAGATATTCGGTGCAGTAGAGGCTCCACCTAGTGGCCGTATCACAGATAATTCGCTTTTTACATTTTTCTTGCTGTTTTATCACATGCGCTGTTGATCTCTGTTGCAATAGGAGAAACTAATTACTGCAGCCTTGTCTGAAGTTGAACTACAATTCCCAGCATGCCTTGCTTCTCTACTAGTATTCAAACAAAAGAGGTTGTCTAGGTTGTAAAAACCCATTTCATACACCTTATTGGGGAATCCTCACTTAATAGCGGGGGTCCTCTCCTCAAGATCCACATCTGATGTTTAGAGTAGAGCTACAAAGAGCGTCTGTCGCTCTGGAGGACCCGTCCTGTCCTGTATTACACAGGCAAACCATTGATGTCAGTGGGCACTATGTAATGCTTTATTTTCCCAGTGGTGGCGCTGCAGGGTAATTGAACACGTACTACCAGTTTTCCCCATAGATTACAGCTGATCGCTGGGTGTGCCACCAGGAGAACACTTTGTGGTTAGCTTTATTATTAAAGGGATTGGCTGGCCTGGGAGACAGCTACTGCTGTGGTCCTAACCTGTGCCCCTGAACATAAAAACCCCACTCCCCTGTCTGTGGTCTCATCGCTACTCCGTTGCCAGATGCTTTCCCTCCTCGCAGGACCAGGAAGTGACTTGGTCCCTTGACCAGTATGACCAATTACAGGCCTCGTTGGCGTGAATGATATATCACAATGATGTACCGTTCAAGCCAATGTGAGGCCTGTGATTGGCCGCAGCGGGCACGGGACCAAGCTCCTTACTGGGCCGGCGGGGAAGGAGCAGTGGTGGTACTGCGGACAGGTTTTTTTTTGTTCAGGGGAACAGGTTCGGAGACCAGGTATTGTCCAGGGGCAGATTGACCATAGACCCCACAGTGACCAAGCTCTCATAACGTACAGAACGATCTGATGCTCTTAGCGTTAATTAACCCCCAGGTGCCCTTTTGAATTCAACAGTTCCACCATCATCAGGACGGTGATACAGTTGAATACTGCGGTGGCAGTATTTTTGTGCTGCACTGTCTCATCTGGTTCTGCAGGGGCGGTATTTTGTGCTGCACTATGGTATTGTTGCTCTTGTCTACTTCTGTTGTCCCTGCCTACTAGAGAGCCTCGGCCCTGCTCTAACAGCCCGGACTGGCAGGAGTGCCGATACGGGCTGTGTAACACTTTACATGCCGTGGGCAATGGCGCCCACCGCATGTAAAGTGCTGACAGAGGGAGCGGACTCCTTCTGTCTCCCATCGGCACCCTGCAAGTGCGATTGCGGGGTGCCGATGTGTGTGAAGGCTGCCTGGGGTCTGATGTAGGCCCCGGTCCGGGCTGTAGTAATTTCTGTCAGACTGCGCCTCTCTGGCCTGCTGGTCAATGTCAGAATAGCATTGCTATTAAAATGCAATGCACTATACCAGGGATGCCCAACCTGTGGCCCTCCAGCTGTTGAGAAACTACAACTCCCACTATGCCCTGCTGTAGGCTGATTGCTGTAGGCTGTCCGGGCATGCTGGGAGTTGTAGTTTTGTAACAGCTGGGGGGCCGCAGGTTGGGCATCCCTGCACTATACTATAGGGATAATGCATTGCATTTTAAAAGCAATCACTGTCTGTTATAGTCCCCTTGTAGAACTATTAAGTGGTAAAAAAACAAACACATTTATTAAATAAAAACAATTCCATAAAAAAATTACTCATTTTTTTTTTTTTCCATTGAAAATATATGCTTTTCAATTTTAAAAAAATAATAAAAAAAAAAAATCTCACCCATATGCTTGGTATTGCCGCGTCCGTAACGATCTGGACTACATAAATATCACATAAATTATTCCCTACGGTAAACGTAAAAAAAAAAAACACCGAAAAAACGTAATAACAAGCGATCAAAAAACGCCATTTACTCCCTAAATGATACAAAAAAAAAAATACAAGTCGTCCGGCAAAAATCAAGAAAGAAAAATAAAAAAAAGTTAGGGGTCTTGGAAAGCAGCAATGCAAAAACCTTTTTTCTTTAAAAAAAAAAAAAGCGGTGTTATTGCAAAAAAGTAGTAAAACGTAGAAAAGCTTCATGTATTTGGTATCGCTGTAATCGTACTGACCCAGAGAATAAGGATATTATGTTATTTATATCGAAAGATGAACGCCGTAAAATTTAGAACGTAAAAACGCAGCGGCCGTATTGCTGTTTTTCCCCTCTCCCTCCCAGAAAGAGTTAATCAGAAAGTTATGTGTACCCCAAAATGGCGCCATTAAAAACCATAACTTGTCCTGCAAAAAAAAAAAGCCCTCATAAAGCTATATAGACGGGAAAATAAAAAAAGTTATAGCTTTTGGAACGCGATGATGAAAAAAAGGAAGAAAAACGCTTGGTCAGTAAGGCCCAAACAGGCTGGTCAGTAAGGGGTTAAAGGTTCCTTCTAAGAACGATGTTTAACCCCAACCTGCACATACCGCATCCACAAACCTCGATTGTTTTTTTGCTCAGGGACAAGCTTTTATATCCGCCCCCGGGTTCAGGCTGTTGATCACCAGTTCTGCTACGTTTTTCTTCTTTACTACTGCACCTGTGCCCATTCAGTCTTTTATAACATGCCCACATCATACTTATTATAGACGGAAGGTTACCACCGCTGCGTTACTGTAATGCCAGTCCTAATTTAAGTGCTAGAGACACATTTTACCTTTTTTTATTTTCTGCTGTTTTATATGATCTTATTTTTTGATACATGGGGTGTAGAGAGCGATCAGAATAAAAAAAAAAAAAAAAACAGGTTTCCACAGTATTGTGTCATGGAGCAAATACTGCAGCAGTTTGCTATGTTTTCTCAGTGATTTGGGGGTTACTCTCTCTCCTTGGGGAGAGCGCCTTAATCGGCGTGAGGAGACTTATAGGCCGTACCTGCTCTTCTGGGATAAAAGGTATGCAAATGAGCTTTTAACAAGCTTTGCCTCTAATGCCACCAGCTGTAAGGCAGCTACCCTATAAGTCAATGTCTGACCTTTTAAACAGACCTTGAGACATGACTCAGATATTAAATAAGCCAGAATCTCAATGAGGGGCAATCACCCCGAAGCAGCTGTCTGCAGATGAGGTGTTGGCTTCTTTAATATCCGAGTCATGACTCAAGGCCTAGTTTAAAGATCGAACATTGACTTATAGGGTAGCTGCCTTACATCTGGTGGCATTAGAGGCAGCGCTTGTTAAGAGCTCATTTCCATCCCTTTCTTTCCAGAATTCCAGAGGAGCATGTATGGCCTATAAGTCTCCTTACGCTGATTAAGGTGCTCTCCCCAAGGAGAGATAGGACCCCCAGTTGACAGACCTCTCACCCAGTTAAGCCAGTTCTCTCTGTTCTGCACTGATGAGGGGTAATCACCCCGAAACAGCTTTCTGCAGAAGAGATGCTGGCTTAGTTATTATCCAAGTCATGTCTCAGGGCCTATTTAAGGGGTCGAACATTGAATTATAGGATAGCCGCCTTACATCTGGTGGCATTAGAGGCTGAGCTTGTTGCATCCCTTTCTTCTCATTGATGCACTTGCTTCACCTGAAGTTTGAGAAACTACTGCAAACCAATGCGATTTCGCCATGTGGCACTCTACCAGCTAGTACCTGCTATGTGGAAACCTAGCCTAAATCCTTCAGGCTTCAGCTTTCATCAAGCATTGCGATCTAACTTGGCAACATTACCATTCAGGACTCTAGAAAAGCTGGGTGACAGCTCTTCTTGTGGAACCCCCAGTTTCTCAGAGATGGCTATAGTGAAATCACTCCCAACAGGCTCCCTCATTACTAAGAAGTAGTATAGGGGGAGATGTATTAAGACCAGCATTGTGTACGCTGCTCTTAAAGGTTATGGACGCCTTTGAGAGAAATTCTACTCATCTGGGGCTAAAATCATTTTTTCACTTGGTCTTTATTGAAAATAAGTTTTTTTTTTTTTCCTTCTACAGCTGTAATTTAATTGCTCCCCCGCTTCTCGGTGAGTCTGTCAGATCCATCTGTAGCCCTTATTTGTGAAATCCTGACAGATCATAAACCCTCATTACAGCTAAAGCTTTATCAGCTTGACTAGAATTCAGCTCTGATGTTTATGAGCTGTCAGGACTTCAGAGATAAGGGCTACAGATCAATCCAACAGAGCAGCTCTCTGACACTGAAACTGAAAGCTGCAGAAGAAGGACTGCTGATAGTGTTAAAGACCAATCAAACAACGATTTTTAGCCCCAAACGAGTAGAATACAATAATAATAAAAACATTTCCACTAAAAGTCTTCCTAGCCTTTAATTTGTCCTGTGCTGACATGATATACGCCAGAATTATTAAGAGCCATTCTTGTTTTATTCATTGTGGCACTTGTCAGGTCGCTCATGCCCAGAACGGAAATTGACTTCAAACAGGAATAGATATCTGCCGCACGTGTTAAATGAGTTGCGCCATGGAGGTCCCCCCTGCAGCCCTCCTCCTCCCATGCCCTACCCACTTTTTGGAAAAGTGACGAGGGTGTCTCAATAAGCTAAAAAGTCTCTTTGGGATAATAAGGGAGTTGTCCCACCCATTACATATGACATTTATTGTTTAGATCGTAAAAAAGGGCATTTATAATCTCTTAAAGAAACTATCAATATGGCGCCACCTGGCGTTCAAAGTCTATGGCAACAAGCGCATCCACTTAAAGGGCATCTGTCAGCAGATTTGTCCCTATGACATTGGCTGACCTGTTACATGTGCGCTTGGCAGCTGAAGGCATCTGTGTTGGTCCCATGTTCATATGTAGCCGCATTGCTGGGAAAATTTTTGGTTTTAATTTATGCAAATGAGCCTCTAGGAGCAACGGGGGCGTTGCCATTACACCTACAGACTCTGTTTTCTCTGCAACTGCCGCACCCTCTCTACTCTCTAGGACAGGCAGTGAAAACATTATCACACCTTCCTGGCCCTGTCAATCAAAGTGCAGAGGGTGCAGCAGTTGCAGAGAGAGCGGAGCCTCTAGATGTAATGGTAACGCCCCCGTTGCTTCTAGAGACTCATTTTCATATAATAAAACCTCATCTTTCTCAGCAATGCGGGCACACATGAACATGGGACCAACACCGATGCCTTCAGCTGCCAAGCACACATGTAACAGGTCAGCCAGCAAAGTTTCTGAGATTAAATAAATCTCATATACACTTTGCAGATGTTTTCCATGCAGAAATGAACCTGCTGTGCAGATTTAGAAATCTGCAGTATATCATAATATTTGTGGTTTTAGCTGAGGATTCCACACTTTTCGAATATAGGGCGAGATCTGCAGCAAAACCACATCAAATCCGCACCCAAAAACCCTGTTAGAAATTGTGATTTTTTTTTTTTGGTGCCGTTTGGGGGCAGAAACACAAAGAAAGCTGCAAGGAAATTTGTGCGGATCTTTTGCACATTGAACTGCACTCGTGTGCAGGTACCCTTAATGTTAGCTGCCAGAGGGTGAAGGAAACTGATTATTTTTTTTTTTCCAGAGCCAGCCCCCAGCAACACAGATGAGCAGCAGCAGGGGGCCACATGGAAGCAAGAAAAAGAAAAAAACTAAACATTTCCTATATCCTATCCAGTGAAGGTTTCTGACATTTACTTATATAGTATGGCACCACCTGGTGTTCCAACAATATGGCACTGAGTGCATCCACTTAATGGTCTGAGTACTGGGGGACACACTCTCCCCATAGCTGGCTCTCTGCATGGGGATCCTCTGGAGGCCAATACAAATATCTCTGTGCCGTGCTTGTGGGAAGAGGAGCAGAGCCTCTGCAGTAGCATGGCTGTATAGCTGAAAAGACTTCTACAGACGAAGTAAGAAAGGACTGTATTGTCAGCTGCCAGAGGGGGAAGAAGACTGATTCTTTCCAGTTGCACAGAGCAGCAGCAAGGGAGGGCACATAGAAGCAAATAAATTATTATTTTTATACTAGAAACACTGCAACGCGTACTTTAAAACAGCTAGTAACATCGTTTTTAGGGTGTTTGATATGAAAGTAATTCATAGGATAGCCACTTTAATGACTGTGATCAATGTGTGATCCACGGATCTGTAGAGTGCCACACCTTCTTCACTGCAGCTCCCAACACAGCGCCGCCCATGGGTTCGAGTTTGGTACTGCAGCTCCACCGTATTCTAGTCTGCATTGTTGGTCCTACTTTTACTGAAGATATGTCAAGTTCGGCTGAGTAATTGCTGTGTCTGATGGGTAGAGTAGTGCCAGATCCTGCCCACATCAGAATGCTCCTCTTATAGGGAACTTAGATTTATCTGCTACTTTTCTGAACCTGCTTCCCTGAGCCGAACATCCTTCCCTTTGATTTCCCTTTAAATAACGTGTTTCTCGGTTACATTGTTTTTTCCCTCTATTTCCTTCTTCATCCTCTTAATTTATTTACTTGCAACTTAATAATTAGAACCGCACATAAAACGTCATCTTTCATCTCGGGCTCTGTGATTTATGATAAATTTAGTTTCCTTCGGCCTGGCATTTGCTCCAGCAGGCGGCCTTCCTTCAAGTACCACACTGATTGATGTCTTATCTTTGATATGTTCCATTAGCCTCCAGGAGCAGAGAGTTCAAGGCCCTCTTCGAACCTGAGGAGTCCTGCGGAGGAACTGAAGGCCTTCAGAGTCCTTGGGGTGATTGACAAGGTAATTCTTCAGCATCTCTTCAAGAGTTCACTCATAAATCGACCGCATGCTGACATGGCCTCTTTGAAGCCGAGGATCTTAAGGATATGAAACAAAAGGGGAAAATGACTCGAATGCATCTGCACTTTTAAAATAACAAAAGCAACGGAAGGCAAAAAAAAGTATATATGTATAAAAAGACTAGCTTTATGTAAGCAGTTCATCTAAGTGCCTGCAGAATCTGTTTGAGGTAGAGGGCAGAGAACGTCTTTTCTTGGTCAACAGTGTGGGGCGATTCATGAAGAGGGGTCATGATACGTAAAGGGAGACCCGATTCCCTTCTAATCGGAGGTCAGGCCACGGGTTGTAAAGAGCTGGTAATGTTTTACATGCTGCTGAACACCATCATCTTTCCTTGATGGACAGGTTTGCTGTCCCTCATCATGTAGCGCTCCGTTCCTGCAGCCAGTGCATTCTACACGATGGGTACCAGCGTGCCAAGTGAGGATGTAGGGTGGCATTGAAAGTATTCAGGGTGAGGTGTGAGGGCCACACTTGTTTGCTCTCCCCTGCAGAGGCTATGACCTGCCACCAGGTGCTCACCATGTCTGTAGGCCTTTAGGCTGGTCCTACGTGGCCGTTTTTTTAGCTGCGTTACTTGTTGCGTGTCCAAAGAGCGCTGTCTAGCAGTGCGGCAATTGAACAGACTAGGATCGGAAATTGCTTTTAAACTGGCATAATTGGATTTTTTGCAATTCACGGGTTGCAAATAGGGATCGACCGATATTGATTTTTTTGAGGTGATACCGATAATCTGTGAACTTTTAGTCCGATAGCCGATAATTTATACCGATATTCTGTGCATTTTCATTTTAGAAAAAAAAATATATATAATATTAGATATATAGTAGATTAAATATTTATACTTAATATTTTGGTGTTTTTTTTCCCACTTTTTTAAATTTTTTATTTAATAACTATTTCCCCCCTCAGGGGTAGAACCTGGGATCCTTTAATCCCTTGTCCTATTCACCCTAATGGAGCTCTATTAACGGTGCCTAGGACTTCACACTCTCCCTTCTACCCTGTGCATAGTACATAGATCAGCAGGGAGCTTACCATGGCAGCCAGGGCTTCAGTAGCGTCCTGGCTGCCATGGTAACCGATCGGAGCCCCAGGATTACACAGCTGGGGCTCCGATCAGAAGCTGCCACTGCCACCAATGAAGAGGAGGGAGAGGGAATCCTGTGGCCACTGCCACCAATGTTTTTAATACTGGGCGGTGGGGGGAGGGAGGGCGCACTGCGCCACCAATGAACTTGCCCATTAATTCAAATACAGCCGCACCCTACCTCTCGTAGAGGTCGGGTGTGGCTGTATGCTTTACCTGCTTCACTTCTGGTTTTGGCTCACAAATCACTGATGGAAGTCAGTGACCAAACACTGAAGTATGAACGAGGCCTTAGCCGCACCTGTAATGCTGCATTTACAAAATCACAAATCCTGTGGATTTGAGTGGAAATATGGACAGAGCCTTACTGGACTGCCTCGTGTCTGTGATATGAACCTGCCAATGATATGGTTGTGACAGGCGTCTATAGTGTCTGCATCCCCGGTGCCCATACACTGCAATACTGTTCCCACCACCTCTTTTTCTCCTGAGGTAACTGATAAGAGACTGATTAGATTAAGAAAAAAACTGTAAAAATTTTGAGCAGCATCTATAGCAGTGATGTCCTACCATCAGTCTGATCAGGATATGCAACCGTGACTCTGTATAAACATTCACTCATCTTACACCCATCTAAATTCCACACAAGCGGGCGCCCAGAAAAAAAACTTTTTTTTTTAGAAACTAAAATACATTGGAGCCCCCCAGAGGAGCCTCCAGCACAGGTCTTGAGAATTTACATGATTTACAATTTTTTTTCCCCAAAAAGTTCAAGCCTTGATAAGAAACATTGTAATATATTTTATTACAGATAAATGCCTCTTTTTCCACTTCTCTCCTCCTAGCCCTTATTGCTCTCGGTTCACTGGTGAAAATCCATTTTCATTTAGCAGCTCACTTAGGGATCAGGTTACAGCTACTACCCATAGAAATCTGTGGAAAGGGAGAGTAGGAGGCATCTACAGAGAGGAATACTGGCACAGTCACACAGAGATGCTGCTTCTAATAAGTGTTCTGCTCTCACACCCCAGAGCTGGATTCACAGCTACACTGCTTATCTGTGTATGTGACTGCTTAAAGGGCTTCTGTCACCCCCCAAAAGTCATTTTTCTTTTTTGGGCTTACTAAAATCCTTATAGGGCGATTATTCTATATATACTGTTTTTACCTTTTTCTGTTGGTTATTTTCGCTAAAAAACGCACTTTTTAAATATGTAAATTACCTTGCTACCAGCAAGTAGGGCGGTTACTTGCTGGTAGCCGCCGCATCCTCCTTTCCAAAAAACGCCCCCTCCTCCTGTTGAGTGACAGGGCCAGCGAGCGCTCTTCTCCTCTGGCTGGCCCTGTCTCAGTTCCAAATCGCGCACCTGCGCCGTCCCAGTCTTCAGTTCACTGAGAGGAGGACGCTCGCTCGGCCGCTCCTTCTTCAGTGCGACTGCGCCGATGAGGTCACATCTACACCCGGAAGAGAAGTCGACGGCATCTTCTCTTCCGGGTGTAGATGTGACATCATCGGCGCAGGCGCACTGAGGAAGGAGCGGCCGAGCGAGCGTCCTCTCAGTGAACTGAAGACTGGGACGGCGCAGGCACGCGATTTGGAACTGAGACAGGGCCAGCCAGAGGAGAAGAGCGCTCGCTGGCCCTGTCACTCAACAGGAGGAGGGAGCGTTTTTTGGAAAGGAGGATGCGGCGGCTACCAGCAAGTAACCGCCCTACTTGCTGGTAGCAAGGTAATTTACATATTTAAAAAGTGCGTTTTTTAGCGAAAATAACCAACAGAAAAAGGTAAAAACAGTATATATAGAATAATCGCCCTATAAGGATTTTAGTAAGCCCAAAAAAGAAAAATGACTTTTGGGGGGTGACAGAAGCCTTTTAACTGTGATATAAAAATAAGTGCCCAGGATTTCCTCTGAGTGTGCTGTGAGTGGCAGGCAAAATAGGCCCCATTCACACGTCCGCAAGTGTTTTGCGGATCCGACGAAGTGCGTTCCGCAATTTGCGGGAAAAGAAATGCTTCAGTTATATCCTAATGCATTCTGAATGGAGAGAAATCCGTTCAGGATGCATCAGGATGTCTTCAGTTCAGTCACTGAACGGTGTTTTGGCAGAAGATAATACCGCAGCATGCTGCTGTATTATCTCAGTCTAAAATTCCGGAACACATGCCGGAATGCTGGATCCGGCATTAATTTCCATTCCGATGCATTAGTGCCAGATCCGGCATTAAAAATACCGCTGTGACGGATCCGGCATTCCGATCTGCGCATGCGCAGACCTTTAAAAATGTGAAAAAATAAATACCGGATTCCGTTGCCTGAACTGCCTGCCTGATCAGGCAAACTGTATGAAAATGCATGTAATTTTTTCTGACTGATCAGGCATTTTTCAGACTGAGGCCTCTTTCACGCTGACTTTTTACCGTTCCGTCCTCGGGGCTCTAGGACGGAAAGATACTGATCAGGATTTATCCCAATGCATTCTGAATGGAGAGAAATCCGTTCAGGATGCATCAGGATGTCTTCAGTTCAGTACTGAGACGTTTTTTGGCCGTAGGAAAATCTGTAGCATGCTGCAGATTTTGCTCCGGCCAAAAATCCTGAAGGCATGCCGGAAGGACGGATCCTGAATTAATGCCCATTGAAAAGCATTAACCCGGATCCGGCTTTAAGCTAAACGTCATTTCGGCGCATCGCCGGATCCGACGTTTAGCTTTTGTGAATGGTTACCATGGCAGCCAGGACGCTAAAGTCCCGGCTGCCATGGTAAAGTGTAGTGGGGAGAAGAATACTTACTGTCCGTGCAGCTCCCGAGTCCCGGGGCGCTCCACAATGACGTCCCATGAGTACGGATCACATGATCGCATGGATCACGTGATCCATGCGCGTGGTGGGCGCTCTGACGTCATTGTGGAGCGCCCCGGGAGCCGCACGGACTGTAAGTATCTGCTCCCCTGGCTCCCCACTACTTACTGTGGCAACCAGGACTTTAGTAGCGTCCTGGCTGCCATAGTAACCTGAAAGCATTTTGAAGACTGATCAGTCTTCAAATGCTTTCAGTTGTATTGCGTTGTGACTGATCCGGCGGGCATTTCCGGCGACGGAAGTGCACGCCGGATCCTAACTACGCAAGTGTGAAAGAGGCCTGATCAGGTCTGAAAAATGCCTGATCAGTCAGAAAAATGCATTGCAATACCGGATCCGTTTTTCCAGTGTCATTAGGCAAAACGGATCCGGTATTTATTTATTTTTTCACATTTTTAAAGGTTTGCACATGCGCAGACCAGAATGCCGGATCCATCATTGTGGTATTTTTAATGCCGGATCCGGCATTAATACATTTTAATGTAAATTAATGCTGGATCCGGCATTCCGGCAACTGATCAGGCATTTTGGACGGAGATAATACCGCAGCAAACTCCTGACAGTGACTGAACTGAAGACATCCTGATGCATTCTGAATGGATTTCTCTCTATTCAGAATGCATTGGGATAAAACTGATCAGTTCTTTTCCGGTATTGAGACCCTAGGACGGAACTCAATGCCGGAAAAGAAAAACGCTAGTGTGAAGTACCCTGACACCGGAAAAACGGATTGGGTATTGCAATGCATTTTTCAGACCTGATCAGTCAGAAAAAAAGACATGCGTTTGCATACAGTTTGCCTGATCAGACAGGCAGTTCAGGCAATGGAACTACCTGCCGGAATCAAACTACGCAAGTGTGAAAGTACCCTAAAAGCGGAACACCCGACCCCTAAAGGGGTATCCCCACTTCTAGTGGCTAAACCCTTGAAGTCCCTTCTATAGCTCTGTTTGGATGCCAAAACCTCCAATACTGCGTCCCAACGCGTTCTTCAGGGAACCGTTGATATTTTTATTGTTTAATATCTATCTCGTGGCCTCCTCCGATATAGGAGATGTGTACACACCCATGCCCCATCCTAGTTTCTGGAGTCAATATAGTTCCTGATTAAACTGTGATACCGGACCCGTTGTGATTTTATAACTATATCATTTTGGATTAAGTGTGGGATTTTAAAAGATATCATTAAAGGTTATATTGTAATAAGGGTTATTAGTTTCATTAAGACCTCTGTATCAGAAATCAGAGCTCCAACCACTCATCCAATATTAGGTTTATTGGCCCTAAAAGTACAGAGGGGGGCATTCACTTAGGCCTCTTTCACACAGGCGTCATGTTTGACGCCCGGATAAGAGGCGGGTGCGTTGCGGGAATATGCACACTTATTCCGCGCAGGTGCAAACGTTTGTAACGCGTTTTGCACGCGCGTGAGAAAAATCGCCATGTTTGGTACCCAACCCGAAGCCGGACTTCATCACTGAACGCATGTTATAAGGAAAATAATAGAGATCGGGTCCCGTTGCTAAGCAACCATGCGGGAAAATCGCAACGCATCCGCACTTGCTTGCGGATACTTGTGATTTTCCCGCAGCCCCATTCACTTCTATGGGGCCTGCGTTGCGTGAAAAACGCACAATATAGAGCATGCTGCGATTTTCACGCAACGCAGAAGTGATGCGTGAAAATCACCGCTCATGTGCACAGCCCCATAGAAATGAATGGGTCCGGATTCAGTGCGGGTGCAATGCGTCCTCCTCACACATTGCACCCGCGCGGAAAACTCGCCCGTGTGAAAGGGGCCTTAAAGTATACCTTTTTAGTCAGTGGCATGGTTAACCATTGTTTAAAAAACGTAGTAAGCAGCACTACCTATCCCATAATAGGGGAAAAATCCAATTCATTCGGTACCTATCATGTGGTCCGGTATTGGTGCCCGCAGATCGAGATCCAGGCAAGGTTCTCTTGTAGCAATAGAAATCAAGAAAATCCGCATTTGTAAGCTGCCTGGTTGAATAAAGTCACCGGATTTTTTGCTAATGAAGGAGTGCTGCGTATTTTCTTGATTTCTATGGTTAACCATTGTGTCATACGTCTTTGAGAATTCTTATTTGACATTGTGAGAGTGGAGACGACGTCCTTGCTGCCATCAGTAGTTCCCCAGTGACCTTGTCTGTTCTTCGCTAAGGTGACAAATGGCTCGCCTTGCTCCCTGGATCCATGGGCTTGCCTGTTGCCTGCCTCCGGGTCTGCGCCTCCCTTCTGCTGACTTGTGCCGGATTCCTTCCATCTCATGTCTCAGGGCTTTGATGCATATGTTCTGAAGGTGGCCACACTGACTTTGGTTGGGAGCAGATGGTAAACCTTCAGGCTGCCACCGGCTATACTGGTGTTAAGCTGGAAAGTTAACGTTTGATGATGGTTCAGCAGTGCATATGAAAGGATTTGACAAGAGAAATATCTTTAATTAAAAAAAATTAGCATAGTAAACATTTTTACATTTGTATGCAATGAAAATATCTAGAAATTCACTTTATTAGAAAAAAAAAGCCAGAGGGCATTCCCTTTCATTTTGCCAGGTATATATGAATTGTACAGGACCGGGGAATATTTCTAGTTTGTAACTTTGTAATCCAAAGGTGGTAAGATCTGTATAATAGGCTACATTCACACGTCCGTGTGTGTTTTGCGGATCCGCGGACAATGCCTTTTCTTGTCCGCAAAATGCGGAACAGAATTGCGGACGTGTGAATGGAGCCATAGTGTGAGAAATGTCTGACTGGATGACTAAACGAGGTGTGTGCGGGGGACCTGAGACTGAGCGATAGATATAATGTTGATTTTATATCTTATAGCTAAATTATGTCCACCTGATATCTGTTGATAGATCTGAGAAATAGATAGTTATGAGATTGATGAATATAGATAGATCCAGTTATGAGATAGACAGATATGAGTTTGAGAGATGTAAGGCCACTTTTACAGTAGTGTTTTTACTGGATCCGGTAGTGTTCAGCAAAAACGCTTCCGTTACTGATAATACAACCGCCTGCATCCATTCAGAACAGATCTGTTTGTGTTATCTTTAACATAGCCAAGACAGATCTGTCACGAACTCCATTGAAAGTCAAATGGGGGGCGGATCAGTTTTCTATTGTGTCAGAGAAAACTGATCCGTCCCTATTGACTTGCATTGTGGATCATGACGGATCAGTCTGCTCTCCGGTATGAGAATGGAACATTTTGGAGCATTCTGTTCTGTTCAGTTACGTTTTGTCCCCAACGGAAGCATTTTTTTCCGGTATTGAGACCATATGACTGATCTCAATACCGGAAAATATTAACGCTAGTGTGAAAGTAGCCTAAGATAGGTAATAGGTTGGATGGATAGATAGATAGATAGATAGATAGATAGATAGATAGATAGATAGAGATACTGTAAACAGATATGAGAGAGATACTATAGTTAGATAGATATGGGAGAAAAAGAGACCAAGGATTTAAAAATGATGAGTTAATGGGGACAGAATGGCCGCCTGTATTTATACACACACAGGTGTTAATTGCCAGAAGAAACAGTGACTTGTTCTGAGGAGCCTGGAAAAATTGGAAGAAGCAGCAATACAGTGTGGATGTGGAAAGGGTAGGATAATCGTGGCATGTGGCCACAATAATAGCGGCATCAGTAGCATGACGGCATGTAACAGACAAGTCAGTAGATGTATATGAGGCTAAAATCAGTAGTGGCATGATATTGGAAGCAGCAGCCATACAGTATGGAACATGATGGTAGGCAGGCAGACAGAGGCAGTGTCAAAGTGGTGGTAGAGGCAGCAGCAGACATATGGTATGGAACATGATGGTGGGTAGGCAGGTAGACAGCGGCAGTGGCATGATGGGGCACAGTCAGCAACAGTAAATCTATTGAATATCCCCACAGATCCACGCCTCATTAATTTTGTCAAAAATGATGTTTAGTACACTGACACAGGACCGTTTTGTCCATTTGGATGTCCCTACTCCTCCTTCCATGCTGAAAACCATTTCTGGCATGACCCTGGAGGCTGGTCAAGACAGGACAGAGAGAGCATATTGAGCTAGTTTGGCCACTGTTTCAATCTGCCTGCCCAGCAGTCCATGAGGTCAGAGAACACGGTATGTTACGGAGAAAGGCGAGAGTCCAGGTAGGGCTGAACCTGGATGTTGAGGTGCTACGACTTCATTTGTTGACTTGACTAAGCCTGGCGTAGCACATAACAAAAATTGCTCCATCATGTAGATACTACAGAACTGGCTGCTGCTGCATGTGGTAGTGGAAACGGTGGGAGGGTGATGACTGGGCAGGGGGTGGAGGGGGTCCTTAGACTTGCAGGCAGCAGGCATCCGCTTGCTGAAAACTGCGGCAAGCTTTGCACACAGTGCAACTTGGCCTCCCTTTCAGTAACAGGAAAACATTCCCCCATTTTGCTTTGATAGTGAGGGTCTAAAAGCATGGCTATCCAGTAATCGTCAGACTGCTTGATGGTAAGGATATGCCTGACATTACGTAAGCAAGCAATCATACAGCTTGCTTTTCTCACCAGTGTGCCTGAGGCCCCCCACTAAGATGGTTGGTCATGGTGGTCAGTGTCGTCGGCAGCAGCCTTGTCCTTTTCCATGAGCAACTCCTCCTGCTTTCTGCTGCTCCTGTCTCAGTAGTAGTTCCTCATCCTCCACTTTCTCCATCACGGGATTTTCTCTGTGTGGGGCCCCAACTGCTACAGGGCGGCCAGCAGGCTGCTATCCCCTTTGCATCAGCGTCTGAGTGTCTGCTCTAAAATAAATATCCTTACTCACATATTTGGTGATCTCCTCGAAGGGCTTGAGTCTCTGATGAACTGCCACTGCCTGACCTCAAAACGACACATGCTCCCTGCTGATGTGGTTTGGTGCATTCACCTCTTTATGGTGCAAGTTGGAACATTGTGGATCAAGCGCTGCAATGGCAGACCATTTTGTTGCTGCAAATCCAGAAGGGTGTTTCTTAACACACACAAATGGCTCAAATGCGAAGCCACTATGTTATTTTATTTTCTCTTTTTTTGTAAAATTTCAGTTTTTAGATTTATTTATTTATTTATTTATTTTTTCAAATACATTGTCCTGATCCCTGCGGTAGGGATCATTCCATAGTAATACACTCAAACAAAATAATAGCTTATCTCAAGGAGACCAGCTACAAAAAACACAGCGGAGCCTCCGTTAAGAGTCTCAACACAGCAATCCAAAGTGCAAAGCTCCCTGGGAAACAGGAATATGCAAAATAAATGTGGAGGGTCTACAACACAATGAAAGCCAGATATCCCTCAAAGGAAGGAAAACCGAGCAAAGGGGCGTCTCCATCACAGAGATCACCAAATCCACCATATCAAGTGGCCCCTATGTCAAGATCCCTCTTTTTAACAAGTTTTAAGGATGTGACGGGGAAAACCTAAGCTAGGTATCCATCCACAGACAGCTGTTTCGGGGTGTTGCCCCTCCTCAGTGCGGAGTAGGATTCTGGCTAACCGGGAGCAATGCCTCGGAGACTACTCAAACAAAATAATAGCTTATCTCAAGGAGACCAGCCACAAAAAACACCGCGGAGCCTCACTTAAGAGTCTCAACACAGCAATCATCCATAGTAATATAGTGATCAGATGATCGTATATAGATGATGAAGATGAGTTGGGGTTACAGGAGTATTCCCATCTTATAGTTCACATCTAGTTCACATAAGTGATGGTATATTGCTAGTATATGGCATCACTTTACCATCCATTGGGTGGGGGGGGGGGGTCAAACCTTTGGAAACCCCACTAATCATCTGCTGAGATATCGGTTTTAATAAATACTTGTATTTCTCATGAAAAAAAAAATTTTGGTTTGCAAAATTTAGTCTGCATTTTGCTGTTCCTCTGTTATCCCGCTTGGAAACGCCATTCTCCTTGTCAAATGAGTATGCTTCTGGATAGACCTATAAGCAGTATTGGTGGGACAGTATCAGACAGTGGAGGGACACACTTCTAACTGGTAACACCCAGTTGTCAATTTATTCAAACACTTCTGGGAGCAATAACTGATGAACAACACAATGCAGAGCTATAAGGAAAAATGCTCCAGAATTATTACATGGGAAGTATTTACTAAAAGAAAAATGTCAGGAGCGGTGACTGTTCCCTTTTTTAAAGGGGTTGTCCAGCAGGATTACAATTTTTATATATGGCTCAGAATGGATAAAAAAAAATAAAAAATTACCCATAGATCCTCTGAGATTGCCATTCCAAAGCTTACCGCTCGTTTCATCTCCCGGGTCCCAGCTCGACATGCAGGAGATGCACTGGTTGCAGTGGTCCCCCATGTCTGAGCAGACATTTCCTGCATGTCGTGCCACGTCCAGGAAACAGAGAACAGTGGGGGCCGGGTTACATTGGAAGGACAGCGGCAGGTGATCGGTGAGTAATGCTTCCTTTTTTTTAACCCACTCTGAGTCATATATAAAAATTCCAGCTCCTTTAAAGGAGTTTTCTGGCATTACGATGGTTTTTAAGGATTTGCTTATGTAGCCACTTAACACATGTACATCTTCCTAATGCTTTTTTTTTTTTTTGGACTCTCCTGACCCGTTTTCACCATGTAAACCAATCCCTCTGGTTTGTTCCCATCCTGTATGGAGCACTTCCTGTTCCTGTATCCAACCAAACCCATGATGCACTTCTCCTTCCTCGTCCACAGCTCCAGCCCCGCCCCTAACACCCATCTAGTTTATAGCTCCTCCCACTGCCTAGTTACATAGACACTCCCCTATCACTGCCCCTAACAACATCCAGCTTGTTTATAGCTCCTCCCACTGCCTAGTTACATAGTCAATGCCCCACCCATGGACACAACATCACAGGAAATGAGAAAGAGCTGCATGGACACAGTCATGTGACCACAGCCCCGAACGGGAGACAGGAGCAATAAATGTAAATAAATTACAACATTACAGCAAACTTTATAAATGATTCCTTTAAAGGATGTTGATGCAAACCAGAAAACCCCTTTAAATACTATATTGATCTGCATTTAATGAATATCCTATATATATATATATATATATATATATATATATATATATATATATATATGTAATTGAGAGTGTGTGTGTGTGTGTGTGTGATATATATATATATATATATATACTGTATATATTATATATAATATGTAAAAAATATATATATATATATATATATATATATATATATATATTTTATTTTTTTTATATATATTTATATATATTTTTATATATATATATATATATATATATATATATATATATATAGTTGACCCCTATATTTCTATGATAATGCTAGTCCTGGGTCTGTGTCTATTAGAGAGTCCCCGGAACAATAGGAAGCCTGAAATAAAACAACACCATCTTTAATAATATCTATTGAGCGTGAAAAGCCTCTTCTGCCTGTTTCCCGTATCATTGTGACGGCAGAGCTCCTATTCAGCCCATTGTGTGGAGGGTACTATACGGGAGATGAGACAATCTCATAAGAAGCAGGTTAGAGAAGCAGCCATTCTGTGATATACTATAGCCTCCCGTCGCAGCGCCGTCTCCCATTGTACTGTATGTAAATGTGCGTCTCTCAACGGCGAGGGAAAAAAAAATTGAAAAAAAATAAAATCATCAGGGAGAAGAGGAATCTATTAATTGTATTCACGGAGGAAGGTGTTCTAGCAAAAGTAATTATTTCCTAATCGTTATTTGTTATCCCCGAGTATGTTTTATCACAAAACACAAGACCGCTTTAATAAGAGCCTTTCACGGGGAGGACAATGGGGCCAAATTAGAGCAAAATGAGATTTTTGTCTTTCTAGATTGTTGAACAAACCAATGAGCTGTCGTCATTTGCTTCTTTCTCTGAATATTGCTGCGCTCTTCGCTGGCAGGGAACAGATCCTATCCGAGGGGTTATCGGCGCTCTCCCTCTGTCCTTTATGTCGACAGCTTCATTAGAAATTGGACTCGTGTCAGGACAGCATAAAAAAAAAAAGGAAAGCGCTACTTGGCTGGGTACGATGGGTAGTGAATGGAGCCATCATATTAATACACAGCCGCAGAATTGTTCATTAAGAAACGACTTGCACTAAGAGTGATGCATGTTAAATGCGAACTTCTCCAGATGGTCGGAACGAGAGTTTCCCTTTTTATAAAGCTGGATTGCTGTTCACTTTCCGAGGACTTTGTACATGGTGGTGTGGATTTAAAGGGATAAAAGTGTTCGGGAAATGAAGTTACATGAGTACAGAGCGACTGCTTCTAACCTTCGCGAAAATGCGCTCTGCAAAAATCATGGATTTAAAGTCCTCATTTTATGTCGCATTACTTTTTTTACTTTTGGCGTTCTTTTCCATATTCCTGATATGTAAAGCGCTGCAGAATAACGTTAGCGCTATATAAATATTGTTGTTATGATATCGCTGTCTATGTAAAAACTACATTTTAACATCCTGCAGCTTTCACGCTAAGCCTGATAGTAGGCTGACACTTCCTATTCTGTAGAGATCACTTCTGAGCAGTCATCTCATTATCATTGCAGGTAGGATTGCAATGACAAGTAACACCTACGGATGTAGTCAGCAGCACCAGCAGTGGGTTAATACGTTATCCCGACAGTAATGCAACTTTAAAGAGTCACTGTACTTTCATACAGTTTAATAGAAAATGTTATAACTAGCATATTTCTAAATCACTTCATAAAAAAAAAAAAAAAAAAAAGTTGCTTTTTTTCAGGTGGGTGCTGGCACAAGTTATTACCACCTAATTTGCAGTCGACTGCCTGTTGTTGTCAGGCAAGATCTGATCCTAGTAACAGAGATACAGAAGACGGGTCCTAGAAAATGGGGACGAGTCAGAGCTAGACTGATTCTGCGCAGGAGCCTCCTGTGTGTCTGTAAGTGTGATTTCTCCCTCCTTAGCTTCTCTATGAGCTTTGGAGTTGAAAACAAACGTAGTAAGAAGTAAGAGAAAATAAATCGCAGCAGTATAGCACTGGCAGATTTCACAGGAGGGAGAATGCCCCTGCTTGTGAGAGAAATGCATCTAGCTGTGCAGCTGAATCAGGGAATATTATGGCTGAAAATGACATTAGGGAAGCCCAAAAGACCTTCTCCTTCACAGTTATGTTTGTACAAAAAAGGACAGCCATTATGCAACCTTTTTTTAAACTCTGGTACACTTTAAGCTTTAGAAGCTTTGCACAATGTTAAACTAAGCCAGCGTGATCCGCTTGTGTGATACTGCTCCAGAAATTACCTTTAACACCTGCTAGATCTGTATATATAAATAATGCAGATCCTCAACTAACAATAGGTGATGTCACAGCTTATATACTCCTCCTCCTTGCACAATGACCCCTGCAGTGGTCACAGAGCATGCCCACAACATTCTACCGTAGAAGTCAGTCATCTCCTGTCCTTGGTGTCTGCGTTCCATGTGGTTGCTGTAAAGTAGATCTCTAATTAATTAGCTGCTGCCATAATCATATCATCATATTCATTACTTTGCTCCATTCACAGCTCCGCTAATTCTTATCCTTCAGGTTTCGCTTTCATTTTGACAGGATGACAATACTGGTGCAGTATTGTACCCAGAAAAAAAGACTTGCTGTGGGTCTCAGCTGAGTGGGCATGTGTTCTCCACATGTAGATGGGTATAACTGGGAGGATCGAGCATGCTGAAAGTTAACATGCCCAACTTTTCTTTTACCCAAAATCAACTTGCAGGGAGGACAGTGCCATACATTGATGGTTAGCTGCTCCTTGCTGAAATGGGTGTATTCTGCTGACTTATGTCTGTGTATGCCACCTTTAAGCTGGCCATATGTTTCAGATAAGTCTGCTGGACCCAAATTTATTGAGGGACCCCTGACTACACTGTGCACAAGTGCAGAACCCTGCACTTCAAGATGTTGTGGAATGAGGGACTAAGCATATTGGTTTTTATGCCCGACCCCGGTGGTGTATCTACCATAGTGGCAGACAACGCAACTGCTATGATGCCTGAGAAGAGGGGACCCAGCACTGAACAACGTCTTCTACTCCTGACAAATTCACAACATTTTCCTGCAGCCACCACAAGAGGGAGCTCAGTGCATAGAGATTTTCACAGGGTCCATTAAAGGGGTTGTCCAAGTTATATTTATTGATGACCTATCCTCAGGATAGGTCATCAATATCAGATCGGCGGGGGTCCGACACCCGGCACCCCCGCCGATCAGCTGTTTGAAGAGAAGGCGAGTGCCGTGCCAGCGCTGCCTCCTCTTCATTGTTTACCTACTCGCCGTTGCATCTGCAGCGGTGAGCAGGTGTAATTACACCCAAGCCGTTCCATTCATTTCAATGGGACGGCTCGTTTCTATACAAGTGTATACTACAGAGCCGTCCCATTGAAATGAATGGAACGGCTTGGGTGTAATTACACCTGCTCACCGCTGCAGATGCAACGGCGAGTAGGTAAACAATGAAGAGGAGGCAGCGCTGGCACGGCGCTCGCCTTCTCTTCAAACAGCTGATCGGCGGGGGTGCCGGGTGTCGGACCCCCGTCGATCTGATATTGATGACCTATCCTGAGGAATTGCAAATTGCAGATCTAGTGTCTGATCAGTGGGGCCCAACCGCTGGGTTCTTCCATTGATCACGAAAATGGCATCTTGTGCCTCCCTATTTCAGTGGAGCTATGGTTATGCACCATTCGGCTTGTAAAGAGGCTGTCTAGTATTGACGTTTTTTAAAATACCAACCCTTCCCTTCCAGCCTTGTGAAGGGAAGCATACTTACCTGCTCCCTGCCGCTCTGTTCCAGCTCCCCTGAGCTTTCTTCATGACATTGCGGTCCCTGCAGGTAAACCTCTGGCACGGATGGGGTTATGTGTTCCACTGCAGCCAATGACTGGGTTTAAAGGTGGCCCAACATGCTTCCCTCTGTGTTGGCATTGTGTGATCTCATACTAAGGTGTCCCAGACATCTTTCATTCATTCATCGCCACTTCTAAATTCATAGAGATATACAGGGGCGTAGCTAACGGCTCACGGGCCCTGGTGCAAGAGTTCAGCTTGGGCCCCCCTTCCCTCCGTGCCTTGTGTGTCTTCTTATGTGGCACAAGGGTCTTTGGGCCCCTTCAGGCTCCTGGGCCCAGTAGCGACTGCTACCTCTGCACCCCCTATAGCTACGCCCATGGAGATATAGACAGGGGAGACGGATATTTTTTGGACTGTGTGCAGGGGAGAAAAACAGGAGAACAGAACTTCAGAAACTAGGGAGATGGGGTCAGTAAGGGACTATAAAGCACTCTTGGGAAGTCCAGATGCTTGATGGTTATATGTGATGAGATGCTGCCCACCCACAGAAAGGGAAGCGACCAGAGCTGCAGAGGTCAGTGAAGAAGTTAAAGGGGTTTTCTGGGATTTTACTAGGGTTGATCTATCCTCAGGTATAGGACAAAATTGTTTAATCGGTGGACCTGGGACCCCCGCTGATTAGCTGTTTGAGAAGGCACTGTCGCTCCTGTGCCTTCTCGGTGCTTACCAAGCACAGCGCCGTACATTGTACAGCGGCTGTGCTTTGTATCGCGCCCAGCCCCATAGAAGTGAGTGGGGGCTGAGCACGATACTTCACAACCGTGATACACTGTATGGCACTGTGCTTGTGTAGAGAGAAAGCCACGGCGCTCACAGGAGCTCCAGTGCCTTCTCAAACAGCTGATCGGCAGGGTCCCAGCTGTTGGACCCCCAACGATCAGTTACTGGTGTCCTATCCAGAGAATAGGTCATCGGTAGTAAAATCCCGGAAAATCCCTTTAAATTATATCTTTCAGCAGATTTGCATCTATAGGTCTCTAGGTGTAACGGCAACGCCCCCGTTGCTCCTAGAGGCTCATTTGCATATATTAAAACATCATCTTTCTCAGCAATGTGGGCACATATGAACATGGGACTAACACAGATGCCTACAGCTGCCAAGCGCACATGTAACAGGTCAGCCGGTGTCATAGGGACAAATCTGCTGACAGATGCCCTTTAAAAAGGGTGGAAATAACACTGGAGAACAAGTTAAAAAAAATGCATTACTCCAGGCTTTTTTTTTTGTGCGACAACCCCTTAAACAATATCAGTCATCAGTCGGTTATGGTATGTCAGTGCCCAGAACCTGCAAGAAATGGCAGTTGTGAACTTCATAGAGAATACGCTGCTATATAGAAGGTCAGATCTGGAGCAGAACCGTTTCTGAAATGTGTTGTAGAATACGCCATGCGATGTCGGACGCTCGGTGCAGGATACCCTTTCAGTGCTTTCCTCCAGCCCAGCAACAGTTAACCGCCCGGCTTTACCCGGCATGTGTCAAAGAGCTGCAAGTTGAAGGTGCTTCTCTTAAAGACTGTTGTTAACTAAACATTATTGCCAAACAGATGGGAAGCACTCACCAGCCTGATGTTTTCAGGCCTAATTATATTATCACCAGCCCTGTACGGCTCAGTTGAAGAGGTGTATCCAGGGGCCAATTTATAATCATTTAGGCAACACCTGTTTGGGAAAAACTGACAGTCAAAGGGCACATTTAAAAAAAATCACATATGTTCTCGTATTTATTACTTGAATGTGGATGATATCCAGCTGCAAGGAAACTGGGAGCGTGAAATGCGTTGTGTAGGATGCTCTCGTCTGAATATGGAGTAAATGTCAAGTAAAGTTATGATTAAAGGGGCTGCACACGGAGAAGTTATGATGTGCCGAGCGCCTCCCTGAAGACTGCAGGTGAGAAATGATTAAAGGGGAATCACCTGCTGACATGTCATTTATGGATGCCATAAGGTAAACTGGAGGACAGTAGGCATGCCCCCATCTTCCACTGTGGAGCACAACACTGAGATCATGGCATTCTGTTAAACTGAATGGTCACCTTTAGTGCATGCTTTTCCAGAACGTCTACCGCAAAACACATTTAAAACTTGAATTATAAAATAAAATAAAAATCGTATTAACGATCATGGCCTCCCCAAATCTGTGTGTTTTTTGAATGTTGACCCCCGGCACGTTGTCATCCTGAAATTTATAAATGCAATTTTTATCAAATCATAACACTTTGTACTAAACAGAAATGCTTAAAAAGTAATTTTTATAGCTAAAAGTCTCACCCCCCCAATTATAACCCACTCACTTCCTCTCAAAAATACATGTACAGAAGGGCAGAGTTTATGCATGTCTTTTATGCCTGGGTCTACATACACATATCGCTGTATATTCACCAATATTACTACAGTATTACCAGAGGTGATGGGAACAGGCTGTGATTGGTAAGAGGGGGTGATCACATGAATAAAAGTTCCTGTATTATCCCCTTTTGGAGTCAGAGGAGGCTATACAGGATGGTAGAGATTATGGGAACAGGCTATGATTAGTAAGAGGGGGTGATCACATAAATAAAGGTTCCTGAATTATCCTTTTGGGGTAAGTGGAGGCTATACAGGATGGTAAATATTATGGCGACAGGCTATGATTGGTAAGAGGGGGTGATCACATGAATAAAAGTTCCTGTATTATCCCCTTTGGAGTCAGAGGAGGCTATACAGGATGGTAGATATTATGGCGACAGGCTATGATTGGTAAGAGGGGTGATCACATGAATAAAAGTTCCTGTATTATCCCCCTTTGGAGTCAGAGGAGGCTATACAGGATGATAGATGTTATGGCGACAGGCTATGATTGGTAAGAGGGGGTGATCACATGAATACAAGTTCCTGTATTATCCCATTTGGAGTCAGAGGAGGCTATACAGGATGGTAGAGATTATGGGGACAGGCTATGATTGGTAAGAGGGGTGATCACATGAATAAAAGTTCCTGTATTATCCCCTTTGGAGTCAGAGGAGGCTATACAAGGCAGTAGAGATGACAGGAACAGGCTGTGATTGGTAAGAGGGGGTGATTTGAGGTCAGTGATGGCTATACAGGGTGGTGGAGATGACAGTAACTGGCTGTGATTGGTAAAAGGGATGATAGCATGGAAACATGTAATTTTTCCCCTGGGGCTACAGCAGGTTGTAAAGGTGTTAACTGATATTACCAGGCTGTGGTCTTTTTTTCCTGATGTCATGTGCAACTCCCCACCTCTCCCTTGCATACAGAACCAAGGAGTAAACTTTTCATGCTGCTCTTCTATTTCTGACGAGTGCAGAACCTTAAATATTCCACAGAAAATAATGAGCCTGGTATCATGTTGAATATGGGCTTTTCTGTGTTTTTTCCTTCCAAGTTCTTTCCTTTATAGTCCAGCTGTGGAAGTTTTTGAAAAGCTTGAGTGTGTGTTCTTGGAATTAAAAGGGTTAAACACGTCATCTACCTTTCTGTGGTTCATTTCATAATATAAGTATCAGAGCTCCACATACCCTGTATAGCCATTGGGTAAGATGAGAAAATTCTGGCTGTCTACAGCTGCCACTTGTCACGGCTGTATGTGAGCAACAAGAGCATACACAGTGAGTTAGCTACTGACCGGACCCAAACTAGGGAACATAAAGGGTGACCCCTGTCAGACCCTAAAAGCTCTCCCTATGCTGCTAAGCCCATGTCCAGATCCAGATGGTGGATCGAGACATGCCCGCGTACCTAAGGCTGATGACCACTGTAACCCCTACAGTAGTGGAAGGGGCACGGCCACCGGTGCCCTGCTCAGTATATGGACGGAACCGGGGTCGCCTCGGATCCAGTCAGCAAAACAAACAGAAACACACAATGTCTGCACACTTAACTGAAGGAGCTGCAGCAGCAGTGAAAACAGATCCAAAGTCAGCAGACAATGTCCGAAGTACTTGCTTCAGCAGAACACAGGTCCAGAAAAGATATCACACCAGTGAAGATACTCAAGCGAGAGATACAGGTCAAATGAAGTAGTATAATCCGCACCGCATAAAGGAAGAGAGGTGATTTAAAGGCAGAGCAATCAAACACAGGAGGGACAGCTGGGAGGAAGGAAACAGAAAGTAAAGACCTCATCACAGGGGCGGAGAAACAGAGCTGTGGGAACGCCTCAAAGCTCTAGTAGTTACATCATCACAGGGGTGGAGAAACAGAGCTGTGAGAACGTCTCAAAGCTCTGGTAGTGACAGTACCCCCTCTACGGGTGGACTCGACACCCAGGACCCACCTTCTCAGGATGAGCCCTATGAAAAGTCCTGATGAGGCGAGTGGCTTTAATGTCCGACACCGGAACCCACATCCTCTCCTCAGGACCATAACCTTTCCAATGAACGAGGTACTGAAGAGAACCGCGGACAATGCGAGAGTCCACAATTCTGGAAACCTCAAACTCCAGATTGCCATCAACCAAAATCGGAGGAGGAGGCAAAGAGGAGGGTACCGTGGGCTGGACATATGGTTTTAAGAGAGATCTGTGAAATACATTATGTATCTTCCAAACCCGTGGAAGATCAAGACGGAAGGCAACAGGATTGATGACTGACAAGATTTTATAAGGCCCAATAAACTTGGGACCCAATTTCCAGGAGGGAACCTTCAGTTTAATATTTCTTGTAGACAACCACACCAGATCACCCACATTCAGGTCCGGACCAGGCACACGTCTCTTATCAGCCACACGCTTATATTTCTCACTCATCTTTCTTAGATTAGTCTGAATCTTTTGCCAAATGGTAGACAAAGACGAGGAAAATCTCTCCTCCTCAGGCAAACCAGAAGGAGCCCCTCCCGAGAATGTCCCAAACTGCGGATGGAACCCATATGCACCAAAGAATGGTGACTTATCAGAAGATTCCTGACGACGGTTGTTCAGAGCAAACTCAGCAAGAGGGAGAAACGAACACCAATCCTCCTGGTTCTCTGCAACAAAACAGCGCAAATATGTCTCCAGATTCTGATTGACGCGCTCAGTCTGACCATTCGACTGCGGGTGAAAAGCAGAAGAGAAGGACAGCCGAACCCCCAGGCGAGAACAGAAAGCCTTCCAGAATCTGGACACAAACTGCGTGCCTCTATCGGAAACAATATCAGAGGGAATGCCATGCAATTTAACAATATGGTCGACAAAAGCTTGCGCCAACGTTTTAGCATTGGGCAATCCAGGGAAGGGTATGAAATGTGCCATCTTGCTAAAACGGTCCACCACTCACCAGGATCACCGACTTCCCTGAGGAACGAGGAAGATCCGTGATAAAGTCCATGGACAGGTGTGTCCAAGGACGGGAAGGTATGGGTAAGGGGAGAAGGGGACCTGAAGGCCGTGAACGAGGGACCTTAGCCGAGCGCACGTCTCACAAGCAGCCACAAAACCCTCCACCGACTTACGAAGAGCCGGCCACCAAAATCTCCGAGCAATGAGATCTACCGTGGCTCTACTCCCGGGTGACCAGCAAGAACCGTATCATGATGCTCCTTGAAGAGTTTGTGACGTAACTCAGGAGGCACAAACAACTTTCCAGAAGGACAACGGGCAGGTGCCTCAGTCTGGGCAGCCTGGACCTCGGCCTCCAAATCAGAATACAGAGCAGAAACAACTACCCCTCCGCCAAAATGGGACCCGGGTCCTCGGAGTTTCCTCCTCCCGGAAAACAGCGAGAGAGAGCGTCAGCCTTCACATTTTTGATCCCAGGGCGGAATGTAACGACAAAATTGAATCTGAGAAGAACAGAGACCATCTGGCCTGTCTCGGATTCATACGCTGGCCGACTCCAAGTACGCCAGATTCTTATGGTCGGTAAAAACGGTTATAGGGTACCTGGCCCCTCCAACCAATGGCGCCATTCCTCGAAAGCCAGCTTGATGGCCAACAATTCCCTATCTCCCACATCATAGTTTTTCTCTGCCGGTGAGAGTTTTTTAGAGAAAAGGCACAGGGTCGCCATTTGGAAGGAGACGGACCCTGGGACAAAACCGCACCCACACCCACCTCGGAAGCATCCACCTCAACAATAAAAGGTAAGGAAACATCGGGATGCACCAAGATGGGAGCAGACGCAAAACTCTCTTTAATCTTAGAAAAAGCTGCAAGCGCCTCCTCCGACCAAGAGGAAAAATCCGCCCCTTTTGGTCATGTCAGTGAGGGGTTTGACAACAGAGGAATAATTCAAAATGAACTTTCTGTAATAGTTTGCAAAACCCAGAAAGCGCATCAATGCCTTCTGATTCTCAGGAAGCTCCCACTCAAGCACAGCACGGACCTTCTCCGGATCCATGCGAAAAACCAGAAGCAGAGAGGAGAAAACCCAGAAATTGAATCTCCGATACCATAAACACACATTTCTCCAGCTTGGCGTATAATTTATTTTCTCGCAGAATCTGCAGAACCTGAAAAGATGATCCTGATGAGTCCGAACATCAGGGGAAAAATCAAAATATCATCAAGATACACCAATACAAATTTCCCCATTAAATGGTAGAAAATACTGTTAACAAAATGCTGAAAGACGGCCGGAGCATTCATCAAGCCAAAAGGCATAACGAGATTCTCGAAATGCCCCTCGGGGGTATTAAAGGCTGTTTTCCATTCATCCCCTCTCTGACCCTGACCAGGTTGTACGCGCCTCTCAAATCCAATTTGGAAAAACCTTGGCCCCAACAATTTGGTTGAAGAGGTCTGGGATCAGAGGAAGGGGATAGGGATCGCGAATCGTGATACGGTTCAGCTCCCTAAAATCTAGGCAAGGTCTCAGAGAGCCATCTTTCTTTTAACAAAAAACCCGCGGCGACCGGTGATTTTGAGGGACGAATATGCCCCTTATCGAGACTCTCAGAGATATAGGTTCGCATTGCGATTCTCTCCGGTTGTGAGAGATTGTACAGGCGTGCTTTTGGCAGCTTGGCGCCGGGAATGAGGTTAATGGGACAGTCAAACTCCCGGTGAGGAGGTAGCTCCTGCACACCGCTCTCGGAAAACACGTCCGAGAAATCAGAGAGAAATGATGGCAAAGTTTTAGTAGATACCTCTGCAAAAGTCGCTGTGAGACAATTCTCTCTACAAAACTCACTCCACTCATTTATTTGCCTTCCTTGCCAATCAATAGTGGGGTTATGTTTAGTGAGCCAGGGTAACCCCAACACTAGAGGAGTAGGCAATCCGTTAAGGACAAAACAAGATATATCCTCCACATGAGTGTCACCTACAGCTAACCGGATATTGTGAACAATGCCCTTCAGGGATCTCTGTGAGAGTGGAGCAGAGTCAATGGCAAAAACAGGTATATCTTTTTCTAATGTGCAAACCCGAAACCATGCCTGGCTACAAATTGAGTGTCAATAAGATTGACGGCCGCTCCACTATCAACAAAAATTTCACAAGAAATGACTTTGCTCTCTAGCGCCACCCTGGCAGAAAGGAGAAAACGAGAACTGCAGGTCAGAGGAAAAGCCCCAATTCCTACATCAACTTTGCCCAAGGTAGCAGATGAAGCAGAGTTTGATGATTTTCCTTTGAGGATTTTCTCTATTATCACTCTTAGTACAGTTCATGAATCTCCTAGAGGGACAAACATTTGCCAAATGACCAATGCCCCCACAACAAAAACACACCATTCTCTGAGGACTAAATCCTCCTTTATCAGGGGCAAGTCGACCTAGCTGCATAGGCTCCTCCTCAGAGGGGACCGAGACAGGATGAGACCCCTGCACACTGAATGAGTCCGCACCACTGCCCCTAGAGTGACAATGGCTGGACCGAGAGGTCTCGCTTTCTTTCTCTTAGACGCCTGTCAAGGCGCACCGCCAATGACATGGCAGACTCTAAAGATGTTGGTCTCTCATGGAAAGCAAACGCATCTTTCAATCTCTCTGAGAGACCATGACAGAACTGACTCCGGAGTGCAGCATCATTCCAACCTGAATCAGCTGCCCATCTCCGAAATTCAGAACAATAAAGCTCAGCAGACAGTTTGTTCTGGCATAAAAACGTAAGTTAGATTCAGCCAGAGCAACACGATCCGGGTCATCATATATCTGCCCCAGGGCCACAAAAATCTTTCTGTGGATCGAGGGAGGGATCCTCCGATGGCAGTGAAAAAGCCCAAGTCTGAGCATTACCCCTGAGCAAGGAGATGACAATCCTCACCCTCTGCTCCTCATTACCAGAGGAACGGGACACAAGCAAAAATGGAGTTTGCATGCCTCTCTGAAGCGAACAAAATTCTCACTGCCCCGGAGAACGCTTCCGGAAGTGAGACCTTTGGCTCGCAACAGACTCCATGGGCCGGAGCCGAGCCCAATGCTTGAAGCTGAATCATAGATTGACGGAGATCCGCTACCTCCAAAGAAAGACCCTGCATGCGGTCAACCAGGTCAGAAAGCGGATCCATGTCAAAAAGGACGGTTTCGGCGGATTATAATGTCACGGCTGTATGTGAGCAACAAGAGCATACACAGTGAGTTAGCTACTGACCGGACCCAAACTAGGGAACATAAAGGGTGACCCCTGTCAGACCCTAAAAGCTCTCCCTATGCTGCTAAGCCCATGTCCAGATCCAGATGGTGGATCGAGACATGCCCGCGTACTCTAAGGCTGATGACCACTGTAACCCCTACAGTAGTGGAAGGGGCACGGCCACCGGTGCCCTGCTCAGTATATGGACGGAACCGGGTCGCTCGGATCCAGTCAGCAAAACAAACAGAAACACACAATGTCTGCACACTTAACTGAAGGAGCTGCAGCAGCAGTGAAAACAGATCCAAAGTCAGCAGACAATGTCCGAAGTACTTGCTTCAGCAGAACACAGGTCCAGAAAAGATATCACACCAGTGAAGATACTCAAGCGAGAGATACAGGTCAAATGAAGTAGTATAATCCGCACCGTACAAAGGAAGAGAGGTGATTTAAAGGCAGAGCAATCAAACACAGGAGGGACAGCTGGGAGGAAGGAAACAGAAAGTAAAGACCTCATCACAGGGGCGGAGAAACAGAGCTGTGGGAACGTCTCAAAGCTCTAGTAGTTACATCATCACAGGGGTGGAGAAACAGAGCTGTGAGAACGTCTCAAAGCTCTGGTAGTGACACCACTAGAGGGAGCATAAGAGCTGTATTGTGCTACATGAGATCAACGCTTCCCCTAATAACCGCTTCTGGTAGCCACATTTTGTCATTTAAAGAGGACACTAGTCCGGTTGTCTCACAGATCATATTTAATCCATATCTATTTTCTTTATATTCTACTAATACTGGGGCACTTTTTTTAGTGCATTCCTTAATCTTGCTAGGATATGCCATAAATGACCAGCAGGTGCAGGTCCAATCTCTAGCATATGCCACAAATGACCCATAGGTGCAGGTCCCACCTCCAGCATATGCCATAAATGACCAGCAGGTGCAGGTCCCATCTCCAGAATATGCTATAAATGACCTGTAGGTGCAAGTCCCACCTCTAGCGTATGCCATAAATGACCCGTAGGTGCAGGTTCCACCTCCAGCATATGCAATAAATGACTAGTAGGTGCAGGTCCAATCTCAAGCATATGCTATAAATGACCCGTAGGTGCAAGTCCCACCTCTAGCATATGCCATAAATGACCCGTAGGTGCAAGTCCCACCTCCAGCATATGCCATAAATGACCCGTAGGTGCAAGTCCCACCTCTAGCATATGCCATAAATGACCCATAGGTGCGAGTCCCACCTCCAGCATATGCCATAAATGACCCATAGGTGCAAGTCCCACTTCCAGCATATGCCATAAATGACCCGTAGGTGCAAGTTCCACCTCCAGCATATGCCATAAATGACCCGTAGATGCAAGTCCCACCTCTAGCATATGCCATAAATGACCCGTAGGTGCAAGTCCCACCTCCAGCATATGCCATAAATGACCCATAGGTGCAGGTCCCACCTCCAGCATATGCCATAAATGACTAGTAGGTGCAGGTCCCATCTCCAGAATATGCTATAAATGACCTGTAGGTGCAAGTCCCACCTCTAGCATATGCCATAAATGACCCGTAGGTGCAGGTCCCATCTCTAGCATATGCCATAAATTACCCGTAGGTGCAGGTCCCACCTCTAGCATATGCCATAAATGACCCGTAGGTGCAAGTCCCACCTCTAGCATATGCCATAAATGACCCATAGGTGCAAGTCCCACCTCCAGCATATGCCATAAATGACCCATAGGTGCAAGTCCCATCTCCAGCATATGCCATAAATGACCCATAGGTGCAAGTCCCATCTCCAGCATATGCCATAAATGACCCGTAGGTGCAGGTCCCATCTCTAGCATATGCCATAAATGACCCGTAGGTGCAAGTCCCACCTCTAGCATATGCCATAAATGACCCTTAGGTGCAAGTCCCACCTGTAGCATATGCCATAAATGACCATTAGGTGAAGGCTCCACCTCTAGCATATGACATAAATGACCAGTAGGTGCAGGCCCTACCTCTGGGAACTGTTCCTGTCTAAAGTACGGGACTCCGCCATGAATGGAGAGCACACAGTGCATGTACTGTGTCCTCTCCATTCAGCGCTATGGAACTTCTGAAAATAGCTGAGCCTGTGTTTCGCTGGTCCCTCAAGCTTGCTTTCCATTCACTTCAAAGCCGGTTGAGATAGGTGCCAGTCCTATCTCTGGGAAACGTTCCGCTCCAACCCCTATGACTAACGTCGGGTTCTATAGTGCTGTTTAAATGGCCCCCTAAATTCCAGACAATCAAGGCTTCCAACTGAAGTGTCCATTGTGTCCTTATGTGATTGATCCTCTGCTTTGCGGCATGCGTATCACTGTCTATGATTTATACGTGTCTACAAGAGAATTTAGCGCCGTCATGTGTCACACCGCTAGTCATTTCAAAAGTATTTGCCCCCGTCATTGTGTAATTGTCACCATTCAGAGGTTTCTGGTCTACAGTTTGGCTAAAGATAGAGCCTGAATAAAGACCGAATGGATTCTGAATGATATACTATATCGCCCACGTGAAAAAAGTAACTGCACCCTTAATAAACGGTTGCATCACCTTTAGCAGGAATAATTACAAGCGTCCTGCGCCTATAATTTCTTAACGTCTTTCACCCCGCTCTTCCCTGTAGTGATATGTTTTCCTCCATGAAGCGCTCATTTCAGGTCCTGTCACTGCATTTGTGTTGGGTTCATGTAGATTACTATATATCGGCGTCAAGCGCAGCACTGAAACCACAGCTACTTTTAATTATAGAGCGTAGATAAACCCATGGTGTCAACGACCTTCCCATAGGTTTGATGTTTTCACGTCTAATCCATTTGACAGCGGATCGACGTAGCACAAGTCTGAATATATTCTGGATATGAGTGGAGGCAGATAGACTATGTCATGGAACTATTAAGACACATGCAAACGTTGAAAACATGGATAAATGTAAATTGTGTTACTTCTATACTTACTATATGAAAATTAGAAGCTCTTTGTGCATGTTTTTGATTAAAATTGTGTCAGGCCCATCTACCAGAGACAGGTTGGCTTCCACAGATGGGACCTTACACTATCAGGGCACGGCCACAAAGTCAAGTTTCCTGATGCAGTTTTCGAAGCCAAAATCAGGAGTGGATCATAAAAGGAGAGAACGTACTGTACTGTATAAAGGACAGATTCGACTTTTCCTCTTTTTTGAATTCACTCCTGCTTTTGGCTTCTAAAACTGCATGCAGAAACCTGACCGTGTAGTTGTACCCTCAAACTTGCCTCTCCTGGGCTTTTAGCCTACAAAATTCAGGGCAATGTATAATCCAGCTGCATTATGCTCAGATCTGAAGCCCTGGGCAGGCAGGTCATGGTCCAAATGGTGGAAACCACTGCCCCCAAATGTATAATGCAAAAAACAAAGTTAAACCAGCACCTCCAAACAGTATGAAAGAAGGGGCTTCAGGTGCACCCTACCATGGCTGCATTGTAAAAGCAAACAAGGACTACAAATAGAAGCACACTGCACAAAAACACGAAGCATGAAAAAATTTAAATTGTATCGCTGCTATACTTACTATATTAAAAAGTAGAAGCTCGTTGTTGATCAAAATTGTGTTGGGCCCATCTACCAGCGACAAGGTGTCTTCTAACAAATGGGACCTTCACAAACGGACTTGCCTCTCCATTATTCTGTCTGTAGGTATACTAGAGAATGACATGTATAACAGTTCCCTATATGTAACTGTTCACTAGCGGAAGTGATACGATAATAAACCAACAGGACTGTGGAGTAACAACAATCCCCATCATTGTCCCTTAAACCCTTAACCCCTTAAGGACCCAGGATGAGAATGCTTGTCCTAAATGGTCGGTACTTTGTGCCCCAGCATTCTCGTCCTGTGGTCCTTCCTCGCCCCTTGTGCGGTGCCGCGATCAGCAGCAAAGATCCGGCTGTTACTGACAGTTGGTTCCCTTCTGCATCCACCAGCATCGGTGATAACGCCGATGCCGGTGGATTAACCCCTCATATGCTGCGGTCAGCGCTGACCGTGGCATATGGGAGGTTTGCGCTCTCTCTCATTCAAAGGCCTTGGGGCCCGGCAGCTATGGAGGCCTATGAGGCCCAGCCCCCAGGCTGGGTCTCCTAGGCAAACTATCAGTGTATTACACTGTGTAATACACTGATAGTCAATGCAGTACAATACAAATGTATTGTGCTGCATTGAAACAGGGATCAGACCCTGTAATGTTGAAGTCCCATAGTGGAACAAAAATAAAAAATAATAAAAGTGTTTTTAACAATAAAAACAAATTAAAGTTTCAATAAAAAAAAGCCCCTTTCCCATAAAAAGAGACACGTGAAATTGTAAAAAAATAGAAAAAATAAACAAACCCCCCCCCCAGACATATTTGGTATTGCCGCATGCGTAACAATCTGCTCTATAAAAATACCACCCATCTGGTCAACACCGTAAAAAAATAAATAAAAAATCTGTGCTAAAATTGTAAAAATTGTAATACCAAGTGATCAAAATGTCATATATACCCAAAAATAATATCAATCAAACAGTCCTCTCATACTCTAGGGGTGCATCAGGGATCTTTAAAAGTCATATGGCAACTTTAAATTATCCCAGTGAAATCTGCCGTCTAAAAACCATACTGCGTTCCTTTCCTTCTGCGCCCTGCCATGTGCCCGTACAGCAGATTACGACCACATGTGGGTGTTTCTGTTAACTGCAGAATCAAGGTAATAAATATTGAGTTTAATTTGGCTGTTAACCCTTGATGTGTTACAGGAAAAAATGAATTAAAATGGAAACTCTGCCAAAAAAGTGAAATTTAAAAATGTCATCTCCATTTTCCTTTAATTCATGTGGAACACCTAAAGGGTTAACAAAGTTTGTAAAATCCGTTTTGAATAACTTGAGGGGTGTAGTTTCTACAATGGGGTGATTTATGGGTGTTTTCTACTATGTAAGCCCCACAATGTGACTTTAGAATTGAAGTGGTCCTTAAAGTGGGTTTCAGAAATTTTCTTAAAAATGTAAAAATTTGCTTCTAAAATTCTAAGCCTTATGAGATCCTAAAAAATAAAATTACATTTACAAAATGATGCAAACGTGAAAGTAGACATATGGGAAATGTAAAGTAATAACTATTTTATGATGTATCTAGAGTAATTAAAAGAGTAATAACTCTTTTATGATATTATGACTATCTGCCTTAGGCCTCATGCACACAGCCGTTGCCCGACCGTAGCCGTATTGCGGCCCGCAAACAGCGGTCCACAATATGCGGGCACCGGCCATGTGCTCCCCGCATCACGGATGCGGACCCATGTTCTGTTTTTTTGCGATGTGGATGATCACAGATCAAGTTGAATGGGTCTCGATCTGTCCCGGCCGCCGCATGGACGTTGCCCGTGCATTGGGGCCCGCTAGAATGGCCGCACAACTGCCGTGTGCATCAGGCCTTAAAAGCAGTTAAATTCAAATTTTTTAAATTGATTTCAGAATCGCTTGGATAAGTAAAAGCGTTTTGAAGTTATTATCACATACGTTTCCAAAAAACGGCCTGGACCTTAAGGTGAAAAATGGCGGGGTCCTGAAGGGGTTAAAGACGTTCTCTAGGATTTCATATTGATGGCCTATCCTGAGGACAGACCATCATTATCAGACACCCGGGACCCCCGCCGGTAAGCTGTTCCCTTGTAGCTCTGGTGCTGGAAGTCCATCCATTGTGTAGTCGAAGACGCTGATATTTGTGGCCTATCTAGAGCAGTGTTTCCCAACCAGTGTGCCTCCAGCTGTTGCAAAACTACAACTCCCAGCTTCCCCGGACAGCCTTTGGCTGTGCGGGCATGCTGGGAGTTGTAGTTTTGCAACAGCTAGAGGCACACTGGTTGGGAAACACTGATCTAGAGGATAAAAAGCTGGACAACCCCTTTAAGAAAAATATAGCTGAAGCCATAGAAATTCTATGTAGCATAAGACAGAGGTAGCCTGCAGAAAGCCCCACGTAACCTGATGTCCTGACCATCAAGTAAGGTGGGTATCGAGCTACGGCTCTGTTCACACTTTTGTCAGGAGCCACTGTTGGAGATTCTGTTGTATTTGATGGCAAGGATAATACAAAATCCAGGTTATTCTTCCCAGCAAAATGACGGACATGGTGGCTCAACCTGACGGTGCCACTGATGTCTGTCACATGGTGTATCTGGCATGCATTTATTTTTACTTTACTTCTCTTATGACTGAAAACTTGCCATTAGTGTGAACATAGCCTTAGGTTGGACTTCTAATATTAAATGCTTTCTAAATAGAGTTGAGCGAACTTGTATTTTAAGTTCGGCGTCCAAAGTTCGGGTTCGGGTTCGGGTTATCGAAGAATCCCGTTATGGATTCCGCTACCACGGACCATAACCGCATTTGGAATCCATATCAGTCATGTGATCAGTGCAGGGGGCGTGGCTTAGTACTGGATCAACTCTTATCCAATCCAGTGCTGAGCCACGCCCCCTGCACTGGTCACATGACGGTGACATCACCCCAGGTCCTTAGTGTTGTCCAAGGTTCGGGTTCATTGAAGAATCCCCTTATGGATTCCAAATTCCGTTATGGTCCGTGGTAGCGGAATCCATAACGGGATGCTTGGATAACCCGAACTTAAAAAACAAGTTCACTCAACTCTATTGCTAAAGGTTCTTGCCGTCACCAGTGAGATGAAGATATACAGGTATATACTCCTTTAAAGGGGAACTCCAGTTGAGCTGTTCTGGTATGTACAGGGCATTTCTTGGAAAGAAAAATGCACCAGAAGTCTTAAAAAAATAAGAAAGAAGCATTACTCACCTCCACCGATCCCCCACTGCTGCTGTTCCAAAACTGCTCCCGTCTCTGCTGCTCTCCACTTCCCATCTCTTCCAATTTCTGGCTGAGGCATGTCACCGCTAAGGCCTGTGTGGATCTTTACTAGTTTTCCCAGCATGTCGAGCCAGGACAGGAAGTGGAGAGCATCGGGGACTGGAGCAGCATCGGAACAAAGTGCTCTATAGAGAGGTCAAGCCCCTTCGGCACGGCTCAGACATTTGCAGCCACAGTCTTCTAATTGATTAAGTTAAAGAAATCTCTGAGCAGTGCCTAAGGCCCCTTTCACACGGGCCAATTTTTCCGTGCGGGTGCAATGCGTGAGGTGAACACAGTGCACCCGCACTGAATCTGGACCCATTAATTTCTATGAGGCTGTGTACATGAGCGGTGATTTTCACGCATCACTTCTGCGTTGCGTAAAAATCGCAGCATGCTCTATATTGTGCGGATGCGGTGCGATTCTCCTGCATGGTTGCTAGGAGATGATCGGGATGGGGACCCGATCTTTATTATTTTCCCTTATAACATGGTTATAAGGGAAAATAATAGCATTCTTTATTACAGAATGCTTAGTAAAAGGACAATTGAGGGTTAAAAAAATAAATAAAATTAACTCACCTCCTCCAATTGATCGTGTAGGTGCTGGTCTCCTGTTCTCTCTTCAGCTGTGGGTAAAGGACCTGTGGGGATGTCACTGAGCTTATCACATGGTCTATCACATGATCCATCACCACAAGTCCTTTACCCACAGCTGAAGAGAGAACAGGAGACCAGCACCTACGCGATCAATTGGAGGAGGTGAGTTAATTTTATTTTATTTTTTTAACCCTCAATTGTCCTTAGACAAGAATGCTATTATTTTCCCTTATAACCATAACATAACAACTAACCCAAACCCGAACTTCAGTGATGAAGTCCGGGTTCGGGTCTGGGTACCAAACATGCCGATTTTTCTCACACACGTGCAAAACGCATTAAAACAGTTTGCACTCGCGCGGAAAAATTGCGCATTTTCCTGCAACGCATCCGCATCTTATCCGTGTGAAAGAGGCCTAAGGAGTTTTCACTCTGGAAATCAATGGTGGTCCAGGATCACAAACTTCACCAGTGAGATCTTCTGATGGATATCTAGGACATATTGCAAGATCTTCTTAAACCGAATTTCTCCCCCCTTTATTAATTTTGGGCAATAAATTCCTTACTGATGACAAAAATGTAGTTATTTTAGAACTTTTTTTTATGTGTTATCCCTCAATTCCATGCACTGTTCGTCCTGATCTTCCTGGTTTATCTATAGAATACCAACCAGAACTAATACATATCGGTAAAGCCAAGGGGACATCTAATGGTAGATGTTTGGAGAAAAGATGGGTCGGGCATGTTGGATTCTATATACCCTATCGCAGGGGTGGGCAGCCTGTGGCACTCCAGCTGTAGTGAAACTACAATTCCCAGCCTCCTCCATTTATTTTTCGGAGTGTTCTGAGAAGAGAAGAGCAACTATGCATGCTGGGTGTTGTAGTTTCACAGCAGCTGGAGTGCCGCAGGTTACCCACGCCTGCCTATCCTTTTATTCTTAATAGAGATAAGCTTCTACCAAAGGTGTCTCACTATGACTTATTCCACTCTCCCTTGAAGAACACATGCACACTCGGCCGAGAGCCAAGTATGCATGTGTATGGGGGTTTGCAAACAATAATTGTCATTCGAATGTGCGGTCAGCTTAAAGGGGTTGTCCCATGAAAAATATTTTACCGTTTTCAAACCAGCCCCTAGATCTGAATACTTTTGTAATTTCATGTAATTAAACATTTAGCATAACCAGTGAGATATTCAGTAAAATGTATCTGTATAGCGCCACCTGCTGTTTGTTCTTTTTCTTATTTCTTTGTCCTGCTCACTGGGATGGCCACACATGCTCCGTTTCATCCTTCAACTGCCCCCTGAGCTGTGATAGGAAGAGCATGGACACGCCTCCTGAACTGCAGCATAAAGGACACTCCCCCTAAGCGGCCAGCTTGATATTATAAATCTAGCAGAGCAATCAGTGGGGAGATCTCTGGATCCATGTGAGGTACAGGGCCGCTTCTAGCTTTGTTAAAAAGAGACTGTCATCTACTGTATGATGTCTGATTTTCATTTTTTACATTATTATGGGATAACCCCTTTTAAAGGGGTTTTCTGGTACTGGGCCATGGATAGCCCACCCTCAGATCAGTGGGGGTTGGTCTCTTCTCACCTCTACCAGTCAGTTGTTTCGGGCAGCCTTCAGCACTGGAGACTATACAGCGTATGTAAGGCTAGGTCCAGCACGTGGTTCCTGTTGCCGGCGTACGGCGGGAGTAGGTCGGCAGTACCCTGGCACTACACAGCGGATAGCACCTTCTGCTTCCAGTTCCGTCTGCTGTATGGTTTCTGCCGGCAGCTGCCTGAATCGGCTGATCAGTGGGGGGTGCGGGATGTCGGATGCCCATCTATCTGATATTAAGAACCTATCCTGAGTAAGTACTGTAAAACCCCTTTAAGATGATGCAAGGTGATAAATAAAATATTATCCAGTTTAGGGTCTATTTATTATAGATTTTTTATATTTTTTGCACGTCTCCTGTGAGCTTAGTTCCGTGCTGTAATCTCTGTGAAGGAGGCTTTTTTTCTTTTCTATGGCAAAATTGTAAATTTGTGGTGTTTTTTTTTCCATGGCGGCTGCTCCCGGGTAATAAAATCTCGCCCTTCTGTTTTGCTAACAAATGAGTATTCGGTGGCAGCGGCCGGCGTTCTCCCATCACGAGGCATTTGCATCCCTAGCAGGGTTTTGTTTTCTGTGAAAGTCACCAGACTTGCACTGGGCAGCGTGCAGGCAGGCACTTGTAATTAGTCTGCAGATTGCCTGCTCCTTCAGACTGAAGATGACCCTTCTGGATAGCAGCGACACGTGAACAGCTGGCGTATCCCCCAGTGGCCCATTTGTCCTTTGGTTTGTAACCAACAGAGTCGCAGCTCCATCCCAAGATCCACAGCAGGGCGGCCATGGCCTCCAAGGCTGGACAGCAGACGAGACACTAATAAATGTGATTACAAGATGTGGGATCCGTATCAAGAGATGCTCCATGCTAATGCTGCAAAGCGCAGCCTCCGCCATGTCTCTATTTAAAGACATATCGCTGAAGAAAGCTAAAAACGGAGAGTGAAGCCTGAAGGCTGCGGAGCAAGGGTTACAGGGGGGGGCGTCCGTTATCCCCGGACCAACTGTCACATGGAGGGGACAAAGTAGAATCCTGGGGAAATAGTCACAGCACTGAGACACGCAGGGTTAAATAAAAATACTTTCACCTCTCCTTATATTGTTAGCGTCAATTCACACAGCAAAGTCGCTGACGCACAGAGGTCCTGAAGACCCGTAGATAGAGTGCTGCCTGCATGAGGCCTAGAACAGGGCACCTCGTAGAAAGGAACTTCATAATTTGGTGATATGATGTCTGCTACATGGGTTAACAGTGGAAAGGAAGTTTATCTATCTTTCTAATTATCTGTCTATCTATCTATCTATCTATCTATCTATCTATCTATCTATCTATCTATCTAATCTATCCAAGGTAGGTGTACCTATCGGTTTCTGTAAGTGGACAGTTGCTTAGCACAAAGGAAGGATGCATGGCTGGTTTTAGGTTTCTCTTTTGGAACTTTATCTATCTATCTATCTATCTATCTATCTCATATCTATTTATCTGAATTGAATCTGAATATATCCCTCTGAATCGTAAACCACTGCGGAATATAGTGACGCTATATAAATAAAGATTATGGGCCTGATTTATCATTACACTTCCATCTTACTCCACTTTTACATCTGCCCAAAGTCCCTTTTGGCTCAGTCAGACTTATTAATGGTCCTTTAATACTGTGATAAATGTGGTTTGATGGCAGCAGTCCATCCTTCAGTAAAGGGCTTTACAAAAGTCGCACATATTTACAAAAAAGTCGCATGTTCTATTAAAAAGTCGCATAAAATAAGCATGGTCCTCACTGGAGTGAAATTGTTTCTTTTTTTGTAACTTTTTTGCGACTTTTTAAAAAAGTCCCAATGATAAATCTGGAGTGAAACTCATTAACATAGCTAACCACGCCCATTTTTACAAAACTGGAGTGAGTGGTGTACACATGTAAAAAAGTCACAAAATTATGCGCAAATGAGTGTGAAAAGTCGCAAATGCCCTGTTTTGGGACTTTTTGATGCCAGAATTCTGGAGTGAAGGTATGATAAATCATGGCCTATCTCTCTCCCATATATATCAATCAATCTTTATATCTCTGTCTGTCTTTCTATATGTCTATCCATGTATCCTATCTCATGTGTGTCTATTCTCTGTCTATCTATCCTGTCTGTTGTCTGTCTATCTATCTATCTATCTATCTATCTATCTATCTATCATATATCTGTCTATCTCTCTGTCTGTCTGTCTGTCTGTCCATGTAATCTGTCCCATATCTATCTGTCTGTCTGTCTAGCCATCTGATCTTTGGCACTTATATCTTTAGCGCACTGCAGTGTAAGATCGTCTTAGTCACTTTTCCCCATAGACTTCTTATTTTTTTTGTTTGTTTATAGGACCCATTGTGATACAATATTGCGGCTTTTTATTGCTGTTGAATGGCGGGTGCATTTACCCGCATCGGTCTAAGTAGCAACGAGATGGGGAAGAATCTGCACATGAATGCTGCATTAGATAATAACTGTTCTTTTCTTTTTAGGTTCTGCTCGTCCTGGACACAAAGACTCAGGAGACCTTTATTTTAAAAGTAAGTATTTCTTTCATTGGTGCCTGCGCGCGACCCGCCACCGAGACATGTCTGACACACCGGCACGAGCTGGGAGACAAAGACATATTTTTTCATTATTACCTATTGTTTTATTATTATTAGAAGGTTCATGTAGTGCAGGAATGTCAGGGAGGCGGCGGAGCCGATGTGTTACTACAGACCTGCCGCCAGGATAGATAATCTGATTTAATGGTGTCGGTACTGGGACAGAGCACAGAACCCGCTATAGTCCAGCATTTCTGGCTGAGTCTACGCAAGCAGCTGCCATTTGGTCTAACGACGATTCCTGCCCATATATCCTGTTGGGGACGCCCTTCTTTAAACCAGAGTGGGGGAGTTGCTCTGTATTAGCGCCTCCCCATCCAGGGGCTCAAACCGCCCTTGTATTATATGGACGCCCGTTCATCTGAATGGCCGCTCGGTAATACTACATCCCTGCTCTGCAACCATGGCTTCTGCAGCCAAAATCATTTGTTTGCTGAAGGTACAAGGAGCAGGAACCGGGGCTATCGGCTGATCGATCCAGCGTCAATAAGGGATAGGTGACACATGTCCCATCTCATTATCAGAAATGGCATTACTTAAAGGGGTTTTCTAGTTTAGTATTGATGGCCTATCCTCCAGGATTGGTGATCACTAGCCGAATGCTACCCGAAGGGGCCCGACACATGGTACCCCAGCTTATCTGCTGGTTGAAGAGGCCTTGACTTTCGGTATATCTCTACAACATATCAATAGTTTTACTAGAAATCAGTGACCCTTTAAAGGGCCTGTCCCGCATTTTGATATTGAAGGTCTACCCTCAGGATAGGTCATCAGTATCTGATCGGTGGGGATCCGACTCCCGGGAACTCTACCAATCAAAGAGGCCATGGCAGTCCGGTGAGCACCGTGGCCTCCTCGCAGCTTACTACACACAGCGCCATAGATTGTATAGTGGCTGTGCTTGGTATTGCAGCTCAGCCCTATTCACTTGAATGGGACTTGGGCCACGTGGCCAATGAACGTGACGTCGCTGACCTAGGAAGTAGCTGCAGCACTCAAGGACCTCTTCAAACAACTGATCAGCGTTGGGTCCTTGGAGTCGGACCACCACCCATCAGATATTGATGGCCTATCCTGAGGATAGGTCATCAATATTCTACGCTACAGAAAACCCCTTTAAAGGGATTCTGTCAGCAGATTTTACCCTATAACCTAAACATATGTTCATGTCCAGACTAATAAGTAGAATCCTAAGATGGCCTTATTATACCTTACTGTGGCCTTCCACAACTCAGCGCCGCCTCCGCAATCCTCCCCGTCCCTCTGCCAGATCCCGCGCCTGCAGGGCATATCCGGGTTGAGCGAAGTGCGCATCATGCCGGCACATGCGCACTTCACTTGACGAAGCCGCTGCCAGGAGTTCGCACGGGTGCAGCAGGCTGAGCCTAGTGCGCAGGCGCGGGATCTGCTGGCAGAGGCTTCCGAGGCGGCGCTGGCCAATGGACGGCGAGGGGTGCGGCCGGGCACCCTGTATTAACGGACCTCCCCTTGGGCACCTTAAGTAAGTGATTGACAGGTTATAAAAATTATCAAAAAAATTTGTGCAAATAGAGCCACAGTAAGGTATAATAAAGCCATCTTAGGATTCTACTTATTAGTCTGGACATGAACATATGTTTAGGTTATAGGATAAAATCTGCTGACAAAATCCCTTTAAAGGCCAATCCTAAAGATATGGCATATTCGTTTTTTTTTTACCACTATGGTATATCGCTTCTACCACGCGACTTTATGACGTTATTGATATTCCGTCCTTACGACATTTTCTATGATTTAGCCGACAGAAGGAAGGGTGAGTGACCATAGTATAGCACGGTATGGGTGTATACACACGCCGACTCTTCAGGTCGTCCCGTCTTCCACCGAAAATGAAAGCAGAGAGAGAGGTCGCCCGGCAAAGTACACAAAGTGTCACGCTGATGACTTAGTTTGAGAGTGAGATTCTAATAAAAACGTTGACCCGTGTAATTGATTTTAATGGTAGCTTTGTGCCATCTTCTGTTCTCTGGCTACCTGCCAGATGCCATCAGCCGAGCCTCAGGGGATCGAAGGACATGTAGGAGCAGATGAGCTGCCTCTGTAAAGCCCACAGTCGCTTGGACAGATTAGTTTGGTTGATAAACATAAAGCGCAGCAGGATCCAAAGGAAGCTCAGGGTACAACTGACCTTTCTGTTCTCTGTCAGGGGCTGAGGAAAAGCAGCGAGGAGTCCGGGAGCAGAAAGACTGTCGTTCCCCGCTGCGTGCCCAACATGGTCTGTCTGCACAAGTACATCATCTCGGAGGAGTCGGTATTTCTCGTGCTGCAGCATGCCGAAGGTCGGTCAGTGCATCAAAGACGTTTGCAAATAGAGCGCTGAGATTGCCTGTGCCCGTGTGGTAGGCGGCCATTTATCGCACTCGGTGGTGCAGCCCTCGCCGTGAATACACTTAGTATCTCACCCTAGTGTATGGCCCGCTTACCTTGTGGTTTATAGTTGCAGGCTTTCAAGCGTTTCACTTCAGCAAATGGCATTTATCACATAGAGAAAGTGAATCCAAGGCTCTTACTAATGTATTGTGATTGTCCATATTGCCTCCTTTGCTGGTTTGATTCATTTTTCCATCACATTATAGACTGCTCATATCCATGGGTTACGACCACCGAGCAATCCAGCAGCAGTGGTCGTGTTTGCACACTATAGGAAAAGTTTGTGTCGGCCTCTCTGGTGGTCGAGACCATAGGAGTGCACATAGGCACGCATGCGCAGCATCCCCTGTCCTCGCAGCGGTGGTCATAGCCCCTGGATATGAGCAGTATATATTGCAATGGGAAAATAAATCCAGCCAGCAAAAGAGGCAATATGGACAATCACAATACATTAGTAAGAGCCTGGTATTAACCTTCTAGGCAGAATTAATGCCATTTGCTGAGGTGAGAGGACCCCTTTAAGGAGTTCTGCCATTGGAAACAGCCTTTAAGGCAAAATTCATAAAAACGTGGATGCTTTCTTTTAAAATCAGAGCCACGCCTGTCTAGAGGTTGTGTGCGGTATCGGAGCTCAGCACTCATTCACTTCAGTGGAGCTGCAATACCAGATACAACCTGAGGACAGGTGTGGCGCTATATCTGGAAGGAAGAAACCATGTTTTTCTAATCCTTGATCACCCATTTACACGTTTTCCCTATCTAAAGGATAGGTGGTAAGTGCCTGATTGGGGTGTGGGGTCCGCCCGCCAATCACAAAAATGGAGGCCTGTGCTCCCTGTTTGAATGGCGCAGCGGACATGCTCTATATTCAACTGTGTGGGACAAGTACAAGTGCTCGGCTATCTCTGGCAGCATCATATAACTGAGTGGAGCTGCAGCATGCATGCGTGACCACCACTCCATTCAGACAGGGGAGCACTCGCCCCATTTTTGTTATCGTCAGGGGTCCCATTAGGTCTGACTTGCAGATAGGAGATACGTTGTCTTAATGGGGCCACCATTAAAAAGGGGTATTACCTTCTCATTAAGTGATGTTTTACTATATGATCGCTGGGGGTCGAACATCTGAGACCCTCTTCAATCCTGGGAATAAAAGGGCCACATCACTGTTTTTCCTCCTTAGCGGCACTCCTGGCTCTCCAGGGAGAGAACCGATGGAAAATGCTAGCCTTTATGAGACAACCCCTCTAAATCTTAATTGTATCAGCCTATAGATCCCATTTAAAGATGACCTTTCGGGATGTACTAGAACAGACATGTCAAGTAAAGGGAGACCTAAACTTAAGTGTTGTCCAACCCTTGATGTCCTCCCCTGGACATGAAAACCCACCTTACCTGTCCGCGGTCCCACCGCTGTTCCTTTCTTGGCCACTTCCTTGACCAAGTCCCACGACCAACCAGCAGTCATGGGACCAAGCCGTTGCATGGTCCTGGAAGGAACAGAGGTGGCTGAGAATGGAGCAGTGGCCCCATGTTCAGGCATGTGTTAGTTAGAGGGGAATAATTTAGTGTTGGAAAAAAGAAGGCCATGATAAAACCCAGCAAGCCCGATCCTTCTGCTCTCCAACATCTGACGCGAGTGAGTCAGGACATGGTCCTGCTGGAAAACGAAGGAAGTCAGTACTGACGGCTGAGCTTACAACATAAAGACTGGCCGCAGTTAGCACATCGAAGGATTCGTGAGTACAGTCGCCTTTTCATTTTTGGCTGAGGGGTCGGGTAAAATCAGTTGTTACAGGAATTGCTCTCTAGTATCGCCGAGGCTCTGGAAATGATCTCTATTCCACAAGAACGAAGAGAGAGAAAACCCCATGATCTACTTTTTCATGAGTCTTTGCCAAGTCCTTCCGTTCATGTTAAGAGTTCCACTGCTGGAATAAAAAGAAACTAGCCGATTCCCACAAGACTTCATTAGTATGTCGTCTTCTTTTTAACAAGAGGAGTTTGTGCCTAACATTTTAACATCCAGCATTAATCCTGAATATCACCGCTAACGATACAGCCAGTGGCGACACATATGGACACAAAGCAGAAATCGAATGATACGCGCAGTAAAATGGCTTGTGATGTCCCCTTTTGTGTTCCGATTCCCCTCCACGTGTGCGGAGCAGGTGGCAAATGAAATGTAATTGTCACACCTGGATGGTGATGGCTCACTTAGAAGAGCTGCGGCTGACTTCACCCTTTCAGTGCTGACGTATTGTGCAATTTCCTTGGTTGGACCATAGAAAGAGAAGGGCCAAGGTGGTCCTTGTAATGTACGTTCACAGTTGTTTAAATCCACAGAAAGCACAGATTTCTGTTTCATGTATGAGTTTATTTCACGGGTCTTTAGCATCATATACAGTGAAATGTCTCAAAAGCTACCTTCTCTTTGAGAAGACCACCCCACTTACTAGATTAACTGTGACAGATTTTCATTTCCTCCATATTCTTTGAGAAGACTATGCCCCTAGAAGACCGCTTTTTATTGCATTTTTGGGTGGTCATCTCAAATAGGTTTCACTTTACTGTTTTGTTAATATTCCAGATTACTGCTTTGTATACAGTATGGCAACTGATAGCCCATGTCAGTGAAAAATTCTCTGATGATACTTTACATGGCCAAAAGTTACCTGGACGGTCCTTGTAATTAGTCGATTGGACGATTGTAGCAACACCTACATGTGGGAAATCAACAATGCCTTCAAAATCTCCATAGACAAACATTGCTAGTTGATGGGCCTTACTGTAGTAGCTTTTAACATGGCACTGTTGTAGGGTGCTATCTGTATAACACCCCGCTTCTTCTGATGTTTCTCCTACTGCCACAGTCAAGTGCTAGTATCTTATTGGAATGAAGACTCAACCATGAAACTGTAGACCTCCACCTATTGCTACGGATCAAGCATGAAGCGCATAAATATCACCTTTCCTTCGTTGAAATATGCACTGCCCAATCTCAAGCTGAGTGTTGGAATAACTTCATTGCAAGAAATGTCCTACAGAAGCATCATGGGTTGGGTTTTCATGGTGGAGCATCCTTAAACAAGCCTGAGATCAACATGTACAATGCCAAGCTTCAGCTGGAGTGGTAGAGAGATTATTCCTAGAGTGAGGATTCTGGCTTCACCAAATAGCAGTCTAAGGGACAAATCTGGGTTTCTCCAGTGCCAGGAGAATAACGACTGTCGAAATGCCAACTTTGGAAGATAGATAATGGTCTGGGTCTGGAGTGGGCAGTATAGTTCTGATGATGGGAAGGATTTTGTAACGCCTATACACCACTTCGTCTGACTTTTTGCCTACTGCCACAGTCAAGTGTAAGTACCTTATTGGGATGAAGACTCAACTGTAAAGCTGCAGACGTTGCAAAGTCACCCATGGCTACCGATAAAGCATGTAAATATCACGTGTCCTCTGTTGAAATACATGGTGCCTCTAGGCACAATGTCATCACAAGAAATGTTCATTGGGAGCATTATCGATTGGTTGGATTTCCATGGTGGTGCATCCTTATACAAGCCTGACATTATGGACAGGAATCCCTGCAGCTAAATTCTCAAAGTTAGGACTCATCCACACGAACCTTGGTTTGGTTCCACCGCTCGAGTGCGGACCCATTCACTTCAATTGGGACACAAAAGATGTGGACAGCACTCTGTGTGCTGTCCGCATCCATGGCCCCGCAAGAATCATGTCCTATTCTTGTCCGTTTTGCGGGCAAGAATAGGCATTTCTATAAAGGGCTGTCCGTTCCATTCCCCAAATTGCGGAAGGCACCCGGACGGCATCCATGTTTTGCGTATCTGCAATTTGCAGACCGTAAAATACGGCACGTTCGTGTGAACAAGCCCTTAGTTGAAAATATATTTCCATTATAGCAGGAACTCTCAGTGATATTTAATAAGGTTCATATTCGTGTGATGTCCTAGTGTCCGCTTATTTTTGGAGACCACTTTAATTTAAATATAGGGCACCAACAAAAGATTGAGATGATATTTTTAGGTCCGCATCTGTGCGAGTGGAAACCGCAGATGACGGCTCTCTATACTAAAAGACGTCCTTTGCCTGGGACAGATTCTTTTAAAAAAAAAATTCTTTGATCCGACACCCTATGGTCCAGAAATTCTACTGGTGTTAAATATAGTTTCAGGCTCTGTTTTAATCTGAAATCATCTGAAATGTAAAAGAGTAAAATACATGCACTGACAGAATGTCAAAAATAAGAAGACAGAGATGGAGGATCACATGCAAAACGTAGAAGAATCCCTCATGCAGCAAGACAAGATGGAAGATGGAGCCCAAGCTTTTGGCTCCGCTGTGAGCCAAGAGACTGTGGGCAGCCGGCAAAGGCTATCAAAAAAGAATTGCGCCTGAGATGATGACTGGTAGATTCTGCAAATTTGTGGAAAAAGTTGATAATTTCAGACTCTATTTCTTCCCCTTTTTTGATGCTTTTTTATCTCTGTTGCAGCTGAGTTCATCGAACTGTCCATTAAATCAGCGATGGCAGGAACTTTACAGTTCACACTTGTATAACGTTTTGTCCCACCTACAAGATTTTCACCTACCTCATTGTCCATAGTTGTCCTTTTTTTTGCCAGTAGATAGGGACAGTTTTTGAAGCTGAATCTTTTGGCTGTGATGCTCAAATGCTTCCCATTCCTCATTATTTGGCCACTATGTTCACTTCATAGACTTTGCCAGTTTTCGTAATGACAAAGGTCCAGCTTTGGGGGTCCAGAGTGGAATTCATAAGGTTAGTTCTTTTTTTTTTTTTACTATAAGCAGCATTTTGGGGTTGAATCAGGGAATACCAAGCCAGTTGGGTCTTTAGGCCACTTTAATATCCCATTGGTACACAACAGTCATCTCAATACACAGTCCAGCACCGTAAAAACTCTCGAGTCTCGAGAACGGCACCTACAGCTCCATAAAGGTGGCTGCCATTGTTGAAGGGCATAACAGGTCCTCTCAAACACTGGTTCCAAAAACATAATGAGGCAGATTTACTATTGAAAATACACCAGTTTTGGGGGGTTAAGCGTCAAACTCAAACTGTCCTGCAAGCTTTGCATAATATTTAACAACTTTTTTACACACCTTTTGAAGCTTTTTACGCCTCATCTGACAAGAGGGGCTTGGTTTCACAGAAAAGTGGGCATGGTCTGAGTGTGCCTCTATGTGCCAAAAAAAGTGCCAAAATGAGGTGCATTTTTTGAGTAAAACTACATAAGCATGTCATAAACATAGACTACTAGACGTTTTTTTGGGAAAACGGACACTTTTTTTGGCGTGCGGATAGAATTCCAGAATAAATCTCATGCAGGATTTATCATACTCCAAATTTACAAAGGTCCATGCACCAGAATAGTAAATTTGTATAATACTAAGACTACAGTGCTTTTTATTTAGTGTCTTTTTTATGCATGTGACCAACGTAATCGAAGAGGACCAGGAAGTAAGACATCTTAAGCCATCCCCAAACTTGGCAGCCAACTGTCCTATATGTACAGGGGCCTTTTGACTCTCCCTGACAGATGATGTTGGGGACCAAAAACGATCAGGCATGTTGAACGTCAACACTTGATCCTTTTGCATAAGCTACCACCATTGCTGTCTGGCAACGTCTTCCTCCTCTCTTCTCATTGACGGCGCACGGACGTTCCGTGAACCAAGTGTGTATGTGTAGGGGAGTCGGAAGGAGTAGCGGTCAGCTGAAAGGGTGCTGCATAACCTAAAGAACCACCGCAAAAATAAAAAAATAAGAAAACTGCTAAATCTGAAATGTTTGGCAAAATAACAAATGTCTGTGCTCCTCTATTCTGAGTACGGGTCACGTCTGCTTAAAATCTGCACCATTTTCCTGTCTTAGAACAACACCTGTATAAATTCTTCCCCGTATATTTGCAGCAATTAAACAAAAAAAAAAACAGCATGACAAAGTCTCCATGACCTTTAAAGTGTCCTCCCTGCTTTGATTTAATTTGGATCCGTAACTGGGCACTGTAGGACGCGGTAATTCACCTGTGCCAGTAATGTGTCCCCTTTGTTGACAGGATTACAGTAAAAAAAAAAAAAAGACTAAGTTTGCTACCGGTCAAATAAAAAGCAAAAAAAAAAAAAAAACTTGCTGTTCTGAAGCTTTTTCTCCTGTCCTATATCTATTACAAAATCCATCTATTCAAATATAGCACCAATAAGATTCCTGGCATAGGCTGGTGTTGTATTTGGAATTGATTGCAGCTTGGCAGTAGTCGCCCTGCTTTGTGCGTAATTAATGCCAAACTGTGATTATGGGCACAGGCAAATAACGCCAGTTTAAAGATACTGTTAGATGTTCCATTTCATTGATGCCTTTTTTTCCCCCCTTCAATGTTGTTCTTCTCCAGCAACTCTACGTAGTTTTAATGTTAATTGATGAGTAAGTTCAAGTGCAAGTTGATTTTAGGGTCTCTTTTTTTTTTTTGTTTTTGTTTTGTACTTTTTGAATTCTAGAGGCTCAAAATCTCCCAAAATTTGGGTGTGCATTTCCAGATATAGTGACCCTAAGACTCAGTTATATAACAAGGTTGTAAATAGAGATGAGCGAAGTTCCTAAAAATTTTAATTGGCTGCTTCGACGAATTTTCCCAAAAATTTGCTTCTTTGACGAATTGCGTTCTTTGTAAGCAACTGGCGCAATAACGGGGATGGTATGTTTTTTCAGTCCTCTTGTATTAATGGCTATTCTCAAGATAGTCATCAATATCTGACCGGTGGAGTCCGACAACCCATACTACCGATGATAAGCCGAGCAGAACAGCTGATTGGTGATCGACAGCTTTTCCTGTAGGATCATGCACATAGCAGGACCGCCCACTGGACTCCTCAGCATGATCAAGTGACTGCAGCAGCCAGACGCTGGCCCCAACAGTCACATTTGCTTGAATGGCATGCCACTGCTAATAATGTACTAGTGACGTGCCATTCAAGCACATATGACTTCTAAAGCCAGGGATTTGCCGCAGTGGTCACGGGACAAAAACAAAGGAATGTGATAACGGCATGGGAACGGCGGGGCTGAGTACAGGTGAGTTTTCTTTGTTTTTTTTAATGGGTCACCAGTTGCATCCATTGTGGTTGTCTGCTCCTAGACAGGACAGCCCCTTTAATATCTGTAATGTCTAATTAGACATCAGGCTATTTTTGTCTACATTGCATAAAAGTAAATATTTCAAGGTTTCCTGATAAGTGGATGAGGTTGACTAATCTTGTAGATATCTCCAGAATCTCCACTTGTCATCGCTGGTCTCTGTTTACCTCCTTTTGATTTCACCCTTCGGTGACAGCAGATTTGACATTTTGGAAATGACTCTGAGTTATTGATTCTTATTGTGGAATAAATATTTGAGCTTGTTCCTTTCATCATGTGTAACCGAGGTCGTTCTCCTTCCCCTGCACACATAGTTTAAGGGTTGCTTAATGGCTTCCACTTGGCTTCCTAAAAGTTGAGAGGCAATTTTCACTTACTCAATGTTACCAGCAAAGGTTCTAAAAAGTTGAATGAATTGCTTTAAGTAATTAAGTTTAAGCCGTAGTAGAGTCATACTTTTTTGTCTGTCTTCATATTTTAGGCCCTTGCTTTCTTCTGTGATGGTACTCCTTTCCCAAACGTGCTTTTTGAGTGGACAGGTTCTTCCCGATGTGACGTTTGCCCTTACTTTGGTGTCGTTTCCTATGACCACCTAAGAGCTGAGCCAGATATTTGAAATTAGCTGTCTCCCCTCTTCTGTTCTCCTTCCACCATGGAGCCAAAGAGACTTTGCACTTGTTGGATTTCAGCAGCCATAACCAGTAGTGGCTCTTGGGTCATGTACCCGTTTTTTCTTCTTAGTATTGTGTGTCACCTATAGCAGTGGTCAGTTAATATATAGTATTATCAGTTGTTGCATCATTTTTTGTTTCAACTGAACTCCTCAGTAGATGATTTTGGTTGGGGCCCAGGAGCAGAGAATGACGTTAAGCACCATCACCCATTTGGTTTCTTTCTGCATCCCCCAAAAAAATCACCTGACGTGGCATTACAGTCCTATTACTTTGAATGGGAACATCATAACCTTTGCTTGAAGCCATTGGGACGTTTAGCTTTTCTCAAATACTGCAGTCCTTTCATTCTAATCATAAGTAGGGGTCTAAGCTCATAAAAATATTTTGGCATGTCTCAAAGATGGACATAACCATTAAAGAGCCTTGATGGCCAATACTAGGATTAAGTATAGGATCAGTGTTTGATTGATCATAATCTGAGCATCAAGACCTCCTGGAAGTGCTCACTCCCTACCTTGTTCATAAATGCCCGGTGATTAATTTGTTGGTACGGGCGGCCGTACCTGGTACTCCAGATCCATCTTATTCAAGAGAACAGGATGAGGGTAGTATCGGGCACTGCCGCTTGTATGGATAAGCTGTTGTCTGTGTAACCAATGAAGAGCATGTGTGACCTCTTCAGGAGTGTTGATGCCTCTTAGTTATGCTGATTGGCGGTGGAGATCAGACCCCGCCAATCAATGTTGGCCTTTCTTAAGGATCAACCTTCAGTAATGAAGACCTGAAGAACTCATTTAACTGCCAATGAAGAGGTTGTCTCATCTAAGACAAAATTCAGCACATCACCTACGTATTACACAATGGTCATTCGGGTGAAAGGACATCCATGTAGTACAAGTGTGCTTAGAGACAGGTAGAAGTTGAGCTGCTTATACAGAGCAGCTCTTTGTTTTGGCTCAAAGGTAGGTCAGAGGCCACCCTCTATCTATATAATGGACAGGGGTCATCAGACAACCCCGCTAAACTCTAAAATGGTCAACTTTTTGAATTTAACACCTATAAAAATAATTGTTTTTCTTCTTAACTTGTCACCTACAGTACTGTGCAAAAGTGTTAGGTGTGAGGAAAATGCTGCAAAGAATGCTTTTAAAAGATGGACTAATAGTTTATTTTTATTAATTAAAATGCAATGTGAATGAAAGAAAGAGAAATCTAAATCCAATCAATATTTGGTGTGACCATCCTTTGCCTTCAAAACGGCATCAGTTCTTTTAGGTACACTTGTACATGGTTTTTTAAGGAACTCGGCAGGGAGGTTGTTCCAGCCATCTTGGAGAACTAACCACAGATCTTCTGTGGATGTAGACTTGCTCAGATCATTCTCTCTTCTCATGTAATCCTAGACAGACTGGATAATGTGGAGATCCGATCTCTGTGGAGGACGTCGTCAGTTCCAGGACTTCATGTTCGTCCTTACACTGAAGATATTTCTTAATGACATTGGCCATATGTTTGGAGTCGTTGCTGCATAATAAATTGAAACTATTAGGACTTCTATTGTTTAAAGCATTCTTACTCTGCAGCATTTTTTTCCACACCTGCCAAAGGCTTTTGCACAGTACTGTATTGCCGTGGGCAGTTAACATGTATATTAGTATTATTATCCATTGTTGGAATTTTTTATTTTTCTGGTTATATATTCAACTTTTGTTTGGGTTTTCATGCCTCATCTATACAAACAGTCTAATTTAAAAATGTGATCTTCGGATAACACATTCTGAAAATGAAGCCACCACACTGGTAAATGAGGTACTAAGTATATGCGTGTAATGATCGTTTTCATTACTGTGCTAGCAATAAGGCATATGTGCAATCTCTGCTATTTGCATATGAGTAATCATCTTTAATTTCAGTGTTTTGTTTTGATTGCAGGTGGGAAATTATGGTCCTACTTAAGTAAGTTTTTAAGCGGGAGCGCAGAAGGAAGCTTCGATGTCCCACTGGCTAAAAGTTCTCACTCGAATGAAGATCTTCTGAAAAACCTAGCACCGTGTCCAAGAAATAGCATGGAGTCTAGGGCGAGCAGTACCGGAAACAGGCTTTCTGTGCAGCCCCTACAAAGTAGCCTTACTCTAAGTTCTCAGGATGATAGCAGTACTCAAGACGAAGAGGGGAGAGAAAGTCCGTTGAAGTGGGCAGATTCGGCCTCCAGCTCAGAGGAAGAATGTACCACAAGCTATTTAACACTGTGCAAAGAATATGGCCAGGAACAAATTGAGCCAGAAACATTAAGTGATGACCCTTTACTTAAACTAGGGGGTGGGGACAGTACCAAAGATTTAGATCTAATGCAAAAAGCTCTTCCGGGCCCTTTCAACAAATTTGGCTCGGAGCTCAATTTTGATGAGTTCAAATTATTAAATGAACATGGTGAACAGGAGATGAGTGGACACTCAGGGATGTCCGATGCCTTGAACAAATCCAGGAATAGCCCAATGGAATTTTTTAGAATAGACAGCAAGGAAAGCACTAGTGACTTGCTCGGGACAGATTTTGTTGATAAGGGATATAACCTAAAACCTGAGAATTGCAAAACATTTTCTCCTTTTCAAGACGACGAGGTTGACCCTGATGCTCAAAGTTTAGATGATGTTAAGCCAAGTATGAGCACCCATGACACTATGAGCCGTGGATCAAATGACTCCGTTCCTGTTATTTCCTTCAAAGAGGCTGCTTTTGATGACGTGAGCAGCATCGATGAAGGAAGGCCAGATCTGCTGGTGAACTTGCCCGGTTCTCAACTGGTAGATACTGAACAAAGCTCAAAGAATGTTTACATAGAAAATGACGTTATGGACTCCAAGCTTCTGGAAACACCTGATGTTTTACAAGTAAAAAGTAGTATAGACAAATTAATTGAACATGAAAACAGCCTTCTTGCGGTTGGAGACCATTCAACTCAACTTGAATCCCGAAACATAACTCTATGCCCCATTAGTGTTGACAACGTTGACCTGCAGTCTACTGGTCTCAGTGGTTCTGATATACTTTGCAGCCTAAAACCCTTGGACCCACGATTAAATAATTCACCTTCTTCCTCCATATCTCACAACTCCTCCATTCTGGAAGCTTCCCAGGAACAACAGGACTCTTGTGCTGCCCAACAGTCCTCCGACTCTGGGCTTCGAAAAGAGTTGTCCACCAACCTAATGCAGCTTCAGATCAGAATTGAGGACACGGATGAAAGTTGCGCGGTGCAGAGAGATCTACGGGAGGACAGCGAGATACATAAAATATTTCAAGAGCTGGATGCAAAATTGTCAGAAGCATCACGCTTCTTCATTCCAGAGTCCTGCATTCGGAGATGGGCTGCCGAAATCGTCGTAGCCCTTGACGCTCTGCACCAAGAAGGAATTGTGTGTCGGGATTTGAACCCAAACAACATCTTATTGAATGATAGAGGTCAGGAACTTTTGCAAATGCATTTCTTTTTATTCCGATGTTGCTTCCAATTAACTGAGTAGGCGTTTTATCTTGTAATTAGTATCTTCATTTCCTGTCTCCAGCTTCATTATCAGTGCTGCAAATTCACCCACTGTAATAGCTTCTAGTACTTAATGATGCCATTATTCTTAATGATACTGTTTTTAGCTAGAAAGGAGAGTAATTACAGTTCACTTGTACAGAAAATGGATGGGAAACATGTTTTGATTTCTCCTGTCATTTTGTTTTTAGGACACATTCAGCTAACATATTTTAGCAGGTGGACGGAGGTTGAAGATTCGTGTGACAGCGATGCGGTGGAAAGAATGTACTGTGCCCCAGGTTAGATCAATCACCTCAAGCGTTTCACTTGAAAAGTAGATTAGCAGCTTTCATTTCCTCCGCCCGCTGCTGGTGTAACATACTTTTATTGGACGTGCAAGCTAATGCATGGCCTGAAATTCACACTAATTCCTGTCCTGTCATGTCATACGGGAGATATGGCAAGTAATTGAGGCCTTCTTGAAAGGTAAATAGTCTTTTTGTGTCATTCTGCTATTAAGATGTGTAGAAGTTAACCAGACGTACTGTACTTCCACGGCTGACGAAAAAAGTAAACTGGCTAGGAGGATATTTTCAAAATCATTTTTATGGTTTTATTTTCCAACGGGCAAGAAAAATGAAATAGTGTAAAAACATTCTTTAAAAAAAATGGGTGGAATTTTTTTTAGTCTGGATAGAATGAAACCGACATTCCTTGGACATGGCTCGGCAGCTTTCCCTGTATGAGCTAAGTTATTTATCAGGGTCTGCGGGCAAGGGGAGTTGGACCTAGGATCTTCACTTGCGCTTTTATGGCTTAAAGACGTTGTGCTCCTTCTCCTCCCGACTCCGCTGGCTCCCTCGCTGTAAACATCCATTTTGAGTTTGCCGCTGGTAAATCATTGGCCTCAGAAGAGACTAGATCCCCTTACATCACGTGTCCATTTGTCGTGACGTAAAATAATCTGGTCACCTCTGTAGCCAGTGATTGGCTGTGACAGCGTCAAACCGGAGGTTTACAGTGAGAATGCCCGGAGGAGCATCGCAGGCCTGGAGGAGAAGGAGCAGGGAGCTAGTGCTGGAAAGCAAGTAACTAAGCTTCCCTTTACAGGTCTGGCCAAGTGGGAGGGTTTGACAACCCCCCCCCCCCCCCATTCTTGCACAATCCCTTTAAGGGATTAATGGGTTCAGCGGCTAGAACTCGCAACAATCAGGCAAAATCACCAGGGAGCCTTTGGCAGTTCCACACTTTCCCTGCTCCTAGTATTACATGACGACTGACCAATGTCATACATGGTCGAAGCGTGTTGTAGATTGCTATGATATTCAAAGTGTTGTGGATCTCCACATTAAAAACTTAAAGCATCACTGAGCTTTGGTAAAACTTTTGATGTGTCGTAGGGACATATTAAAATGTTTTATTGGTGGGGTTCTGAGCCCTGAGACCCCCACAAATCACTAGAACTAGGAGTGAGAAGCTCTTTCATAGTGCGCGCTCTCTCCTCATTGCAGAGAACGGAATGGACATGGGCCCGTAGGTTTCTATTGAGCCTTCTAGAGCGATATGCGGTGGGGTTCTCAGCACTCGGACCCCAACCGATTAAAACTTTTGATATGTCTCTATGAGACATGGAGTGAGAGGCTTCGATTTCAGTTTCCTCATCTTGGTGACAAAAAATTCATTCCAGACTCCAGAATAAATAACCTCTCCAGAAATCTAGTAACTATAGCCTGTAATATTATTACACTCCAGAAATACATCCAGGCCCCTCTTGATTTCCTTTATTGTACTCACCATCACCACCTCCTCAGGCAGAGAGTTCCATAGTCTCACTGCTCTTACCGTGAAGAATCCTCTTCTATGTTTGTGTACAAACCTCCTTTCCTCCAGACGCAGAGGATGTCCCCTCGTCACAGTCACAGTCCTGGGGATAAATAGATGATGGGAGAGATCTCTGTGTTGACTCCTGATATATTTTATACAGGTCATAGGTCTTATATCCCTAATTTTGATCATATTTCTGGGTCCTGTAGTCCACCCATTCTGTGTTTTACTTTAGTCGCCCCTTTAAACCCCCTCAAGATCTATTGTCTATTTCCTGTATACTGTTCTGTGATTGGTGAATTATAAAGTGTTAGGTCGTAGGCCTCCGTCAGAGGTACAGATAAGGCAGGACTCCGGATAAATCCTTTTCTAATCTTCCCTCTACTTGAAGCTTCATGCAGTTGTAAATGGTATGTATCTGGCGATTGGTACTTTTTAATTTTTTTACCAGATCGCCTCTTTTTCCTGCTTTCGTCCAGTTTCTGTTCCGTAGTAACTCGCCTCTGAAGCTTTATATGGATTACTGTGTAGGTCTGCCTCGGCCTATACTCTACATGCCTGATGAGCGCCCCAGAGGAAGATTGACAAGAAGCCAGATGGCCGGGTGCCACAGGGGCCTGTCCTTACAGATGACATCCACCAGTCTATACCAGTGGCTCTCCATCTGTCTACTATTTGTGCCATCAAATAGTAGAAGTTCTTCATCATCCATTCATATCAATGCACCAGATTCAGGACAATGATTTCCATTATGTCCTTCAAGATACAATAGTAATTCATTTCAGGGCAACTATTGGGTAGTGCTTGGTTCCAAAGCCTCAAAATATCAACCAAATATGAAAAAATAATGATAAAAAAATTAGATATGTAGTATAAAACATGTAGTACCGCAGTCTACTATAGAGGGCGCTACTAGACAGTAAATCAGTGCATGCACTCCGATAATACAGGTGTTTTACCAGTGAAATCCCTATGCTGATTGGTTGTATGTCTGGAGCATTGTATGTAATGTGGTTTCCAGTTACTGTACATATGGCCCAGAAAAGGTTTGCGTGTTGAAAATATTATAATCTGAGGCCACTGCGACTTGAGGCTCCAACATAGACAGTCGAGTCCCATTATTATGACCACTAGCAGATTAAGGCTCAATTCACACGTCCGTAAGTGTTTTGCGGATCCGCAAAACATGAACACCGGCCATGTGCACATGGCCTGCACTATAATAGAAAATGCCTACTCTTGTCCGCTATTGCAGAAGTGCGGATCCGGAAATGCGCTATGTGCTGTCCGCATCCATTCCAGCCCCATTGAAAATGAATGGGTTCGCACCCGTTCCGCAAAATTGCGGAACGGATGCGGACCCATTTTGCGGACATGTGAATGGACCCTAACCGCCGTGTGTAGCACGCTCAGCAGCTAGACGGGCTAGAAGTGACTCAGTAAGGTAGGTTGTCACAGGTATGTGGGGCCATGCTGACTGCAGTGCATCCCACAGCTGCTGGAGGGGGGATCCATAGAGCGAACACGACCATCGAGGTGGTCCCACAGATGCTCAGTTAGGGGCCGGATTAGTAATTGGAAGTCTTGGTCATGCTCTTCCAAACCATGTCGGACATTTCTATCCATGTGACATGTCGCATTGTCTCGCTGGAAGTTCTCATCCGCCCCAGGGGAGACAATCAGCATGTATGGGTGTACGTGATCTGCAAGGATGGATTCATACCCATCAGTGTGCCTTCCACATGGATGAGGGGCCCAGAGAATGCCAGGAAAACATACCCCAGACCATAACCCTGCCACCACCAGCTTGTGTTCTCCAGCAATGGCTGCAGGGTGTTTGTTCTCTGATGTTTCTTGCCTGACACGCCAACATCCATCTATTCAATGAAGTAGAAAACGTGACTTATCGGAGAAGACAACCCTTTACCAATCAGCGGAGGTCCAATTCTGATACTGCCGCGAACAATGAAGCAACTTGATTACCAGAGGAGCAGGGACCGTCCGCCCGCTCCGGAGCCCCATACACAGTAGGGTTCTCTGAAATGTTGTAGCCCACTTGTTCATTTTGACAGTGACCTGCTCTACTGTAGCGTGTCGATCCGCCCTCGTGCACCTTCGTAGCCGACGTTCACCTCTCACATCAGTGGCACGTGGTCTCCGCAGTTTCCACGTCGCTTATTCACAGTGGTGCCATTTGTCCACTCACCATACACTTTCACTACAGCAGCAGAGAACAGTTCACAAACTGCGCAGGTTCAGAATTGCCACCACCCTTGGTCCAAAAGCCAATAATCATTCCTTTTTGCAACTCTGATAAATCGACCCTTTTACCAATGACAGCCTGTCACACACCTTATATACTCACCAAGCCATCACACCACATGTGACACCCTTCATGAGCTGCCGACATCGAATGTAGGAAGTGTTCAGAATAATGGGACTCAACTGTGTATATGCATGTGCAGACACCAGCAGATATTGTCTGAGAAATATCAGCTCTGAAGCCTGCAGAATTGTAAATGCAGCTCCGGACTGTAGTTCAGGATCTGTACAGTAATGCAATGCATCTACAAAGTTGTGTCATTGAATTCAATATGGAAACCATAAAATAGTGGTCAAAGGTGAATTCTATCCATCTACCTATCTATCTATCTATCTATCTATCTATCTATCTATCTATCTATTATCTCTCTATTATCTATCTATCCTCGATCTATGGATTATCTATCTATCTATCTATCCATCTATATCATATCTATCTATCTATCTATTTATTATCTATCTATCCTCTATCTATGGATTATCTATCTATCTATCTATATCATATCTATCTATCTATCTATCTATTTATTATCTATCTATCCTCTATCTATGGATTATCTATCTATCTATCTATCTATCTATCTCATATCTATCTATCTATCTATCTATCTATCTATCTCATATCTATTTATCGAATATTTATCTCATATCTATCTGTCTCAAATGTATCTATCTTCTATCTAATATCTATTTATCTGTCTATCTCAGATATATCCAATTATATCTATTTTTATATATATTATTTTATATTTCTATCTATCTATCTATCTATCTATCTATCTATCGTATCTATCTGTCGTATCTTTCATATCTATTGACCATCCTGTCTCTTATCATCTACTACTATATGCCAGCTGGAGACTGAGTGGCACTGCTGTGTGTGTCCTCCCTCCTGACGTCCTCTTCCAGAGCTGCCCAGCAGGTGGCACTCCGATCCCAACTTTCCCCCCTTCTGTATTTTTTTCATTGTCTAAGAAAGTTGTCTTTTGTCCCTTTGACTTTCTAATAAGAGCGTCAGACCGTGGAGTTGTCACCAGAAGTTGGTCCTCTCCATTACACATCATTCAAAGGGCTTGAAGTCCCATGTTATCGTCTGGCGCGTTCGAGGCGAGGCGCATCCTGCAATCTACAGCCTCCCTCTCAACCAAACAGCTTTCCCTGCACTTTAAAGTCCTGCCTGAGACTTACTTTGATGAGTATCCAACCCAAATCACTCCACGATTACACGATAACTTCAGTTTTATTTTTTTAAATTTTTTTTTTTGTTCCCAAATGTCACAAGGGAAGCGAGGACTTATAAATCATTCACTGTCTATAACATTGGTGACACGGCTTGAAAAGAAGGGCTTTGTATGTTTGCCAGCAGTGTGCGCCTTACACATGAAAAAGTCACAAACACGAGGCTTGTGATGTGACATTGTGAAGCCGGTGACAGCCGCGGCGCTCGGTAAATAAATAGATGCCACATTATTAGCGGTTTGATGTTTCCGGGTTGGGAAGGGGAGGGGGTCAGGACGAAGTTTATCAGTAATTTTGGATGAAAATGATTCACCTCTGTTCAAACAAGCCTTTGCTCCGCTTCACCCCCTGGGACCTCTTATCTCACATTTCTCTCCAAAACATCATCCACCTGCCCTCCTCTTTTTAATTATTGCAATATATCTTTTATCCGCTGGTCACATGCTCTCGGCATTTGGCGTTCTGTACGAGAAAAAAGTAAAAATTCCAGAAGCGTTCACTTTACACAGCGGACAGAAAGTTGAGAAAGTTCCATTGAGCGGGGAGGGAGGGCCAGGATCTGACCCATCTATAAATAGGTGACCGTTTTCCATCAAAGTGCAAAATATGACAACGGAGGGGATTTACCACCGATGAGATCGTCACTTAAAGGGCATCTGTCAGCAGATTTGTACCTATGACACTGGCTGACCTGTTACATGTGCGCTTGGCAGCTGAAGACATCTGTGTTGGTCCTATGTTCATATGTGCCCGCATTGCTGAGAAAGATGATGTTTTAATATATGCAAATGAGCCTCTAGGAGCAACGGGGGTGTCGCCATTACACCTAGAGGCTCTGCGCTCTCTGCAACTGCCACGCCCTCTGCACTTTGATTGACAGGTCCAGGTGTGATGATGTTTTCACTGCCTGGCCCTGTCAATCAGTGCAGAGGGCTCGGCCGTTGCAAAGAAAGCAGGGCCTCTAGGTGTAACGGCGACGCCCCCGTTGCTCCTAGAGGCTCATTTGCATATATTAAAACATCATCTTTCTCAGCAATGTGGGCACATCTGAACATGGGAACAACACAGATGCCTTCAGGTCCCAAGTGCACATGCAACAGGTCAGCCAGTGTCATCCCTGTAGGTACAATTCTGCTGACAGATGCCCTTTAAGAGATCCCTAAACCTAGAACTGAATGATGAATCTGGAATTCTTGCCCCTGAAACAAACAGGCTTGTAGAAATCCTGCAGGGAACAAAGGGGTTAAAGGGGTTTTCCGAGACTTTCATACTAATGACCTATCCTCAGGCTATGCCATTCGTATCTGATCTGTGGGGGTCCAGACACCCAGGATCCCCGCCGATCCCCTGTTTGAGAAGGCAGCCGTGCTTGCAGTAGCGCCGAGGCCTTCACTCTGCTTTTCCTAAGCCAGTGACGGCACATTCATCGGTCACATGACCTATGCGCAACTTAGACCTATTGAAGTGAATGGGGGTGAGCCCGATACCAAGCACGGCCGCTATACAATGTACGGCGCTGTGCTTGGTGAGCTGAGAGAAGGCTGTGGCGCTCACAGGAGCGCCGGCCCCTTCTCAAACCGCTAATCATGGGGATCCCAGGTGTCGGACCCCCACCGATCAGATACTGGTGACCTATCCAGAGAATAGGTCATCAGTATATAAGTCTTGGAAAAGTGGTTTTCCAGGAGTAGAATTTTGATGACCCTGTTCTCAAGATAGGTCATCGGTATCTGATCAGTGAAGGTCCAACTCTTGAAGAGGTCATGACACACAACTGTGTGAACATAGCTGTTCCATTTTCCAGTGGCGAATGGCTGAGGGCCAGGGCTTAACCATCTATGTGTCCTAGTGCAGACTCGGAAGAGGGGGGAGGCTCCTGCTGCAGTCAGTTTCCTAAAGCCAGACGAAAGACAGTGAGGAGGAGGAGGACATGGCTAATCGTCTGAGACAGAGGGAAAAGATTTCTTTTTTTTTTTATATATATATATTTCTTAGGTTTCATTATAATGACACACCTACCTATATATGGTTTGTATTGTGAAGTGTGAATCGCAATTTTTGCCGTAGTTGCTTTTTAAAGCATGACCTGATAGTGGAGTCATCTCTAGTTGGGATCTCGCCATGGGTTATTAATCCACCCCACCGTTGAGATCCTCCTATTGGTTAATAAAGGGGCTACAGAACTCTTTGGGATCTTGGGATCCAGCCATTAGAGATCTTCTATAGGTTGATTATAGCTCCATCCACCTTAGTTAATAATGGACTCTCACCTCAGTTAGGATCTTCGAGTGAGTCGTGTCTACAAGGGATGGGAATGAGAGCCTAGAACTTGGGAGCTTCTGCAATTGATTTATAGGTTTTACGCAAAGGACTAAGATGCCGTAAAGAGGATTAGTCGCTATTTTGTCCTGGATTTTTAATGGTACCTCAGACGCAGATGTGACCGTAGCCTTAGCTAAACATCTGTTAGTTTGCTGCAGTGTATCAGTCTGGAATCCAGGCTGAGAGCATTGTCTAGACTGGATTCACCCAAGAACAGGACCAGCTAAGGACAGGATTACTGCTTTTGAATGTGATCAAGAATGTTCTCATTCACTGACAGCGAACAATTATCTTGATGAGGAATTGACACAAGCTGTAGAACTTGTCATTTCTGTAGTGATTAAGCCATATTGACGTACAAAAAAAAAACCCTCTTTGAGGAACCCGGAGTCACCGAGCCTTCCTGTGAGTCTTACATGTGAATCGTCAGGTCATAGCTACTAGATGTGGCCTTGATGCATGGTCCAGTGGATCCACCGCTTGTGAAACCTTAATAGGCAAACATCTAGCTGAGTCACTTGGAATCCCAGTTTTCTGTAAGGTTTTGAAAACTTTCCAACTTCCAGATTTGCTTTTTGAAAGATTGCACTTTCTGTCCCCAGAGTGGCACAAATAAAAATGCTTACTCTAGATGCAGCCTGAAACCCCCTCCTAAAGGAAACCTGACCCTCATCTGTACTCCAACCTAGAAGGCCTCGCAGGAGTCGAGGACTAGTGGCCTGCCTTTTCCATAGCTTAGGGAGAATTGATCATTCTTCCCGGATTTGCATTGGCTGCGGCCTAGACCTCCGCTAGGGCTAAATTCTAGACTTAACTCCCCCGCCCCAGAAGATGGAGCTGTGTTTCAGAGGGGTAAAGGGGCCTAATGGACACTTACACCCACCTAGACCCCCAGGAAGGTCATACAAATGTGCAAAGTAATGTAAAAACCCTGCAACGTGAACACAAAGCAAGAGCAAAAATCAATGTGCCATTCTCACTACCTCAACCTAATAGCTGAGTTGAGCTCCCATGAGCTGCCCACTTCAGGTCCTTCTACAACATTTCTATTGAATTAGGTCTTTGACCTGGCTATTCTAAACTTTTAACTTCATTCTTTTTGAACCATTCATTGGTCTAAGGACTTGTGTGCTTTGGGTCGTTGTCTTTGCTGCATGACCCATGTTCTCTTGAGATTCAGCTCACGGACAGATGTCCCGACATTTTCCTTTAGAATTTGCTGGTATACTTCAGAACTCATTGTTCCATCGATGATGGCAAGCCATCCTAGCCCAGATAGGCCCAAACCATGATGCTACCACCACCGTGTTTCACAGATGGAATGAGGTTTTTATTCTACAATGCAGCGTTTCCCTTTCACCAAACATTTTCCTTTCTCCCATTTAAAAGCAAAAAAGTTCTATTTTGGTCTCATTCTTCCACAAAACATTGTTCCAATAGCCTTCTGACAGATGATCTTTAGCAAACTGCAGCGAGGCAGCAATGTTCTTTTTGGAGAGCAGTAGCTGTCTCCTTGCAATCCTGCCATGCACACCGTTGTTCAGTGTCCTCCTGATGGTGGACTCATGAACATTAGCTAATGTGAAAAAAGACTTTAGTAGTTTAGAGGTTATATTGGATTCCTTTGTGACTTTATGGACTATCACACACCTTGCTCCTGGCCTGATCTTTGTTGGTGAACCACTCCTTGGAAGGGTAATAATGGTAGGGATGATAACCCTCTGTTTTAGAAGTTCGGGTTACCACAGAATTGCGTTATGGATCCCGTGACCATGGACCTTAACACAATTTAAGGACAAAATGCATAACGATAGCCGGACGGATCCATTATAGTGGCCATAGACTTGTATTATGACGGAATTCATAATGGAATGCCTCTAAAGGCATTCCGTCATTTTTTCTGTCCTTGAATCGTGTTATGGTCCGTGGTCACGGGATCCATAATGCAATTCTTCAGTAACGCGTACTTCTAAAACAGAAGTTCGCTCATCCCTAGTCTTAAATTTCCTCCAGTTTCTCTGACTGTGGATTGGTGGAGTCCAGACTCTTTACAGATGATTTTATAGCCTTTTCCAGCCTGATGAGCATCAACAACTCTTCTTCTGAGGCCTTCAGAAATCTTCTTTGTTCATACCATGATACACTTCAAGAAACGTGCTGTGAAAATCAGACTTTGACAGATCCCTGTTCTTTAACCCCTTAAGGACTTATTACGTACCGGTACGTCATGATTCCCGAGTCCTTAAGGACCCATAACGTACCGGTACGTCATGAGTAGTTCCGATCACTGCTGCTCAGCCGGCAGTGATTGGAACAAGGTACCTGCTAAAATCACTCAGCAGGTACCTTGTTACAATGCCCAGGGGGGTCCTGTGACCCCCCCGTATTGGCGATCGCTGCAAACCGCAGGTCAATTTAGACCTGCGGTTTGCAGCGCTTTGTGCGATCTCTGATCCCCGCGGTCTGTGACCGCGGGAATCAGAGAGTAAATGCCCCCAAAGTGTTAAATTTTAACCCCTCCTGCAGCTCCCAATCATATTGTGGCTGCGGAGGTGCAGGGGGGGTGGTTGCGGGAGGCGGTAATCGTTGGCGGTATAGTGGTTTTAGCAAAGTGTCAGCACATTGCTGACACTTTGCTAAAAAACTGCTGACATCTGAGCTGCAGATGTCAGCAGTTTTAACCCCTTTAATGCCACAGTACGTACGGACCGCTATATAGAAGGGGTTAACAGAGAGGGAGCCCCCTCTCCCATCGGGGGGCTGCTGTGCCTTTGCAGCCCCCCGACAGGATGGGATCGCAGAGGGAGGGAGCCCCCCTCCCTCCTCATTACCCGCTGCTCAGTTCTGGCAGCGGGTGATGGTTACCATGGCAGCAGGACGCTTTCAGAAGCTATGTAAAGTAAAAAAAAATACATCATAGTACACTGTATAGTGTACTGTACTGTATTATATAGACACCAGATCCACTGGATCTACAAGAACCAAGTGGGTCTGGGTAAAAAAAAAATGTAAAAAAGTGAAAAAAAAAAAGTAAAAATAAAAAAAAAAATCACTGAAAAAATTAAAAAATAAAATTCACTACACATATTAGGTATCGCTACATCCGCAAAAAACTGCTCTATAAAAATATCACATGATCTAACCCCTCACGCAAATACCGTAAAAACAAAACAAAAAAAGGTGTAAAATAAGCCATTTTTTGTCACCTTACATCACAAAAAGTGTAATAACAAGCGATCAAAAAAGCATATGCCTCTCAAAATAGTAGCAATCAAACCACCATATCATCCCGCAAAAAATGAGCCCCTACATAGGACAATCGCCCAAAAAAATAAAAAAATATGGCTCTCAGACTATAGAGACACTAAAACATTATTTTTTTTTCTAAAATGCTGTTATTGTGTTAAAGTAAAATAAATTTAAAAAAAGTATACATATTAGGTATCGCCGCGTCCGGGACAACTGGCTCTATAAAAATAATACATGACCTAACCCCTCAGGTGAACACAGAAAAAAAAATTATATAAATACCGTGTCAAAATCATTTTTGTCACCTTACATCACAAAAAGTGTAATAGCAAGCGACCAAAATGTCATATGCACCCCAAGATAGTGCCAATCAAACCGCCATCTCATCCCACAAAAAATGAGCCCTTCATAAGACAGTTGCCCAAAAAATAAAAAATAAAACTATGGCTTTCAGAATGTGGAGACACACAAAAAATGTTTTTCTCAAAAATGCTTTGTTATGAAAAACTGAAACAAAGAAAACCCAAAAAGTAGTCATATTTGGTATTGTCGCGTCCGTAACAACCTGCTCTATAGATATAGCACACAATCTAACCTGTCAGTTCAACAATGTAAATAACAAAAAATAAAAACGTTCCCAAAACAGCTATTTTTTTTGCAAATTTTTCATTTTAATCCATTTTTCCAGTAACAAAGCAAGGGTTAACAGCTAAACAATACTTAATATTTATTGCTCTGATTCTATAGTTTGCATAAACACCCCATATGTGGTTGTAAACTGCTGTATGGCCAAACGGCAGGGCACAGAAGGAAGGGATCGCCATATGGTTTTTGGAAGGCAGATTTTGCTGGACTGGTTATTTGACACCATGTCCCATTTGAAGCCCCCCTGATGCACCCCTAGAGTAGAAACTCCAAAAAAGTGACCCCATTTTGGAAAGTACAGGATAAGGTGGCAGTTTTGTTTGTATTATTTTAGGGTAAATATGATTTTTGGTTGCTCTATATTACACTTTTTTTGAGGCAAGGTAACAAAAAATAGAAATTCAGAAATTTCATTTCTATTTGCCAATAACTCTTGTGGAACACCTAAAGGATTAACAAAGTTTGTAAAACCAGTTTTGAATACCTTGAGGGGTGTAGTTTCTTAGATGGAGTCACTTTTATGGAGTTTCTACTCTAGGGGTGCATCGGGGGGCTTCAAATGGGACATGTTCCAAAAAAACCAGTCCAGCAAAATCTGCCTTCCAAAAACCATATGGCGTTCCTTTCCTTCTGCGCCCTGCAGTTTGGCCATACAGCAGTTTACGGACACATATGGGGTGTTTCTGTAAACTACAGAATTAGGGCAATAAATATTGAGTTTTGTTTGGCTGTTAACCCTTGCTTTGTTACTTTAAAAAAATTGAAATTCTGAAATTCTATCTCCATTTGCCATTAACTCTTGTGGAAAACCTAAAGGGTTAACAACGTTTGTAAAATCAGTTTTGAATACCTTGAGCGGTGTCGTTTCTAGAATGGGGTCATTTTTGGGTGGTTTCTATTATGTAAGCCTCACAAAGTGACTTCAGACCTGAACTGGTCCCTAAAAAGTGGGTTTTTGAAAATTTCTGAAAAATTTAAAGATTTGCTTCTAAACTTCTAAGCCTTGTAACGACCCCAAAAAATGAAATGGCATTCCCAAAATGATCGATACATGAAGTAGACAAATGGGGAATGTAAATCAATAACTTTTTTGGCGGTATTAATATGTATTATAGAAGTAGAGAAATTGAAACTTCAAATTTTTCACATTTTTTTGTAAATTTGGTATTTTTTTTACAAAAAAAAATAAAAAATTTGACTCCATTTTACCACTGTCATGAAGTACAATATGTGACGAATAAACAATCTCAGAATGGCCTGGATAAGTAAAAGCGTTTAAAAGTTATCACCACATAAAGTGACACTGGTCAGATTTGCATAAAATGGCCGGTTCCTTGTGGTAAAATAGGGCTGAGTCCATAAGGGGTTAAATAAAACAAGCTGTCCACTCACGATTGAACATACCTGACTCCAATTTCGCCTTCAAATTATCTGCTAATCCTAACACTCAGTTCACACTTTCGCGTAAAACGCCGCGTTCGAACGCGCAAAAAAACGCACAACAGTACAGGAACCATGCATTCCAATGGGGGTGGTTCACACTTGCGCGTTTTTATGCGCGTTCGAACGCGCCTAAAAACGTCCGACGCATAAGCAAGTATGTTCGCGTTAATTCGGGCGTTTTTCGAGCGTTTGGTGCCAATATACTTCAATGGGAAACGCGATACGCGTGTTGTTCGGGCGTTTGTGCAGCGTAAAACGCGCCTATGGACGCGCGTTTTTCAAAGTTTGCAACATGCTGGATCAGCCACCATGGAATTTCACACCTCTAAAGCACTCAGATTGGCCAAACTATATATAGCGAGGGCTGTTTGGTCATTGGCCAACTATGCAGTCAATCACATAAACGCGCGTCAAACGCGCCTACACTATTTACCAAAACGCTTGAAAAAAACGCGCGTTAACGCCCGTCTTGAACGCGCAAAAAACGCTAGGCTTCAAAACGCTCAGGTCTGAACCCAGTGTAAGGCTACGTTCACACGACGATATTTGTCGCGCTACAATAAGTAGCTCGCCAAATAGGGCACAACTTCACTGCAACATTTGTCACACTATTGTTGCGCGACAATTTTTATAATGGGAGTCTATGGTGTCGCATTGCGACATGCAACATGCTGCGACTGCGACGTGACAGTCGCAGAAAAGCCCATCTTGAATGGATTTTTTGCGACTGTTGCAGTCGCAGCATGTTGCATGTCGCAATGCGACACCATAGACTCCCATTATAAAAATTGTCGCGCGACAATAGTGCTACTTATTGTCGCGCGGCAAATGTCGTCGTGTGAACGTAGCCTTAAGGTTCACATACTTTTGCCTCACACAGACATGTGATATTTGATCAGTTTCTCATTAACGCTGGGTTCAGACCTGAGCGTTTCTGAGACGCGCGTTTACGCGCGTTTTTGTACGTGTTTTTGGCAATATTAAACGCGCGTTTTACGTGCGTTTGTGTGAATGACTGCAGTATTGTCCAATGACCAAATATCCCTGTCTATATGAAGTTTGGCCAATCAGAGCTGGGGTTTGGCCTTTCCAGCATGTTGCAAATTCATAAACGCGCGTTCGAACGCGCGTTTTCAGTGTCAAAAACGCGCAAAATACACCTACCTCGATGATTAGTTTAGATCCAGCCTCTGGGATCCCACCGATCATAAATTGATGGATATCCTAACAATATGCTGTCACTTTACTAGATGGGGGATGCCGCTTTAAATGCGGATGTGTTTATTTTTTCTAATCTGCATGATCTTCTTATTTGCAGAGATTGGCGCTATTTCAGAGGAGACGGAGGCCTGCGACTGGTGGAGCCTGGGTGCTCTGCTCTTTGAGCTTCTCACTAGGAAGGTAAGTCCAGGGTTGAAGGGTTTGTAGATTGCAGAGGAATTAATTGTGGGTATAATTAACCCCTTCCCGACTAAGCAAGGCTCCCTGCCTTCTCGGAGCCAAAACTTTTTTATTTTTTCCATTCCCAAACCCCGATTCTGTAGGACGGCTTGTTTTTGCTGGACAATTTCTACTTTCTAATAGCACCATTTAACATTAGATACAAAGTAGGGGGAATCTGGAAGAAAAATTCCAAATGGAGTGGAATTCAAAAAAAAAAAAAGCGCAATTCCTCCACGTTTTATTTTTACGGACTTCCCTATGTGGCAAAGCTGACTTGTTACCCTGATTCTCTGGGTTAGTACAATTACAGCGATACCACATTTATTTAGTTTTTCTTGTGTTTTACTACTTTAAAAGAAAAGAAAAACTTTGAAAAAATAATTTTTTCTTAGCATTTTTATATTGTCATGCATGGTGCTGTTTGGGGCTCTTTCTTTGTGGGGTGATCAAAAAACAGCAAATTGGCCATTTTGATTTCTTTTTCCATTTATACCGTATGGGATAAGTATTTTCATATTTTAATAGTTCAGGCATTTTGGGATGCGGCAGTGCAAATTATGTTTTTTTATTGTTTATTTTTTATTTATTTTTTAAATTGGGAAGAGGGATGATTACATTTTTATGTCTTATTTTTTATATTATATTAAATTTTTTTAACACTTGTTCTTTGTTTTACTGGCTCGGCTCTTTCCGTTGGTCCCATAGAAGTGAATGGGAGCCGTGGCCGGTCATATGCGGTGCAGACTGGTGTCTTTGTGGGGCTCCGTTCCCGATATAGGTGCGAGCGCCAGCAGCGGTGGGACCCGCACCTATAAGACAATGGCATTGTCTGAGATGAGACAACCCCTTTAAGGTGATAATGAGCCAGTCAGACTCTCAAACCATTCACAGCCAGACACCATTATGCGCTTAAATACCAAGTAGATGCACAGTATAAGAATAACAGATCCGTCAACAGCAGCCAGTTGACAGTTTCCAGTAAAAAAAAAAAAAAGACTTTATGGGAATCAGCTTTGGCTTTATTTATTTGTGATCCATCTGGACTAAAATGGTCTTGAAACCAACCAAGTGTCCGGTTAATCGTCAGGGGTCTAGCTTCTCTAATAACTTGGACTGGATCCAGTTGGAATTAGAGGGTATTTGATAATGAGTCAGTCAGACTCTCATCCCATTCACAACATGACAGCTTAAGGCACGTGTCAAAATAACTGATCTGTCAACAGCAGCCTGCTGACAGTTTCCATATAGTATAAACAATGTGTGTCGGTCGACACTACGGAGATAGCGGGGTGGGGCCCGTGTCCTCGAGCAGGCGTCCCATGGAAATAGCGATAAAGAAGGAGCAGCACTGACTGTTAGTTGCTTTTAGAATGCTTTGTTTATTGCCACATGTTCCTGACACGTTTCGGCACAATCCGTGCCTTCCTCAGACAGTCAAGACTGTCTAAGGAAGGCACGGATTGTGCTGAAATGCGTCATGAACATGTGGCTTTTCTAAATTGCTCAACGTAAGCAAAACTCTGAAAACTAAGTGAAAAACATACACTACATAGCCAGTGATGTGGCCCTTCAGTTTCAGTCTATTTTGAACTTATTATGGGTAAGGAAGATATTCAGAGAAAAGTATCTTGGTCAAGATTAGGAAAACATGGCCGCTTTCTTCTAGAAACAGTGCCACGCCTGTCCCTGGGTTGCATCAGGTATCGTAACTCAGCTCTGTTGGAGCGAATCGGGCCGAACTGCAATACCACTGACAACCTGTGGACAGGCGTGGCGCTGTTTTTCAAGGTTTCTCTAATCCTGTACAATCCACGGAGAACAGGGAGGAATATTCAATAACCAAGTATTGTGAAAGCCGCCCCGCAGCAGACGGTTAAATAATACTGCTTGTGAAGCAGGTAGGGTAATGCATAGGAAGTGTCTTAGGTTACACTTTTCAGATTTCAGCTGCACCAGCAGCTTCCTTGCTATTCTGGGTTACCTCGAATATATAGGGACGGAAGATGAAAGTTAAGGTTATCAGATTTATGATGCTCACCGCCTCAGATTTCTATTTTTGTGCACTTTTTGTCCTAGCCTGGCTGAACATGTATGTGGGCACCTGTTCACGCCGGGCATCGCCTGCCTTTACTAGTACGGGGGCGATATAGGCAGCGGCGCAGTGCGGACCCGTAAGATGAAGCCACGGGTAATTACCAGGAGGGTTCAATTATTTCCAATTATTTAACAGGCCAGTTAGATGGGAGGATGACGTACAGGGGGTTTCAGGGACCCACAAACAGTCGTACAAAGGTGAGCTCCTAATAATTGTCCTGACATCTGCCAGTGGGAAAGGGCCTTAAAGGGGTCTTCCAGGACCACCATGTCCGTAGGATAGGTCATCGTATTTGTCTCATCTCAGACTTTGATGGCATATCTCTAGGGTAGATGGGTGCGGCGCCCACCTTATCCAGAACAGAGCGATGATTGCCACATGTAAATGCAGCTAAGAAATGATCATTCCCCAAGTGTATCAGCAAGTATAGATGGCCCTTAAAGGGATTGTCCAGAAAGGATATGCGTATCTGGTTTTATATAAATATATAATGAAGATAAATAAGATAAACATGAGGATAGATAGATATGAGATAGATAGATAGATAGATAGATAGATATGAGATATGAGATAGATAGATAGATATGAGATAGATAGATAGATAGATATGAGATAGATAGATAGATAGATATGAGATAGATAGATATGAGATAGATAGATAGATATGAGATAGATAGATAGATAGATAGATAGATAGATAGATAGATAGATATGAGATAGATAGATATGAGATAGATAGATAGACATGAGATAGATATGAGATAGATAGATAGACATGAGATAGATATGAGATAGATAGATAGATAGATAGATAGATATGAGATAGATAGATAGATAGATATGAGATAGATAGATAGATAGATATGAGATAGATAGATAGATAGATAGATATGAGATAGATAGATAGATATGAGATAGATAGATAGATATGAGATAGATAGATAGATAGATAGATAGATAGATAGATAGATATGAGATAGATAGATAGATAGATATGAGATAGATAGATAGATAGATATGAGATAGATATGAGATAGATAGATAGATAGATAGATAGATATGAGATAGATAGATAGATAGATATGAGATAGATAGATAGATATGAGATAGATAGATAGATATGAGATAGATAGATAGATAGATAGATAGATAGGAGATAGATAGATAGGAGATAGATATGAGATAGATAGATAGATAGATGATAGAGAGATAGATATGAGATATATATAGATAGATAGATATGAGATAGATATGAGATAGATAGATAGATAGATTTGAGAGAGATCGATAGATAGATAGATAGATAGATATGAGATAGATAGATATGAGATAGATAGATAGATAGATAGATAGATAGATAGATAGATAGATAGATATGAGATAGATAGATAGATAGATAGATAGATGATAGAGAGATAGATATGAGATAGATAGATAGATATGAGATAGATAGATAGATAATGAGATAGATAGATATGAGATAGATATTAGATAGATAGATATTAGATAGATAGATATGAGATAGATATTAGATAGATAGATATTAGATAGATAGATATGAGATAGATAGATAGATATGAGGATAGATAGATAGATAGATAGATAGATAGATATGAGGATAGATAGATAGATAGATAGATAGATATGAGATAGATAGATAGATAGATATGAGATCAGTAGATAGATATTAGAAAGATATAGGAACGATAAATATTGATTATAGATGCATAGATATGAAATAGATATTAGATAGATAACACGTTCCGTTCAGCTCTGTAGAAGTCGGTTTGTGGTCACCGTTCTGTTTGTCCCTTCCAGGCACTGGTTGATTGCCATCCAGCAGGGATCGGCACCCACACCTCCATCCACTTGCCAGAATATGTGTCCAAAGAGGCGCGCTCCCTGGTGCAGCAGGTAATGATTCGTGTAGATCTATGGGGATGACTGGTGTCAGGGATGCACACACAGGATAACACTGACCGCACCGCAGTCTCTGATGTCACATCTCCGAGCAGTGAGTGGCATAAGAGCAGGGGGCCCCAAGGAACAGTGAGCGGCATGAGGGTGGGGCCCCAAGGAACATTGAGCGGCATGAGGGCGGGGCCCCAAGGAACATTGAGCGGCATGAGGGCGGGGCCCCAAGGAACAGTGAGCGGCATGAGAGCGGGGCCCCAAGGAACAGTGAGCGGCATGAGGGCAGGGGCCCTATAGAACAGTGAGCGGCATGAGGGCGGGGCCCCAAGGAACAGTGAGTGGCATGAGAGCAGGGGCCCCAAGGAACAGTGAGCAGCATCAGGGCAGAGGGCCACAGAGGCACAGTGAGCAGCATCAGGGCAGAGGGCCACAGAGGCACAGTGAGCGGCATCAGGGCAGGGGCCACAGAGGCACAGTGAGCAGCATCAGGGCAGGGGGCCACAGAGGCACAGTGAGCAGCATCAGGGCAGGGGCCACAGAGGCACGGTGAGCAGCATCAGGGCAGGGGCCACAGAGGCACGGTGAGCAGCATCAGGGCAGGGGGCCACAGAGGCACAGTGAGCAGCATCAGGGCAGGGGCCACAGAGGCACAGTGAGCAGCATCGGGGCAGGGGCCACAGAGGCACAGTGAGCAGCATCAGGGCAGGGGCCACAGAGGCACAGTGAGCAGCATCAGGGCAGGGGCCACAGAGGCACAGTGAGCAGCATCAGGGCAGGGGCCACAGAGGCACAGTGAGCAGCATCAGGGCAGGGGGCCACAGAGGCACAGTGAGCAGCATCAGGGCAGGGGGCCACAGAGGCACAGTGACCGGAATCAGGGCAGGGGGCCACAGAGGCACAGTGAGCAGCATCAGGGCAGGGGGCCACAGAGGCACAGTGAGCGGCATCAGGGCAGGGGCCACAGAGGCACAGTGAGCAGCATCAGGGCAGGGGCCACAGAGGCACAGTGAGCAGCATCAGGGCAGGGGGCCACAGAGTCACAGTGACCGGAATCAGGGCAGGGGGCCACATAGGAAGTAACTCTTCCCGGGGCTGGAGTTCTGACACGCCCCCATCTGTCATACTTGGCTTAAAACGCCCAGGTAACAAAATATGGTGCATGGGGGTCAAAATAGTCAGTAAAAATGCCCTTTACTCCAGATTTTTATGCCAGACAACATTAATAAATGACCTCACTATGTCCGGTGGAGGGAGTTTTGCAGCCCCCCCAGCACGCAGAATGGGTCTTATCACGTTTTGCGCCGTCTCATTATTCCGCACAGACCAGTGTTTGTTCGGAATCCGCCATGAGATGAACAGCTGACGTCGGCGAATCCAACAAACGGAAGCGAGGATAGTTTCCACCGACTTTATTTTTGAACAGCTGGTTTGGAGATTCTTCCCGCCCCCCCGGTGAAATGCGTCGTGTGACTGATGAAATATTTAAAAAAAAAAAAACTAATGTTGTCAAACGCCGGGGCCCGGCTGACACCGAACTTCTGAAGACGCGGCCGCCATCTCAGGTGCCTTTCACCGGAGTCAGCATTTCGCTCCTGATCTTGGCTCGCTCGTTTCTGCATCTTGACAGGGCTGGCGTCGGAAAGAGAGGGATAAGTGCAGAGAATTCCCTCTGCTTTCCTGCTCTGCGGCGCCTAGAGCAGGTTTTTGGCTTGGTAGACGAGCACGGGGGGCGGCGGCGGGGGGAAGGGGGTTCTGATGATCTGTGTTCGTTCCCCTATTAGAAATGGGATCATTTCAGACATCTGTGTTTTACAAATTCTCTCTGATGGCAGCCTTGTCTCATTTTGTCTGCCTCGCACTTGTCAAAATACATCCTCCTCTTTGCACATCACATCTGAGACCCCGACGCATGTTCTAAGGGAGATCCAAGGACGGCGGCTCCCCGGAGATCGGCGCGCAGGAGGTAGCACAGCGGCGTCTACTAGTAGGGCAATTATGTAAGGTGCTTTTTATGACTTTTACAGAAATTACGCTTCAAAAGCAATGAGCGTCCCTTCTCGCTCTGCGGCTCATTCACTGCGTTCTGGAAAGTGCGATATTTGGGTGGCAAAATATTCCGCATATTCACAGTGCTTATCAGCAGACAAAACCACCCACAATACAATATCTGACACCTCCCCTGACATCTCCGCTTGAGTAGATGAATTTCCCGTAAATTCACAATTCTGGAGCCACTTTTCATATAAATCTGCGTTGTTCCGTTCCTCTGTTATTCCTCCTCAAAAGGTGAAAAGGAATAGACAGCTAGGTATTACAGGTCCTCTTGTCAAAAGGGGTGTGTCCCTGCTCTGGGAACGCTGATTGCCAGATTGTGTTAGGATACACCCCGCCCCCAAACTGGTAACCCCCAGTTATCCATTTATACATGCATTTCCAGGAGGAGTAACAGAGGAATGGTGCAACGCAAAGCGACGCATTCGCTAACACTGGCATTTTCTGGTCTTAGTGAAAAGTCCATCAGAGCTGGGCAAGCAAACAATGCATTAAGCAGGACATTAAATGTACATTTTTGAAACCAGCGCCTGGATCGGAATAGCTTGCATGTATTTAAAAGTGTTGTATCGCCACTGAATTATGCAATAGAAAGTATCTATTTTTCTTATCGCTTCATTTGTTTCTCTGCCCACCTCTGTATCATTGCTGCGGTGGACGCACATGCTCAGTTCCCTCCTTTAACTTCCACCAGCCGGACCTACTGTGACAGGGCGTTACATGGAGAGAGATGCAGCAGAAAGAACACACCCCCTGATCTGTGATAGGGAGAGAGCATCTGTGATGGGGAGAACACGCTTCTTGAGCTGCGATAGGGAGATAGCTGCAGCAGAAAGGACACCCTTCTTGAGCTGTAGCAGAAAGGACACGCATCCTGACCTGTGATAGGGAGAGAGCTGTTGCAGAAAGGTCACACCCTGGAGCTGCCAGCTTGAAATAAATCTAGCCGAGCATTTAGGGCGGCCATTACAATGGGAGAAATATGGCTTGTCACCCAGCTGTCTAAACAGAAATGTGCATAGCTATGTAAAGGTAGGTCGGCACTCTCATATTACTTCATATATAGTCACATTTGCTGGTCAGGATTCTAAGAAAGCCGGGTGAACTCCCCTATGCGATAACAGCCACCATATTGATTGTCAGCCCCTTTTTCCCAGGCAGGAATTGAGATAACCAGCGGCGTAATCCCCACTCGACTGTTTCACAACCTCCCTTCAGTTCATTATTAACTGTATACGTTCCCATTCATTGAGCTCCCCCTAGTGGTGGCTGCTGGCAGACCGTTTTATAATACACTGTGCGAAGAGGAGCTGGAGAGTTATCCGTGTATTTATGCCAGTTAGAATGCCCCATATTTAAGTGGGTGAGGCCGCGGGCATTTGTTTTTTTTTAATGAAAACAAATAAAAAAAATAATAAAATACATACATTTTATGAAAATAAAAATTCCTCCACTTAAAATTTTTTTGTAAGTTTGGCAAAAATCTCATAGGATTTGCTACGGGACCCTATGATATTCCTGTACGCTCCTGAACATAACTAAGAAATGGTAAATTATCAAATATTAAAGTATTCATATAAGACGTACCATGTACTGAAGTTTTTTATACTATTTCCACCAAAATGTTGTCGATTTTGTGCCCCCTTGTAGTAAATGGCGGTGTATCCCAGCGCGGCGTGTAGCTCCTTGTGATGGGGACTCAGACTATAAGCTGTTGTGTCTTGCCCCCAGCCTTTTGTCTGGGGCTCTCTTCTTTGACATCGCGCCTATGGAGACCACCGGTCTGAGGTCAGCGCTGGTACAATGTGTCTGCGGAGGATCCTTGACAGCCACCTGTGCTGGGGGACCAGAAGTAATAAACACGGGGAAGGCAGTCTCTCAAATTAACCCCTGACCCTACCCGACCCTGCCACTTCATTACACTTCATAACACCCTCACAAGTGCCCACCGGGGAGATGCAGGATTGTCGCCTCTTGTTTATCCGAGGAAGCGCTGTTCTCAGGAAGTCTTTAGCAGGAAAGGGAAAGGCTCGAGTGGTGGCCTCCGAGACCCCCGGGTTTTCCTTTCCCATTTACAAATGTCGCAGACACGTCCAGAGGGAATGTCTGGTGAGGCGGCGGGGGAAATCTGTGCCAGTCCTACCCTACGTACAGAGTCTAAAATTTGCTTTGTTGTGTTATCTATCTATCTATCTATCTATCTATCTATCTAATATATATCTAATATATATCTATCTTTCCTTATATCTATCTATCTACAGTATCTATCCTAATTTATATCTCATATCTATTCATCTGTTTATCTCTCTCTATCTATCTATCTATCTATCTATCTATCAATCTAGCTATCTCTATCTGTATCTATCTATCTATCTATATCTATCTATATCTATCTGTACCTATCTATCTATCTTTCTATCTTTCTATCTATCTATCTATCTATCTATCTATCTATCTCATATCTATCTATCTATCTATCTCATATCTATCTATCTATCTATCATATCTATCTATCTATCTCATATCTATCTATCTATCTATCTATCTATCTATCTATCTATCCTCCTATCTATCTTTCTTTCTTTCTTTCTTTCTATCTATCTATCTATCTATCTATCTATCTACATCTGATATCTGACATCCCCCATGTTTGATTCATTTGATTTTATAGAATTCTGTCCCAGGAACTAAGTGTAAACCTGAAATACAGAAACACAGTAAACCCCGGTCTGTCTGTCTGTCTGTCCGTCCGTCTGTCTGATCTCAGTATTCGTATTGTTCGCTGCCTTTTGTCTTCTTCACCTTCACAACTGTCTGTAATTTTCTCTATAACTCATCATACAAGTATTTTTGTAATTAATCTTTTCTTTTTTTTCCAGCTCCTGCAGTTTAACCCTTTGGAGCGTCTGGGCTCCGGGGTCGCTGGTGTTGAAGACATCAAATCTCACCCTTTCTTTAATGGTGTGGACTGGGGGGAGTTTACGAGATGAGCTGACATTTGTAGGGACCTCTGGAGAGACGGCTCCTTATACTTCATGCACTGCTACAAGGAAACCAAGACATTGGACCCTTCCTCAGAGGAATCTGTGTGTGGCCCCTGACGGTTATTCTATAAAGTGACCCTCTAGCCGTGAAGCGTCATACTGTCCATGACCGATACCCCGGAGCAAGACCCCACCCTACAGATTATACTGCAGTCCCCAAAAAGGATTGGATGTGAAAGACCAATGAGCCGTCCATTGGGGTCTGATATGCATGTTCTGTGCAGAGGAACGAATGTAGAAGATACAAGTAGAGGATGGACTTAGCAGAGTGCGTTATGTATAGAAGTAGCAGGGCTGAGTGTGTCATGTACTGTGATATCACAGTGTGGTTTTACCTATTTAATCAACTTTATGGGGGTCATTACTTTAGCAAACTCCTATCCTATACCCTGCACTGACCACCCTCTGTTAGCCTGGTCAGAGAGGCCTTACAAAGAGTGGCTCCTGCTCTGGGGGCCCCGCACTGCCAGGCATTACACTATTGCAGCATTTGGTTCAATGTGTGTTGTGTAATGCTTAATTTTATTACCTGTCATTTTAGCAGTCCTTGCCCTGGTCTTTAAACCAGATGGTTGCAGATGGTTGTATTACAAATTGTGTCTAATATTGCAATTGTGCCCCATTAATTGAATTGAATAGTTCGAGCTTCAGTACCAAATACGACCTGATTACCTGAGTTGCGCTGTTTCCGCATGGGACCCCCTTCTATGGGATGCCAGAGCGGGACCCACTCTAAAATATCTCGCCAGTGGCTTCAGTATGAAAGACGTTGTCCAGGATTATCAGTCGATAACCTATCCCCTGATCCCTGATTGATCGGAGGTCGATCCCCATTGATCTCTTCTAAGATCAATCCCTGTTTAACCCCTTTAGGTGACAAGCTTAGCTCTGCTGCATCTGTATTGAAAACATTTTTTTAAATAAAACATTGAAGTAGGGCTGCAGTAAAAAATTATTTTAAAAATCGAGTATTCTATTGATTATTTTTTACGATTAATCGAGTAATCTAATAAGAAAAAATGAATTAAGACTATTTTCCTTTATAAAAATTCATCAGACCCCATGCCATCAGTCCCCAACACCCTTTGTTCCCCCCTGTGCAATCAGCCCAAGTGCATCAGTTCCCCCCAGTGCCATCAGCTCCACTATCCCCCAGTGCCATCAGCTTCCCCCCCTTGTGCCAGCATCTCCCCCCTTGTGCTAGCATCTCCCGCCTTGTGCCAGCAGCTCTCCCCCCTTGTGCCAGCAGCTCTCCCCCTGTCTGCCGTCCACTCTCCCCTGTGTGCCGTCAGCTCCCCCCTTGTGCTATCAGCTTCCCCCCCTTGTGCCATCAGCTTCCCCCCCTTGTGCCAGCAGCTTCCCCCCCTTGTGCCAGCAGCTCTCCCCCTTGTGCCAGCAGCTCTCCTCCCTTGTGCCGTCATCTCTCCACCTGTGTGCCGTCATCTCTCCCCCTGTGTGCCGTCAGCTCTCCCCTGTGTGCCGTCAGCTCTCCCCTGTGTGCCGTCAGCTCTCCCCTGTGTGCCGTCAGCTCTCCCCCTGTGTGCCGTCAGCTCTCCCCTGTGTGCCGTCAGCTCTCCCCTGTGTGCCGTCAGCTCTCCCCTGTGTGCCGTCAGCTCTCCCCTGTGTGCCGTCAGCTCTCCCCTGTGTGCCGTCAGCTCTCCCTGTGTGCCGTCAGCTCTCCCTGTGTGCCGTCAGCTCTCCCCTGTGTGCCATCATCTCCCCCTGTGCCATCCCCCTTGTGCCATCACCCTTGTGCCAGCAGCTCCCCCTTGTGCCAGCAGCTCTCCCCTTGTGCCGTCATCTCCCCTTGTGCCGTCATCTCCCCTTGTGCCGTCATCTCCCCCGTGTGCCGTCAGCTCTCCCCCGTGTGCCGTCAGCTCTCCCCCGTGTGCCGTCAGCTCTCCCCCGTGTGCCGTCAGCTCTCCCCTGTGTGCCGTCAGCTCTCCCCCTGTGTGCCGTCAGCTCTCCCCTGTGTGCCGTCAGCTCTCCCCTGTGTGCCATCCCCCTTGTGCCATCATCCCCCCTTGTGCCATTTTGTGTTGAATTACTCGATTTAGTCGAGTACTCGTTGCAGCCCTACATTGAATAGTCTGACAATAAAGGCATCTCCTGGACGAACTGTGCTGCTGACGGTCTCCACATAATAGCGGGTCTCTACATCCCGTCCCCCAGAAGCTTTTCGATGAACCGATCGATGGCTCCTCTGTGTACGACGGAATTTTCTATCTTTTCATCCTCACCCTGTGTAGCCGCTTTAGGTTGGATGATCACGCGGTGAGCGCCATGGACATCTCCATTTGCTGGTTCCGTGTGTCCAGATATAGACGATATTACATGAGGCAAACAATTTGGCTTCATCGTCTTCTCTCGAGCTGAGAAATTTTAGCAGGAAAGTGTGGCCGGATTATGTCTCCGACAAGGCCTTACGCATGGAGTGCAGGATTGTCACCGTGAAAACTTCTCCAAGCTTCTCCATATTCCAGGCACATAACATTTGTGTACTTGTGTGCTTCGGGGTTCATTAGATATTCCTACAATCTGTGGTCGCCCTAGGAGTTCCCGAAGGAGATCTGGAGAGGGGATCGGTGACTGCGAGAAGAACTCCCCCCCAGAAGGAAACCATACAAGATTAGCATACATGATCGGGGAGTCTAATTGTATTATACATGTATAGTATAAATGTATGCTGCCTCATATCTATCTATCCTCCTATCTATCTATCCTCCTATCTATCTATCTATCTATCTATCTATCTATCTATCTGTCTCATGTCTGTCTGTCTCATGTCTGTCTGTCTCATGCCTGTCTATCTATCCATCCATCTCATATCTATCTATCTATCTATCTATCCATCTCATATCTATCTATTATCTATTATCTATCTATCTATCTATCTATCTCATATCTATCTATCCATTCATCCATCCCAATAAGGCTCTGGCATGAACCCTTTAAAGGGAATGTGTCATCAGAAAGTGACCTATCATTTAAATCATGTTTTTATGTTAAACATATTTTTAAATAATGTTATTTTTAATTTTCGATTTCCATATTTATACTCAAACAAAAACCATAAAGTCCTGCAGTTTTCGCACTGGCCACAAGCCCAAATCATAGACAACACTTGGTCTAACTCTATACCGATCACTTTAATACAGTTGTCTGCTTATTATTATGTGCAGGATTACCATGACAGATATCACCACATCACAACACGTACATGACCAGCTGAACCGAGCAGGGGGGAGTCGGGAGAGATAGCTGTTGGGGTGCCCCTGCCCACCCAGGTGCTGATTGGACGTTCTTGGGCATGCACATCAACCAAGCCTGGTGATTTTGGCATAACCGGCAGACCATCTAAGGCTACTTGGGATTTCAGTTTTGAGAACCGGCAGAGGATCTCAGAACCAGGCTAAAACGGTTCCGTTTAGGGCCAATGTATTGTGAATGGGGTATGCTCCGTTCAAGATGCATCAGAATGCCTTTCGTTTCGGTACCATTCCGTTTTTTTGGATCCTAAAAAAAATGGATCTGTCACACATTTCCAGGAGTAAAAATAGTGTTAAACAGACCAAGGAACCACCAAGGCCATCAATTACTGGAGCCCATCAGCAAAAACAGTTAAAACTATTTTTTCCAGGAGGAGTAATAAAGGAACGGTACTATGCAAAATAGCAAGAAAAGATGCTCCAGATTCAATTATTTTTGGGTACAGGTGTTTGGAGAACATGTCAGAAGAGCTGACTGGTGATCCATGTGTTCAGAATTCCCCAGATAAGATGGAGGTCACTGGTGGAAGTGACTGGATGGTCTGAATGTGGCCTGTAATGGACTGGAGCAGAAAGCATTTTTATAATAACCAATTTTTAGTTTGAAGCATCCCGTACCTTGGCAAACTTCATGACTCCCCCTGTCCTATGCTGTCCTGTCCTTACATAGTCGTAGACGTGGATAGGTCACTGCCTGACACAAGATCACCACACCCTTCTCCCGCTGCTTCTTCCCTTCTTCCTATTATGGTCTCCTCGGCGCTTTTGATGGGCTGATCTTGCTTCTCTACAGATGAGTAGTCAGAGCAGCGGAGGCCATTGTGGACAGGGTTTGCTCCAGCATCGCTGGGGTTTGTTAGGGGTCTATCATGGTGGATTTATCCTATTGAGTAATTTTGTCCTCTGGTTATTCAGAACCACCTGCTCTTAGTCCTATAGGTTATTCAACCCACAGATTTATGGACATGGAAAGAAGAGACTATATGTAAATGTTTGAAGTGTTATTGGCCAAAATTACATTTGGAAGGCCATATGCCAGTTTCTGGCATAAATTCATGTTGTTTTCCAGTAGTGGCCACTAGGGGGAGCTCAGTGCAAAGAGATTTTTTATTTACAGCTTCCATTAATATTAATGGTAACTCTATAAATTCCTAACCACTGAGCTCCCCCTAGTGGTGGCTGAAGGCAGACAGCTTTATCATGTACGATATGAGGGGAAGCAGAGCATTTAGAATAGTATGGGGAAGATTTATGAGAGTATGAGTGAGCACCATATTTCTGAGGCACCTGTTCTACTTTTTCCGACATATCAGTGATATGAAATGGGTGAGGAAGAGCGGAAATTTCATATGACCGACCAATAGTCCAGAATAATTGATAATCCAGCACCTATCAGGTTGCATTGATGCTGTAGTATGCAGTATTGAGAATCGATTGGACCCCCGGGCACAAAGAGTCAGTAGCCTCTAATGGATGGCTCCCGACACAGCAGTTTATAGTAAAAATGCAAGTAGATGGCGTTTTCACATATACTTTTACATATACTAAAAAAATTTTTGTTGCAGGGAAGTCATAGTATGATGCAGATTTTTCAAAAATCTGTATTCGGCGGATGTAGACTGTGAAATCTGAAGCAAGTCTATGAAATGGATTTGCCTCCGATTCTTGTCTAGACCCAACTCAACTGCCACTGTTTACCATTACAGTATATAGTGGTCTCTATCTGTTAGGCCTCATGCACACGACCGTATGTGATTTGCCATCCGCAAAACACGGAAGCTGCTCCGCGTTCCTTTCCGCAATTTGCAGAATGGAACACGGCCCATTGTAGAAATGCCTATTCTTTTCCGCAAAACGAACAAGAATAGGACATGCTCTATTTTTTTTTTTTGCGGGGCCACGGAACAGAGCAACAGATGCGGACAGCACACGGAGTGCTGTCCGCATCTTTTGCAGCCCCATTGAAGTGAATGGGTCTGCGCCCGAGCCGCAAAATATGCGGCTTGGACGCGGACCAAAACAACGGCCGTGTGCATGAGGCCTTAGGCTGCAGCCCCAGTAAGGTTCCTAGTTCACCCCTGGTAGTACGCTTCTATGTGCATGGCCCTTAGTAGAAAGATCAATGACCCCTAGATACCTCCAGACCCGTCGTACAGTGAAATCTATCTGTCCCGTTACATGGGAAATGCATAGGAAATACAAATATGGTGGTTCAAAGGGAAACCTGATTGCATATTTTCCTTTTCCAAAAATCCCCATTGCTCTTCTTTCCTCCTTTGTTCTCACGTGCTCCATGACAAGCGCACGACTGCAATAACACAGCTCGCCGTAATAGGTCACCGGTATCATTGAACAGAGTGCTGTCTTACATGACATCACCGCTCTCCAGCCTCCCACTCATCTGGCTCATAACAGGATGTCCCTCAGGTAAGCCACAGGAACAGCGTCCTGAATGGGACTTTTAGGAAATATCTGTTTGCCCGGGCCCCCCGCTGTAATAAAGCTTCCTTCCACCTTTTCTCTGACCGTCACTCTAAAGCCATGATTGTCAGGTGGGGTCCTGAATTCCCCCATCTCCAGATGAGGCAAGAGAACCTGGGAGAGTTCTGCTTCAAAGTCAAAATTTGGAGGGATTTTATATTTTTCTGCAAAGATTTCTTGGGATAGAATTTTACTTTTTAGTTCATAGTTACATTTTAGTCTTAAAGGGGTTGTGTCAAGTTTGCAAATTAAGTACGTAAAGGGGATCTCTGCTTCGGACAATTCCCGGGGACCCTTAAAGGGAACGTGTCAAGCTTATCCTCATCCACACGGAGTCCGAACTGATCACTGGGAGTCCGAGCGCTGGGATCTCACCGATCCTGGCAATAGTGGTTCCTTTCCCCCGATCTGATGGAACGGTAAGTCGGGCATGAGACTTACTGCTCTATTCCTTATGGGACTAGCAGAGTACAGCACTTGGCTATTTCTGGCAGTCCCATCGAGAATTAAAGGGGTTATCCAAAGTGTAAAACATGCCCCCTAATACCCGGGCGCCTCCTATAGATTATACTTACCTCGCTCCCTGATCCCCGCACGGCCGTCCCTGCATCATCCGCGATGCTAGGAAGCCTTGTCTCCGTCACGGCCTGCTATTGACTGCTCCCTCCCATTGATAGATGTTTTCATCCGCACAATGGGGAGATTAGCGGTGGCCATGCAGGGGATCAGGAGCGACGCAGGTGCCAGGTATTGGGGTAAGTATAATCTATATGAGGGGCCCAGGCATTAGGGGCATGTTTTTCACTTTGGATAACCTCTTTAATGGAGAGGCAGGAAACACGCTTGACCAGGGGCACAGGAGGACCCCCTTACTTAGGACTGGTGGTGGTCCCAGAGGTCATCCCCTATCCTGATTAATTTCTTAATATATCTTTTCTGCTATATCTATTTCTGATACAGAGCTCCAAAAGCCGGGGCATAGATAGCTTTATTAGATACTGACTACCTGCAGTCACCACTAGAGGGAGCTTACAGCTTGCTGTATACTGTTTATTGAACTCAATAATAACAGTGTGCACAAGCTCCCTCTAGTGGTGACTATAGACAGCTAGCATGTTTTCTTTTAAATCTTTGCCTTCTCACAGGGGATTTGGAGCTTTGTATCAAAGTAAAGGAGCTCTGATCACTATATAGATCTGGGTGTGTCCATAGCTTTTTACCTGTTGTGTAACTACAAGTACCAGCACGTCATCACAACTGTTGCCATTACCATATAGGGCAGAGTTTTAATGGGGTCAGAACATCCTCGTTATGCTGTTGCTGAGGTTTCCTTAAGGCCTCTTGCACACGGCCGTTGCCCCACCGTGGCTGTGTTGCGGCCCGCATAAGACGGGTCCCCAATACACAGGGCACCGTACCCATTCACTTGAATGGGTCCGGAGATGCGGTGTGTAACGGTGCTTCCGTGGGGTTCCGTTTCGTGCTTCAATTCCGCAAAAAAATAGAACCAACTGAATTGGTCCGCGATCCACATGCGGCTGCCCCACGGTCGGTGCCTGTGCATTTCGGACCGCAATTTGCGGTCCGCAGCACGGGCCCGGCCAGCACACCGTCGTGTGCAATAGGCCTAACTTAGGAGCTATGGGAACCAGACAGATGCCTCCCGCATTGGGCGCTATATAGGCATACGGTACAATGGCATATACGCTGTTCAGTATATGTTACTGGTTGACTTATAGACTAGCGTACAGTAGTTGGCCACACTAGACTGAAGAAAAAAAGACCCGGTGGAGGCCAAGAAAACAGTTTTTTTTTTTTTTGCCTCCTTTTAGGTGAATTGGGAGCCTATGGATACATCTGATGTATATGCCAGAAGTTTTCTGGTGTTTTGGATGCAGATCTTGGTGAGTTTTTTTTAACAAAGAAGTACAAAACACAGAAAGTGTCAGTCTTTATATTCTTCTTTTTGGATCCATTGCTGCATTTGGCTAAAAAAAACAGCATGTTTGTTTCCAGTCTAAATGGTAAAGCTGGAGGCCTAGCTGTGACTACTAGGGAAAAAGCAGGAGCCATGCTGTGACTACTGGAAAAAGGGGATGGTCCGTGCTGTGACTAGTGGGCAAAATGATGTGCCTACTGACCACTGGTAAGGCACTACTGTGATGGAAAGTGGGAGCCATGCTGCGACTACAGGAGGGAAGTCAGGAAGGCAGTGTCAAATCAAAGGAGCTTTCCATTTTTTTTATTTTTTAAATGTATTTGCTTATATAAATAAGAAAGTATACACGTTTCAAATATACAGTACATGTATTTAACAATGTGCTTAAATATCTTTCTTATATTAGGTTGTTGACCCGTAACTGCACAGTAGAATGGTTTAGCCCATGTTTCGATCAGTCCTGTGTAATGTATCCATGGCCTAACTGAAACATAGCATCAGTCATGTGACACTGATATTCAGTAAGCAACAGTGTTAGATGACATACATATGCTGGGTCAGCACACGGGACGCATCCATGGGATAACTACATAGGACTAATGGTGGAAACCACTGTGGCTATTTCAACTACTTCACTGTACAGTATGTGTGCTTGCATGGCTGCCTGTTTCTAGGTGATCTGTAAAATGTCTGCCTGTCTCTAGGTGATGTTGTCATGTTGTTTAGTGTAACAGAAAAGTTAACTGTAAAAAATTACAAACACAACACATACAGAGTAGACAGGGAGAACAATGTCAGAAGTGCTTCAACATGACACTGACGGACATGATGAGGTACTGCAGGCAGTATTACCTGTATATACTGTATTCATATGTTCTGCATGTCAATAAACTGCTATTCACTAGTTAGGTATCTGAACAGTTAACACCAGAGGTCACATGACTGATGACATCTTTAGTCCTATTCGGATTTCCTATGGATGCATGTTACAGGAATAAAATAGGCCATACCATTTTTTTCTTTAGAGATGGAGGCTATTGTGGGGCTATACTGTAGTAAAGGTCTGTGAGCAAAATTTAAAAAACACATATATTAGAAAACTGTATAACAGCCCATTCTCTGAGGCCTCTTTCACACGAGTGAGTTTTCCGTGCTGGTGCATTACATGACGTGAACGCATAGCACTCGCACTTAACCCTGACCCATTCATTTCAATGGGTCTGTGTACATGAGGGTTTTTGTTTTTTCACTCATTAGTTCTGGGTTGCGTGAAAAACAGAGCATGTTCTATATTCTGCGTTTTTCACGCAGCCCTGGCCCCATAGAAGTGAATGGGGCTTCAGTTAAAAACGCATAGCATCTGAAAGCAGGTGCGGGTGCGATGCGTTTTTCACTGAAGGCTGCTAAGGGATGTTGTTTATAAACCTTAAGTTTTTATCACGCATGTGAAAAACGCATTGTACCCGCGCAGAAAAAAACTGAACAACTGAAAGCAATCGCAGACAAAACTGACTGAACTTGCTTGCAAAATGGTGCGCAGTGCAGTTTCTAGTTAAAATTTGTCTCAGGGCGAGTGTCAAAAAAACTCCCCCCCCCCCCCATATCAAAACTGCTTGATAAAATCATATCCGAAGAGTACTGTAGCAACCGGCTCACCATATATTTTATTTTTGCATAACACAAGATTTATTGAGAGCAAAAGAAAATAATAAATTACAGCTTAAACTGCTAAAAGTCTCATGGCAGCTCATGGCAAGGCATGGGGTCCCCCCCCCCCCACGCTATCTATTGTGTGTGAACAGGGTCTGAGAGGCGACGAAATTCGGTCACAGCCCAGCTCCCACTTACCTGCATTGTAGGACCAGCAATGCAATGGGAGACAGATAAGGCTGCAAGCTATGCCTATAACAGACCATGTGACACAGGCTGCCAGGTGAAACAGAATGATTACCAGCTATAGAGCATGGCACATTCAATACATATAAAACACAAAAATCACGGAAATAAACGTGGCCTCAATGGGGGAAACTGCTACAACCCCTGACACTGTTTCGTGCGAGCCACATGCGGAGGAACTGCTCCCCCAATAAAAGACACACAATAGTGTCAGGGGTTTGAGCAGTTCCTCCCATTGAGGCCACATTTATTTCTGGTTTATATGTGTATAACATTAACATACTCCACACGAAAACTTACAATTACTTGGCTTGGACCTTGAGGATCTCGGACACCACTTCGGCTGAGGGGTAACGTCTAAGAACACGCCGTCCACTGGGCAGTATGGTTTTTTGGTTCTTCCTCTCGGGACTCTGTACATGAGGTAACAAGGGGTAATATAACTAAGTGGTATCAGGATACATTAGTATACAGGGGTAATATAACTCAGGAGGCCTATCAGGGAACATTATACGGGGGTAATAAAAATTTTATTACCCCTGTATAATAATGTACCCTGATACCCCTTAGTTATATTACCCCGCTGGGTAATATAACTAAGTGGTATTAGGGTACATTATTAAACAGGGGTAATATAACACAGGAGGCCTATCAGACATTATACAGAGGTAATCAAAGTTATATTACCCCTGAATAATGTCCCCTGATAGCCCTCTTGAGTTATATACCCCTGTATAATAATGTACCCTGATACCACTTAGGCTACATGCTAATATTTTTTGGATCCACAAATTGTGAGTCTGCAAAAAAAATGGATGCGACATCCGTTTTTTTTTCCACAGATCCCTGCATTAAATGCCTATTCTTGTCCGCAAATGTAAAAAAATAGGACACATGCACTATTTTTTTTGCTCAAGGGAAACACGGACAACGGACGCGGAACACAAACGGATGAACTATCAGGATTTTTTTTGCTGACCCATTGAAATGAATGTCGTGTGCATGAGGCCTTAGTTATATTACCCTGCCCTGTATAATTTACCCAGATACCCCTCAGTTGTATTATATAACTGAGTGGTATCAGTTATACAGGGGTAATATAACTCAGGAGGCCTATCAGTGGAGAGGTAGGCCGCATGCCCACGGCCGTGTACAGTCCTTGGAAACCCGGCCTGGCATTCTTCTGCCGACCGGAGCGCACAGCGTTATTGGTTGCTATGACGCATGCCGCCGCAGGAATACAGTAATACACCCGTACGTATTCCTGCGGCAGCATGAAGCGCACGGGGTCATAGCAACCAATGACGCCGTGCGCTCCGGCCGGCAGAAGAATGCCAGGCCGGGTTTCCAAGGACCATACACGGCCGTAGGCATGGGGCCTACCTCTGTATAATGTCCCCTGATAGGCCTCCTGAGTTATATTACCCCTGTATAATAATGTAACCTAATACCTCTTAGTTATATTACCCCGCTGGGGTAATATAACTAAGGGGTATCAGGGTACATTATTATACAGGGGTAATATAACTAAGGACTAGGCCTATCAGGGGACATTATACAGTTATAGTGACACCAACAGCAGCCTCCATTCTAAATAATGTCCATAATAATCCTTATTAAAAATAATGTCCCACACAGTGGCCTCCATTTTTATGTCCGCCACTTTCATGGCCTGCATAATTTTCTTGTCCCCCATTTACATGTCCCCATAATGGCCAGTAGCACCCCCTTATGTGCCAGTAGCACCCCCTTATGTGCCAGTAGCACCCCCTTGTGTGCCAGTAGCACCCCCCTTATGTGCCAGTAGCCCTCCTTATGTGCCAGTCGCCCTCCTTATGTGCCAGTAGAATTCCCCCCCTCACCTTATCATGTGCCAGTAGAATCCCCCCCCCCCTCACTTTATCATGTGCCAGTAGAATCCCCCCCCCTCACTTTATCATGTGCCAGTAGAATCCCCCCCCTCACCTTATCATGTGCCAGTAGAATCCCCCCCCCTCACTTTATCATGTGCCAGTAGATTCCCCTTATCTTATGTGCCAGTAGATTCCCCTTTATCTTATGTGCCAGTAGATTCCCCCTTTATCTTATGTGCCAGTAGATTCCCCTATCTTATGTGCCAGTAGATTCCCCCCTCTTTATCTTATGTGCCAGTAGATTCCCCCTTATCTTATGTGCCATTATATTCCTCCCCCTTTATCTTATGTGCCAGTAGATTCCCCCTTTATCTTATGTGCCAGTAGATTCCCCCTTATCTTATGTGCCAGTAGCCCCCAAAAACACAAAAAACAAACAAACAAACATACAAATAACAGTTATACTTACCTCCAGCGATGCGATGCAGGCCTCTTCTGGCCTGTGTCCCTTGCTGTACCGCTCCGGCGGCGCGATGACGTCATCGCGCCACCTGCACCAGCCTCTGATAGGCTGCCAGCACTAGGCCGGCAGCCTATCAGAGGAACAGGGAGGGGACACGCCTCTCCCTCCTCTGCCGCAGCACAGCCATCTGTATCGCCGTTCTGAGGACGGCGATACAGATGACTATGGAGATGAACGCTTCCACAGTGGAAGCGTTCATCTCCCTGTGCCCTGCTGCCGGCCGCCCCCACTTGTCACCAGGGCCGCGGCAGGGCACATGCACTACAGAGGGGCCCGTTTACAGAGGCAACAGAGGGGCCCGGGGGGCAATTGCCCCCCCCTGCCCCCCGGCCCAGTCCGCCCCTGCAGTGCCTCTGACGGCGCCCCCCTTCTGACTCCTTTGGGCAGCGCCCCGGGCAGCCACCCGGCCCGCCCGGTCCCAGAAACGGCCCTGATGGTGCGAGTTTCACTGAACGCATCCGGACCTAATCCGTCACGCTCGTGTGAAAGAGGCCTAAATGAAAAAATGTAATCAGTAAAACCGGAAGACCTCTTTAAGGCTGGGAACACACCTAGGCGTTTCTAAATCACACGTATGACGCGCATTTTACGCGCGTTTTTGGATGCGCGTTTTTGTCACTTAGAAACGTGCGTCATACGCGCGATTCAGTGAATCTCCCCTATGGCAACATTGTCCATAGCCGCGTTAAAATGCCCCAAAGAAGCTCATGTACTTGTTTGGGCGTTGGGCGTTTTACAGCGCGTTCAAACGCGCTGTAAAACACCCAAATGTGAACCATGCCCATAGGGATGCATGGCTTTTCACATGTTGAGCGTTTTTCAGCGCGTATGAACGCGCTGAAAAACGCTCAGGTATGTTCCCAGGGTAAGGCACACACTGGTTGCACACTGGCGCATCTACAGGCTGACAGGTTCCTGTTGACTGCAGCATGTTCCCTGCTCAGACAGTTTCTCCTTGTATCCTCCGCTATTTACTTTCTTTTGTTCCTAAAGCTAAAAGTTAATTCCCGTATTTCCGGCATCTGAATCATCGCTTTGTATCTTGGAAAACATTGCTGTGTTTATTCCGCTGGAAAAAAGGGACATTTTGAAGAAAATTAAACTGGAGTTATACTTATTAGCATCGGGGCATTATTTTCGACAGGCGTTTTAATGATTTCATTTGCATATGTAAATACAGGCAAAATAACAGCTGTGCAAGCAAACCCTTCGCCCGTCCGGCCTCGTAGCTGCAAAATATTGACTACCAGGACTGTGCCTGGATCGCGGTGTGATAAATACAGTGACAGGCCGGCACCGGCATCTGTCGGGGGTGCACGGCTGCTGTGTCCACGCCAGTCTTTTCAATTGTGTAGATAATGCATCGCTGGAGAATGGGAATGGATGGTGAGTGACAATAAGAGTTTGCTTGGTTGCATTGTAGTAAAAAAGGAGAATTTAGGAGCTCTTCTCATTTTTGATATTTATGGAATACCTACCTCTGGGACCCACACCTGGCATGGGTTTACATAAACCACGTAGCACAGGAAACTCAGCTTTTTCCATAAACCTGGTCACCTCTTGCAGATTGGCTGGTGGGCTGGGTTCAGAGGATCCTTTAGCAGAAGATGATTTGTGACCCCTAAAAGGAAAGCTAATTTCACATATACTTTTACTTCCAACCATTGACGTGTGTAAAATGGATCAGACCACCATGGGGCTCCTATGGTGGCTGTGGTGGCCCAGTCTTCATTTGTCTCTTCTGGGTGGTGTGACTCTTTTCTACAGAGAAGCTGCATTGTTAACAAACAGGGGGTGGGGAACTGGCCCAAGGGTCATGAAAAATGCATAAAGGGGCGCCATATTGAGGAGTTTGGTTTGATCTTTGCTATGGGGCTCCATCACATTTGTTGGACAGTATTCAATATTCATAATCAAAATGCAGCAACAATCAGGTTGGCCATAGGTTGGTTCTGCTACCTTTCCATAAGCTTGCGCACCAAGTTTGGGATTGAAGAGGTAAGCTCTAGTTGTGCAGGCCATTGGGGCCAGTGGTGCCCATTCGGCAATGACAGATGATGAATCCTGTGTGACTACACAGGTCACACACCCCTAAAGTTGGACCTGGCAGCGAACACCAGTTTTACAAGCACCTTCTATTCAGGCCAAAAGGGACTTTATGGTTAGACCTTGTAGTAGCTCTGGGACTTAGCGTACTTCAAGGCTCAAAGATTAATTTTACGTAGGTTGACACTCGGGAGTCTCACTCAGGAAGGATAGAATCGCGTGCCATGGTAAATGTTTCCCACCCTAATCCCATCGCGTTGATAGCTCCTGCAAAAGCAACCTGGTATAAGTTCAAGACAATACTGTGTTTTCAACCTGAGAGCCATGACCAATTGAGCAAATAATATCCCTGAACTGATCCAAATAGTGACCAGTCCCCACACTAGAGCTGCATTGTAGTATGTTCTGGTGCCACCTTGTAGATATTTCACACTGTATTGTCCACGTAAACCTAATCGTAATAACTTACGCACCGAATTACTCATACCATTTTGAAACTCATAAAACTCTGCCAGCTACAGTACATGGCTGTCCATATCACAGTGTTCTTTTAAAAGGAATCTGTCAGCAGTTTAGACCATGAAAAACTGCTGACAGTACTAGAAAGGTCTGGGGAGAGCAGGGTGGAGCCTTTCCCAGGAGTAGTGTGAGCGTGAAGTTTTATTCTGCCAGGTTCTGTTCCTGCAAGGGCCCAGAACTGAGCTTTTCTGTGAAGTGCTCTCTGCTTTGAGCTGCTGTACACAACCTTTTTGGTATATGTGTTTCATCTAGGACAGCAACGAACAGGATAAAGAAAACATGGAATAATTGATTGGTGATGGTGCCGGGTGTCAGACCCCTACCATTTAGATAGCAATGTCCTATCCTGAGAAAAGGCCACCAATAAGATAGAAATCCCAGAGAAATCTTTTAAGGTGTTAATTCCTAAATGCAAGGATGTGCAACATTATGGGGAAGGATTATCTCATAGCTATGGAATAAAGGGCGTTGTAGCCTGAGATTATCGGTGGAGATCCCCTAATATCACAGGTACCTGCTTCTGGTAAACTTCTCTAAGGCGTGTGTGTACTGTGCATTGTATTCATTTACCTGACACAAAAAAAGGCTCCGAGAGCCAAGATGTCAGTTATTAAGCACACACACCATGGTAATAAGGAATTGACAAAACGGGAAGCAGCACTTGGCAGATTGTTTAGAAAGTGATTTCATGTCGTCTCCCAAGGACAATATATATAGGAAGTTAAACTAGCAGCGACTTCCTCTTGTACAGGATTTATGAGGTGATAATAATTAAGTTATTAAAACAAAGTGCAGAGGACGTTGTCTCCGAGGGCTCATTATGAGCGGAGCATTCCTTCAAGGAAGAGGACGAACATCAGAATGACTTGAATGAATTGTTTTATGGAGCCGCAACGGGGTTTACACAAAAAAGTAGTCACGATAGGCCTACAGCGTTTGTAAATTAGAAAAAAAGGTGCGCTATTTTTTTCTGGGAATAGGACCACCCTTGTCCACTGGATGTCTTTGGTATTGCATCTCAGTCAATGGAATGCACTGCCCATGGACACGAATCAGGCTGTCTTTGGAGTAGAAACATCATTTTTAATAATGTTTTACAACCTTTCAGTGGTATTCCAACCAAAGTAGAGGGTTTTAATTTGAGTAAAGAAACTAAAAGATCTTATATGAAAAGATGAGGCAATTGTAGAAGACTCTGAACTAAAGATTTGAGTATCTACTTGAGGTCCAGAAAGAAAACGGGCGCATTGTTGCCTGACATGTGTAGACTTTGCCATACTTTATGGTCCTTTTGGCATTCTCCATCAGAATTTTTATTTTATTTTCTTAATTACTTTTATATTATAACTCTTATGTCTTTGTGACCTGAAGTTATGGTGTGTGGCCTAAGACAGGCCATAGTCTGTAGAGGTAGTAGTGAGGTCCAATTCAGGCCCTGATCTGCGGAGGCAATATTATGGCCCATTCAGGTTGTAGTCTGTGAAAGCATTGGTGTGGCCAAAGATAAGCCATAGTGTGTAGAGTCAGGAGTGTGGGCCAAAACAGGCCCTAGTCTACTGAGGAAAGGAAGGCCAGGTCGTAGTCTGCGGAGGTCATACTGTGGCCAAAGATATGCCATAGTCCACAAAGGTAGTAAGTGTGCCTCAAGAGAGGCCATAGTCCATGGAGGCAGTAGTGTGGCCCAAAATAGGCCATAATTAGTAAAAGCAGTAGTCAGGTCCAAAATAGTCCATAGGCTGCAGAGACAGCAGGATTGCCCAACAAAGGTCATAGTTTGTGGAGTCAACAGTGTGGCCCAAGACAAGTCCTAGTCCACTGAGGCAGTAGTGTGGCCGAAGATAGGCCAGGCCATAGTCTGCAGAGGTTATAGTGTGGCCAATGAGAAGCCATAGACCATGAATGCAGTAGTGTGGCCCATAATAGGCACTGGTCTTTGGATGCAGTAGTGTGTCCCAATGCAGGCTTTTGGCTGTCGTACAGGACAGGCCTAATGCTGCTTGTACACATCAGTGTATTGGTCAGTGTTTGATCAGTGATTATGAGCTAAAATCAGGATTGAAGCTTATACATACATAAGGTACAATGGAAAGACTTGCGCCTGTTCTATCTTTTTCAACTGCACCTACTTTTCACTCAGAAGCATTGACTGAAATCACTAATCAAACACTGACTGTGTGAATCAGGCCTTAGACTGCAGACGCAGTAGTGTGGTCCAAGACAAGGCCAGATACAGCGGAAGCAGTAATTTGGTGCAAGATGAGGCCATAGGTTGCAGAGAGGCAGTAGTGTGGCCCAAGACAGGCCACAGTCTGTGGATGAGGCAGTAGTGTGTATAGTACCCTAGAACACAGTCGCTGCAAAGGGTTAACTGTCTGTAATGTATTGTTGAGTAAAAGTGTTCTGATTTACTGTATTTGTGCACCCAAAAGCAGTGTTCGATAAGTCAGGGTTAATCCTATGACTCAACCCTATTAGGTTGCCATAAGATAGACCTGGGTCCGCCTTCTGGTTAGTGAGTGTGTGCTTGGCTGAGAATGAGAGAGGACCTACTTGTGCTTACTCTTCAGAGCTAGGCCTGAGCTCAGAGTACCTCCATCTCTGAGAATGCTACAGCTAAAGCTACTTCATCAAAAAGTGTTTGACAAAGAAAAAGGAAGATTAGAAGGTCCAGAATCTACAAGGCTGTGCACTGGAGTCAGTCAGAAAGATATTGAGCTCATTTATGGCAGAAAGAGACTTTGCTGCTGTGAGAGGGACATTTCTAATACAGTACACCCTTCTACACTTTGAGACATATTCGCCAACTGTAACTTAATTCTGTACCTGTCAGCCAGGAATTACTGAAACATCTACTAATGGCCTCAGTTGCATGCCTATGCTTCTGCAGAAAGGCTTTAGAAAGACGGAGAGAAGGAGTACTACAATCCCCATCATTGCAGCCATCCATACATTGCTATTGGGGAATAACTGCAATGTGATTTACCTTGGAATTGTGCCTTGATACTGTCAGATGTACTACTACTCCTATTCTGCCCTATAGTATAGAGAGACATATTTATTTATATCAACTGGCCTGGTTATCGACTCAACCATCCCCCAGCCACTGCTTCTGGGTCCGTCCACTGTTTAGTTTATGGTGACTGCCTGAAACAGTAGATCAGAGGTCGTGCCAAGTGTTGGATGCCCAGCATTCTGATATTGATGACCTATCCAAAGGATAGGTCATATGAAAAATCTGGAATACCCCTTTAAAGGCAGGCAAATTCTGTGTCTCCATCAGTCACATCATCTAATAATTGTTTCCTATTATTTTTGTAGTAGACACATATGGATTACACATGGCGAGTAAAATAAACATACCTCCACACAGCGAGGCCCTTGGCACAAGGAAAAGAGCTGCTGGGTAAAGTTGGCATAAACTGAATGTGGGTGTATGAAGGAGAAGTAACATCTTTCTATTTCTATGGAGCTTCATCTAAATGACAGAACTAAGCCCTTGTGTAGTACATCTGTCCCGATTATTAATAATGCTGCTCGCACCGTGTAGGATCTGGAGCAGGATCACAAAATCCAAAAGTCATCTCAATGTCCGAGATCCTGAAATATCCCTGGAATAGCTCCAAGGAAATGTAGCTGCAGATGATCACCATCAACCATGGCCATAATGTCCTGGATTGACCACTTCTCCCCCAACCACCACCTTCCATGTGTGTGTCCTACTTCGTCAGGGATGGAACAAGCTCTCTTGGTACCCAACTATGGGTTTTAGAATGTGTCCCACCACTCTTGGTCCATAAAGTTCAGCAGCATGATAGCTATTGGATGTCATATCATACATTTAATTGCCTCATATTTCTTCCTTTCACCTTCAATAGCATTCCTATTTATAACATATACTCCCCATGTTCTCCAACCCAACCTCTTGCATATTTGTGACGTTCTCGATGTAGGGCTACCATTTATAAGTCACTATATCTCCCAAATGTTCAGATTTCTGGGTAATTGCACCAAAACAGACTGCAAGATGTCCCTCAAAGTGGACATTTCAAAGAGTTTTGGAGGCGTTTGGGGGGACACAACATAACGGGTATTTAAATTTTGGGTGGTATGCTGAAACCACCAGGTCAAAAGTTTAAACATGATACTCCATAAGTAATAGAGAGAAATTTAAAGTTAGAGCATAAATTACTTCTTCCCCCAACTTGTGGTCTAGGTGGCTACTTTCTGCTTACTTTGACCCTGTATTTTGGCCAATTCCTCTTTGCATGTCCTGGGTTAACTGAAATATAAGTTGAATGTGATATGGCGGATGGCCAACCCTATAGACTATGAATACCCTTGTGTTGCTTTGTAATACAAAAAAGATACTGATCAGCAGTGAGATGATGCCTATTGTAAAGCCATTCTGATCTGGAAGATGTTCTGGGGCAAAAAGATTGGATCAGGCTGTAAATTGGCCCCAAGTCCAAATCTCAAGAGACACACTGGAGATATGGGAAAGATGCTTAGATGCTACCTGCAAGATTATATATATGTGAGGGTATAAACTCTAAATATTATACTCCCTGAAACTGTAGAAATATTTCAGCCATTTCTTCTGGTAAGAGAAAAGGACAGGAAGTTACGTCTCTTCTTCATGAACCCCATCCTCCCCTAAGTCAAACATCTTTCAATGGCTGACGCAGGGGTCAAGTCCTGGGAAAAAAAGTGTGGGAACTCACCCAAGTGCCTCCGTGTAACATCACGGCGCGCGGCGTATGCAAAGGGCAGGGGAGGTCAGGAGGAGGAGCAAGCAAGTACCGTATTTTTCACCCTATAAGATGCACCTAGGTTTTAGAGGGGGGACAATAAGAAAAAAATATTTTTTATTACACCTCAGGTCAGACCCCCAGTGTTAATCAGACCTCAGCTAACAGCCCCAATAAGATGCCCAATGTTAATAAGACCTCAGATCACACCTCAGCTCAGACCCCAATATGAATGACCCCCAATCAGACCTCAGATAAGAGCCCCATGCCTTATAGCAGCCCCCAGTAGCCATATATCAGCCCCCAGTACCCTCATAGCAGCCCCCAGTAGCCTCATAGCAGCCCCTAGTGCCTCTCCACCAGCCCCCAGTGCCTCTCCACCAGCCCCCAGTGCCTCTCCACCAGCCCCCAGGGCCTCTCACCAGCCCCCAGTGCCTCTCCACCAGCCCCCAGTGCCTCTCCATCAGCCCCCAGTGCCTCTCCATCAGCTCCCCAGTGCCTCTTCACCAGCCCCCAGTGCCCCCTCAATCATCCCCCAGTGCCCCTTAATCAGCCCCCAATGCCCCCTCCATCAGCCCCCAGTGCCTCTCTATTAGCCCACAGTGCCTCTCTATTAGTCCCCAGTGCCTCTCTATCAGACCCCAGTGCCCCCTCCATCAGCCCCCAGTGCCTCTCCATCAGCCCCCAGTCAGTGCCTCTCACCAGCCCATAAAATATAAAAAAAAAAAATCCACTTACCCTCTCCTGCTGCTGGACGCCGCTGCTCCTCTATTCCTGCTGTCGGCTGTGCTGTGAAGGCTGCGCACAGCGTGAGGTCACAGAGCGCCTCATGCCTGTGCGCAGACCTGACAGCCGAGAACCAGGAAGCGGTGAGTACAAAGTCTTCACCGCTTCCTGGTCCTTTTGCCCTGAAAGGGAATGGCGTTCCTGCTGTGAAAAAAGTGCAGGAACGCCGTTCCCACCTGTTCCCCCTGGACTCGAGCCCTGGGCTGACGATGGTTGCAATGACCACCAGAGGCCTAACAATGGCCTCCGGCTCTACCATCTACTGAACCTGATTAGATCCTGCCAGAAGCAGGGTCTCATAGGGAAATTGTCATACAGAAGCATTGCATAAAGGATCAGGACCAAAAAAAAAAGTGAAAAGGGTTTTCTGAATTTAAAAAATTAAGATAAAGACATAGATAGATAATAAAGTTTTTTATTGCTGAAAAAAATAAAAAAAAATATAGCTTGTCCGTAAAGATCTGATCTATAAAATGATCATATTATGTGTCTTTCACTAACGCATTTTAAAGAAAACAAAACAATTTTGGAAATTCTGTTCTTTTCTCACATCACCTTCCCAATAAATGGAAAAAACTATCAAAAAGTAGATCTGAGGGTGTGGTATCAAAAGTAGTATCAATAAAATAAACTTCAGGTGGTCCCGCAAAAAAAAAAAAAACACACGTAGCTCAATAGACTAAAAAAATATATATATAAAAATAGTTGTTCCTGTTGGATATTTCCATACTTGGGGATAATTGCATATCAATTTGTAGGGTACTACTTCTCTTATTAAAGGGATCCTCAGGATAGGTAATCAATGTCAGATCGGTGTGGACTGACCGCCAGCGATCAGCTGTATGAAGAGACAGCAGCTGTCCATGACCACTAATTCCTCTTCCTAGCAGTGGCGTAGCTAGAGTGTTATGGGCCCCAGTGCAAACTTTGGATTGGGCCCCCCCATTTTTACAAAGAGGCGGCAGATTTTCTTTACACTAAGGATTCTTTCACATGAGCAGATGCTGTGCGGGTAATCCGCTGTGTGAAAGATTGCCAAGCCCCGCTCCAGACAGCAGAGATACGGAGTAGTAACATGAGTGATAATGCTCCGTGCCTCTCTGTGAGCTTTTTACTACAAAATCACAGTGAGATAAAGTTGTCACCATGAATTTGTAGTAAAAAGGTCGCAGAGAGGCACAGAGCATTATCACTCATGCCACTGATGTCCGGAACAGGGCTTGACTCTCTTTCACGCAGTGGATTACCTGCACAGGATCTGCTCGTGTTAAAGAGTTCTAAGCACAATGCATGGCTACACTCACCCAGTCCTAATAAAATCTGGTCCTGCCTCATCCAGAAGTCGCTGGCGTCGGCGTGATGTCCGCTGGATCCACAACAAGGTCCCTGTGGTGATAGAAAAAAAAAGAATAATCACATAAGAAAGGGATGGTGACTGCCCCTGTGAAATCACCAGCAGGGGGCGCTGTGCTGGTCTGTAAGACTGAGCCATGCCAATGTATAGAGGGTAATCTAGGACATTTCCCCTAAGTGCTACCACACAGTACTAATGCCCACATTGTGGTCCCTTCAAAATAGTTATGCGCACCCCCCCTCCCCCTCCCCACTTGCCTCTGTGCACACACGGGGCGCATAATGTACATGTTTGATGGGGTCTGATGGGGCATTACATGGGAGCGCAGTGGGCCCCCTCCCCCCGCCAGGCCCGGTCACGGTCGCATCCTCTGCGAACGCAATCGTTACGCCCCTGCTTCCTAGGCCAGTCATGTTTATTGGTCACATGACCTATGTACAGCTGAGTACCATTTAAGCTGCGGTACCAAGGACAGCTGCTATCCAATGGATGACGTGCTTGCTAAGCTATGTTGGAGGCCATATCCTGAAAAATGGAGGTCCCAAAATGCAGAAGTTTTACCTTCATTTCTGAGGCCAGTATTTGAGTCAAGTAGAACACTTGGACCACATATGGGAAACTACTTTTATTTCTCTGTGTTAACTTCTTGCCGACCGCCTCACGCAGGATTGCGTCCTGCGGGCGGTCGGTCTGTTCCTCGTTGACGCGCCCGCGCGTCATCTCGCGAGAGGCGAGATTTCCTGTGAACGCGCGCGCGCGCGCGCTCACAGGATCACGTCGGGAGAAGGTAGCACAGCCTGCCAGCGCTGATCGTGCGCTGGCAGGCTGTAGAAGTCAGGGCCGAGCATATCAGACGCTGTTTTGTTAACAGCGCCTGATATGCTTGCTGATCGTTCCTTTGGTGGTCCCTTTGCTTGGGACCACCAAAGAAACTTTTGTAAGTGCACCAAAACACCACACAGACCCCCCCACCCATCCACCCCACCCCCCACCCCCGTTACTGATTAACCCCTGATTAACCCTCGATCACCCCATGTCACCCCCTGTCACCCCCTGACACTAATTACCCCCTGTAAGACTCATTCAGACGTCTCGTATGTGTTTTATGGATCCATGGATCCACGGATCCGCAAAACACGGACACCAGCAATGTGCTTTCCGCATTTTGCGGATCCGCACATTGCCAGAACTATATAGAAATGCTCTTTCTTGTCCGCAATTGCGGACAAGAATAGGACATGCTCTATCTTTTGCGGAGCTGCGGCCGGATGCTTGGGGGCCGAAACCCGGAAGTTTGCGGCCGCAGCTCCGCAAATGCTGATGCGGCGAGCGCATAGTGTGCTCTCCGCATCACCGCCAGCCCCATTCACACTGAATGGGTCGGCATCTATTCCGCAGAATTTTTGCGGACGTGTGAATGGGGCCTTACTACTTTTTTTTTGCACATTTTGGCAGAGATTTATTCATCCACATTGATCGATGCGAATGAAAAAATCTGTGCCGTTTTGTTTTTTTTTGCATATTTATAGAGATTTTTTCATCCACATTGATTGATGCGAATGAAAAATCTGTGCCGTTCATTTTTTTTCTTTTCAGCCCAGAGGCTGAACGGGAAAAATCTCATTACCCGTATGCTCAATATACGGAGAATCGCAGAAACTCCTAATGCTGGCCATACGTGTAATGATTGCGGAGACCTCAAATGCCAGGGCAGTATAAATACCCCACATGTGACCCCATTTTAGAAAGAAGACTCCCAAGGTATTCCGTGAGGGGTATGGGGAGTTCATGTAAAATATTATTTTTGTCACAAGTTAGTGGAATATGAGACTGTAAAAAAAAAAAAAAAAATCAATTTCCGCTAACTTGTGCCAAATTTTTTTTTCTGTGAACTCGCCATACCCCTCACGGAATACCTTGGGGTGTCTTCTTTCCACAATGGGGTCACATGTGGGGTATTTATACTGCCCTGGCATTTTAGGGGTCCTAAAGTGTGAGAATCCAAATGCGTAAAAATGGCTCTGTGAAATCCTAAAGGTACACATTGGTTTTAGGCCCCTTGCGATCTTGGCTGCAAAGTGACACATGTGGTATCGCCGAACTCAGGAGAAGTAGGCAGTGCTTGGGGTGTATTTACATATACCCATACTGTGTGTGAGAAATATCACTGTAAACGACAACTTTTTAAATTTTTTATTCAAAGTTGTCAATTTACAGAGATATTTCTCTCACTCCAGCATGGGTATATGTAAAAATACACCCCAAAACACATTGCCCTACTTCTCCTGAGTACGGCGATACCACATGAGTGACACTTTTTACAGCCTGGGTGCGCAAAGGGGCCCAAATTCCAACGAGTACCTTTAGGATTTACATGGCTGCTCACAATTTAGCCCCGCCCAAAATGCCAGAACAGTACAAACACCCCACAAATGACCCCATTTTGGAAAGAAGACACCCTAAGGTATTCGCTGAGGGGCATAGTGAGTCCATGAAAAATTTTACTTTTTGTCAAAAGTTAGCAGAAAGGTAGACTTTATGAGAAAAACAATAAAAATCAATTTCCGCTAACTTGTGCCAAAAAAATCTTCTATGAACTCGCCATGCCCCTCACAGAATACCTTGGGGTGTCTTCTTTCCAAAATGGGGTCACACGTGGGGTATTTATACTGCCCTGGCATTTTAGGGGCCCTAAAGCGTGAGAAGAAAAATGCGTAAAAATGCCCTCCTAGCAGGTACTCATTGGTTTAGGGCCTTTGCATTTGGCTGCAAAGCATCATATGGTATGCAGCATCAGGAGAAGTAGGCAAGTGTTTGGGTGTATTTACATATACCCATTACTTTGTGTGAGAAATATCTCTGTAAATTGACAACTTTGAATAAAAATGTAAAAAGTTGTCGCTTACAGCAATATTTCTCAAACGCAGCATGGGTATATGTAAAAATACACCCCAAAACACATTGCCCTACTTCTCCTGAGTACGGCGATACCACATGAGTGACACTTTTTGCAGCCAAGATGCGCAAAGGGGCCCTAAAACCAATGAGTACCTTTAGGATTTCACAGGCCATTTTTACGCATTTGGATTCTCACGCTTTAGGGGCCCCTAAAATGCCAGGTGAGTATAAATACCCCACATGTGACCCCATTTTGGAAAGAAGACACCCCAAGGTATTCCGTGAGGGGCATGGCGAGTTCACAGAATTTTTATTTTTTGGCACAAGTTAGCGGAAATTGATATATTTTTTTATTTTTTATTTTGTTTTTTACAAAGTCTCATATTCCACTAACTTGTGACAAAAAATAAAATTTTACATGAACTCACCATACCCCTCACGGAATACCTTGGGGTGTCTTCTTTCTAAAATGGGGTCACATGTGGGTATTTATACTGTCCTGGCATTTTAGGGGCCCCTAAAGCGTGAGAAGAAGTCTGGAATCCAAATGCGTAAAAATGCTCCTCAGAAATTCTAAAGGTACTCATTGTTTTAGGTCTTTGCACTCAGGCTGCAAAAAGTGACACACATGGTATCGCTGCATTAGGAGAAGTAGGGCACAGTTTGGGGTGTATTTTTATATATACCTATACTGTGTGTGAAAATATCTTCTGTAAACGACAACTTTTAAAAATTTTATACAAAGTTGTCAGTTTACAGAGATATTTCTCTCACCCAACATGGGTATATGTAAAAATACACCCCAAAACACATTGCCCTACTTCTCCTGAGTACGGCGATACCACATAAGTGACACTTTTTGCAGCCTGGGTGCGCAAAGGGGCCCAAATTCCAACGAGTACCTTTAGGTTTTACATGGCGGCTCACAATTTAGCCCCGCCCAAAATGCCAGAACAGTAAACACACCCCACAAATGACCCTTTCGGAAAGTAGACACCCCAAGGTATTCACTGAGGGGCATAGTGAGTCCGTCTGAGATTTCTTTTTTTTTGCCAGAAGTTAGCAGAAATTGAAACTTTTTTTTTTTTTTTTTTCTCAGAAAGTGTCATTTTCCGCTAACTTGTGAAAAAAATGAAATGATACATGAACTCACCATGCCCCTCCGCGAATACTTTGGGGTGTCTTCTTTCTAAAATGGTGTGATTTGGGGGTATTTATACTTTCCTGACATTCTAGCACCTGAAGAAACATGACAGGCGCTCAGAATGTCAGAGCTGCTTCAAAATGCAGAAATTCACTTTTTTGCACCATAGTTTGTAAACGCTATAACTTTTACCCAAACCAATAAATATACACTTATTGGACTTTTTTTTATCAAAGACATGTAGAACAATAAATTTAGAGAAAAATTTATATAGAAATGTAGTTTTTTTTGAAAAATTTTACAACAGAAAGTGAAAATGTCATTTTTTTGCAAAAATATCGTTAAATTTGTATTAATGGCAAAAAAAGTAAAAATGTCAGCAACAATGAAATACCACCAAATGAAAGCTCTATTAGTGAGAAGAAAAGGAGGTAAAATTCATTTGGGTGGTAAGTTGCATGACGGAACAATAAACGGTGAAAGTAGTGTAGTGCGGAATTGTAAAAAGTGGCCTGGTCATTAAGGGTGTTTAAGCTAGGGGGGCTTAAGTGGTTAAAAAGGATTTTGATTAAAACTTAAAATCTACAGAAGTAAAAAATATAGGGGGAGATTCGTCAAACTGGTATAAAGTAGAACTGGCTTAGTTGCCCATAGCAACCAATCAGATTCCTCCTTTCATTTTTCACAGCTCCTATGGAAAATTAAAGGTGGCATCTGATTGGTTGCTAAGGGCAACTGAGCCAGTTCTACTTTACACAGATAAATCTCCCCCTTCATTTTTCTCTAAAACAACAGGTTTTGTTAATTTTCTTGAAAATTAGGAAAATTGCCACTGGGGCCAGTGATTATCAGCAGTTGTGTCTTTGTGTCTATGGGAGCTCCCATAAAACCAGGAGCGAATAAAATAAAAGAGGAGAAATTGTATCTGTCCTCTTCTTTCTCTACTTTTATGATCCACTCCCCAAACCGCATGCAGAAACCCGACCATATGTCGGTGCCCTAACAAACTGCAATAAGGTCCTGAAGGTTGAATAAATATACGGTACCAGTGGCGTAGCAATAGGGTCGCAGCGGTCGCAATTGCGACCGGGCCCCTAAGTCAGGGGGGTCCATGGGTCCCCCCAGGAGAGGCATTATAAAGCGGGCCACTAAAGTCCCCGGGCCCTCCCTATATTTTGGGTTTCTGTACTACTACTTACATGTCAGCGCAGGCAGGTCTTGCGGGAGGTCACAGGCCCTGCGCAGCAGCGCTTGACATGTAAGTACAGCAGCCAGGAATGAGAAGCGGCCGCCCGCCCGCCTGCCGCTGCCCCAGGTATGAGAAGCCCGCCCGCTGGCCCCCGCGACAGCTCTCAAGTGAGGAGAGCCAACAAGTTGTTTTTTTTTTTAAATAGCGGTGTCAATCTTCGTATGGAGGGGGACATGAATTATAATCAATTGTGCCGTGAGGCAGTGTGTCTGAATTCAGATTGGCCCGCACCAGCCATATGAGGGCAGACAGGGACAGCAAATAATGAGGGGCCTGGGGGCAAATAAAAATGAAATACTCTGTGGGCAAAAAATGAAATGTATAGAGGGAGTGGGCAGGGGGGCAAATGAATTATAGTGAGAGTCTCACTATATTTCATTTTGCACCCCACTTCCTCTATATATTTTACATTTTTTGCTCACAGAGTATTTCATTTGCCCCTTATTTGCTGGCCCTGGCTGCCCTCATATGGTGAGGGCGCCCTTCTTCTGAATTCAGACACACTGCCACACGGCACCACTGACCATCATTCACCTCTCATCTCTATGTATGAATAGTATGTTCCATACATTTAAAAAATAATAATAAATTATAATATATATTGTATATATTATAATTTATTATTATTATTATTTTACTAAATGTATGGTACACACTGGCTTCATACAAAGGATGAGAGTGAATGATGCCTCTGCCTACTGCCTCCCCACTCTGTATGAAGCCATACATAAAAAAACAAAAAAACTAGTCACTAATATATATATAATATATATATATATATATATTAGTGACTAGTTTTTTGTTTTTTTATTTTTATGTATGGCTTCATACAGAGGAGGAGCTGAAGTAGCGGCAGAGGCTTGTCGAGCTCGTGGGAGGGCCCAATTTTCAAAGTTTGCCCTGGGGCCCATAGAACTTTAGCTACGCCCCTGTACAGTACATGACTCATAGCTACATGTAGAAACATCTCACTGATATCTAAGAGACATGAACTGGAAGAACTCAGGAGTTTTCTTGTAGATAGATGGAAGTCCATCTGTTGAACAGGTGACGGGCCACCGGTCAGAGAGGTCATTGATTTTAAGAGCCTGAGGAAGGAAGTGACATTGACCATGTTCAGGAAGAAGACAATAAGGAATGAACATGACAGGACACAAGGTGTAGTGAATTGTGTTCTAAACAATGAGAGGAACATGTGGATGGAGGAAGCACAGGAGAGAAAGTGTGAGGAACGTGGAAAGGAGAAAACGCCATAGTCAGTCAAGTTCAAACGTACTGAAGATTTGTGTTGTAAAATGCATCATTTTATGAGATGGAAGAATGGCAGAGAAAGCATGATATAGTGGATGCAAATTACTAGACTTGTTTCATTTCTTCACGATGGGTGCCCTTTATACCAGTTTGGTGCATGGCACTAAAACACAGCCCCAGGAGTGCTGGTGAAATATCCTTGTTCCGGTGGGTGTCCCTGAGGTTGATCCCCTACTGATCATAATATTATGGCATATCCAAGTGGAATATACCCTTCTATGCGACATTTCATTTTCCAAAAATCTGATTAATAAGGCAAAAAGTCCAAGTTGACACTACATATGTCACTTTATGATCTTTAGGTGCTCCCCATTACGGTCCATTCACAGGTCCGTAAAAGGGGTCTGTTGCGGAACGGATCAGGGTTCTGTTGCGGAACGGATGCTGTCTGCATCCGCACTTCTGTTCCGCCCAAAAATAGAACATGTCCTATTCTTGTCCACAGACACGGACAAGAAAAGGTATTTCTATTTACAGTGCCGGCCATGTACGGTCCGCAAAATGTGGAACGCACATGTCCTGTGTCCATGTTTTGCGGATCCGTAATTTGCGGACCGCAAAACACTTGCGGATGTGTGAATAGATCCTTAGAGTACTGGCTTGGATTGGATATATAGTATATTGTCTATCAATACAGCAGGCGCTTGTTTGGGCAGCATGGATAACATATATGGGGTCACTGCGTCTGTAACTTAGAATAGGCCTTCAGAGTGTGAACGGTTTGTGTAGCACCCACTGGACCCCAATGAAAAGCACAATAATTATGATGTATGATTATATGTTCTTATGTGTGAGTGGGGTATAAGCTGACAACTCCCTTCTAGTAACTCATTGATACAGGAGTAAATCCAACTTCAACTTTAATTGCAAGGATAGGGTGAAACTGGGCACCACTGGTGCCTTGCAGTGTTGGGGTCCTAGATTTGAATCTGACCACCAGGACCAGGGGTGAAGCAATGAAGCCAGGTGAGGCGCCTAAGGAAGCACCATGTAGGGGTAAGAGGGGGTCAGCGGAAGAGCCATGGGCAAAGAGCGCTTCCATTCTGGAAACACTCATCTCTACATATTCAACTGCAATGGGGCACCGGAGCGACGTCTCCCTGGCCCACCGTTTCCTCTAATAGACTACAGGATCTAGGAATAAAGCCTATCAGGGGCCAGTGTGATTATTATCGCGCTGCCTAAGCTGGGCTGCATAGAGCTCAGGGCACAGATAAGAAGAGGTCTGTGTCTTGCACTGCATCGCTGACAGCAGAACGGAGGTAAGTATTTGAGTTTATTATTTTATTTGGACACAATGTTGTGGGGATCATTATTTTGTAATTGGAGTAAGCACTATGGGGACATTGCGGCTGGAAAACTAAGCTTTTTGTACTGGCACACATTATAAAGGGGGCACTGTGAGGACATTCATTGTACTGGGGGTACTAAAAAAGAGGTTGTTTTTTGTACTGGTACACGACATAAGGGAGCATTTTTGTACTGGCACACATTATAAGAGGGTATTTTTTTGTACAGGCATACATTATAGGGGGAATTAATACTACTGGGGGCAAAATGAGGGACATTATTACTATTGAGTGCACTGTTACCACATACTGCACCCTGGCAGATAATTATTACTAATGGTGGGACTTTTGGTAGGTCTGTTACATTGGGAGACACCCTGGCACAGTATTGGCTTAGCACAATTATTTTTGGAGGACACTATGTTTACGGCACTATACGTTTCAGTGACACTAGTTGATGGGCACAGTAATTTTTAGGGCACTGTGTGCACCATTTCTGAAGTGCAGTGAACTTTTTCTTTTCTTGAATAGTTTGCTCTTAGCTCCTCAGCTACAGTGTGGGGAGGTATGGTTGTATGGTTGCACATCACGTGGCTCAGGCCACACTAATTGAGATGGTACCCTGTCCAGAGCTTATATTTGGCCGTCCTCCCCCTAAGGGGCCAGTATCAACCCCCCCCCCTCCCATGGCAACAGGGGTAGACACCCTCCCTTTGCCTAATGTTAATGAGCAGGTGAGTGGCAGGCTGCATCATCCCTTACATTGGCCAGATGGAGCTGGTATCTTCAATCCAACAAGCCCAACTTTTAAAAACATGATAGGATGGAGAACACTCACAGGCATAATGTAAGACAATATGGAAATCTATTATATACGAGGTCCATATGACGTAGGTAGAAATCAACCCAAGTATGATGCAGTAGCAATCAAATAAAAGCCATATACCACTAAAGTACAGATTTCCATATAAACTGTAAGCATACTAATCCTAAGTAAATCCAACTAAGGGCGCATGCACACAAAATATTTTCTTCCCGTGTCCGTTCCATTTTTTTTGCATATGCGGAACCATTCATTTCAATAGGCCCGCAAAAAACTACTCCGTGTGCATTCCATTTTTGTATGTCTGTTCTGCAAAAAAAAAAAAACATGTATTATTATTGTCTGCATTATGGACAAGAATAGTGCTGTTCTATTAGGGCACAGCTGTTCCGTTCCGCAATATAGGGAATGCACACAGACGTCATATGCATTTTTTGAGGATCCGTTTTTGCTGACCGAAAAATACATAGGGATGTGTGCATAAGCCTTCAAAGATAGAAAAGTTATTGACTCGGGTTAGTCCTATTGAATAGCCTGGTCAAGTCCTTCACCTCCAGTGCACTTTTCCGCTACTCTGGGAGTGGCATCTTTTCTGCACATCCAATGCCAGAGCAGCGGCACTGCCCAGCAATTAAAGAGGTTGCGGTGTTCAACCAACATCAGAATTATTAGTGGGAGTGTCCCACGGGCAGCGGGACAGGAGGTGGGTCCAAGACATTCAGCTACTTAATAATTTTGGGGGCATCTGTCAGGGGAGTAGCTAGAAATGACTGGGCCCATAGCAAAAAATGTTTATGGGCCCCCCCTCCCGGATCTCCCACCCCCACATACCTATCAGACCTCCCACCCCTTCCAGAGCTCCCACCCAAACAACCCCTCCAGGACCTCCCACCCCAACATCCCCACACCCCTCCCTAGATCCCCCTAAGTGTCATCGACAGATCCCCCTAAGTGTCATCCACAGATCCCCCGAAGTGTCATCCACAGATCCCCAATAAGTGTCATCCACAGATCCCCCTAAGTGTCATCCACAGATCCCCCTAAGTGTCATCCACAGATCCCCTTAAGTGTCATCCACAAATCCCCCTAAGTGTCATCCACAGATCCCCCAAGTGTCATCCACAGATCCCCCTAAGTGTCATCCACAGATCCCCCTAAGTGTCATCCATAGATCCCCCTAAGTGTCATCCACAGATCCCCCTAAGTGTCATCCACAGATCCCCTAAGTGTCATCCACAGATCCCCCTAAGTGTCATCCACAGATCCCCAATAAGTGTCATCCACAGATCCCCCATCAGTGTCGTCCACAGATCTCCCCTAAGTGTCATCCACAGATCCCCAATAAGTGTCATCCACAGATCCCCTTAAGTGTCATCCACAGATCCCCCTAAGTGTCATCCACAGATCCCCTTAAGTGTCATCCACAAATCCCCCTAAGTGTCATCCACAGATCCCCCTAAGTGTCATCCACAGATCCCCCTAAGTGTCATCCACAGATCCCCCTAAGTGTCATCCACAGATCCCCCTAAGTGTCATCCACAGATCCCCCTAAGTGTCATCCACAGATCCCCTAAGTGTCATCCACAGATCCCCTAAGTGTCATCCACAGATCCCCAATAAGTGTCATCCACAGATCCCCAATAAGTGTCATCCACAGATCCCCTAAGTGTCATCCACAGATCCCCTAAGTGTCATCCACAGATCCCCTAAGTGTCATCCACAGATCCCTCTAAGTGTCATCCACAGATCCCCCTAAGTGTCATCCACAGATCCCCCTAAGTGTCATCCACAGATCCCCTAAGTGTCATCCACAGATCCCCTAAGTGTCATCCACAGATCCCCTAAGTGTCATCCACAGATCCCCTAAGTGTCATCCACAGATCCCCCTAAGTGTCATCCACAGCTCCCCTATCAGTGTCATCCACAGATCCCCTATCAGTGTCATCCACAGATCCCCTAAGTGTCATCCACAGATCCCCCTAAGTGTCATCCACAGATCCCCTAAGTGTCATCCACAGATCCCCTAAGTGTCATCCACAGATCCCCCTAAGTGTCATCCACAGATCCCCCTAAGTGTCATCCACAGATCCCCATCAGTGTCATCCACAGATCCCCCATCAGTGTCATCCACAGATCCCCATCAGTGTCATCCACAGATCCCCATCAGTGTCATCCACAGCTCCCTCATCAGTGTCATCCACAGATCCCCAATAAGTGTCATCCACAGATCCCCCTAAGTGTCATCCACAGATCCCCCTAAGTGTCATCCACAGATCCCCATCAGTGTCATCCACAGACTCCCCTATCAGTGTCATCCACAGATCCCCTATCAGTGTCATCCACAGATCCCCCCTAAGTGTCATCCACAGCTCCCCCATCAGTGTCATCCACAGCTCCCCCATCAGTGTCATCCACAGATACCCCTAAGTGTCATCCACAGATCCCCCTAAGTGTCATCCACAGATCCCCCTAAGTGTAATCCACAGATCCCCCTAAGTGTCATCCACAGATCCCCCTAAGTGTCATCCACAGATCCCCCTAAGTGTCATCCACAGATCCCCCCTAAGTGTCATCCACAGATCCCCCATCAGTGTCATCCACAGCTCCCCCATCAGTGTCATCCACAGATCCCCCATCAGTGTCATCCACAGATCCCCCATCAGTGTCATCCACAGCTCCCTCATCAGTGTCATCCACAGATCTCCTCCCCGCTCAGAGCCGCCTCCTAGCTAATTTATTCACTGCATTTGCCTCTGTGTTATTGAAGAGAAGCGCCGTAATCTCGCACAGGCGCACTAGCAGAGGCCAGGAAGACGGCGCATGTGCACTTCGATGCCTCTGCCAGTGCGCCTGTGCGAGATTACGGCTCTTCCTCAACCAGCGGCCTGGGCCTCCAGTGGCGTAGGGCCCCATAGGCATTGCTATGGCTTCTATGGCGATCCCTACACCAGTACTGTGGAGATCTGTGCACCAGAACTGATATCATTCTACACCAATAAGGTAGCTGGTGTAGATTTGGGGTATAGTCTATGCTAGCTTCCAGGCGTAGATTATAATTAATGAACCTTGTCAGCCTTGCCCAAACTGCTCTTCCCCCTCTCACTTTTTTGGAAAAGTGGAGAGCGGGTCTCTACATCTCCAAAAAGTTGCAAAATTTTGCACAAGCATGGTATGCACAAAATTTAGCGACTTTTTGATGCCGGTTTTCTGGCGTAAAAGGGTTGATAAATGTGCCCCTTAGTTCTGTGGGATGTAAGTACTACTTGACTTTAAAATTAAAAGGTAACACACACATGTTATGTCCGAGAATAGAAACTGATCCATCCTTGGCTACGAGTGAAAAGAAATCTACATCAAGCCGGCACATTCCTTGTAAAAAGAAAAAACATATATATAAAATCTTGTTTCATGTTCTGTGCAGCCGTATCTGGCAGAACGACTGGTTCTTGGGCTGTCGGGGGCCTTAAGGCATGGCACTCCTCGAAAGGGACCACGCAATCACTACAAATATTGAGACTCAATCCTCTCATGGAAGGCCATGTGTTTGGCATACGCAGCTCATGATAACAGCTTGCTCTATAAAGGTGACACTTTTTTCCAGAAAGCTTCGGAATTAAATGAAAATTTGGAGTCAGGCAGCATCAGATTCATGGAGCGAGCGCTGTGTGCTGGAAACGCTCGCCGCTCACAATCCCAGAATCCTGAATTAGAGATGGAGGAAAGAATTAGACTTTTGCTGCAGGAAGGAAAACAAGTGAGACAGATAACAGTTTATTAAACTGTCGAAGGAGAAAAAAATAAATTTGCCGAATTTTAGACCTGAATTCTAGGTTTATCTGTATAGACACAAATTGTTCATAGCAAAGCAGAGACCATTGCTCGCCATTTTTGGGGCAGTGAAAGGGTTAACTGTGACTTCTCGACCAAACGAGTGCAGGGAAGTGATTTATAGTAATTAAAGGGGTTCTCTGGGATTATTATACAGAAGGGCTATGCCCAGTATGGGTCATCAATATCAAATTGGCGGTGGTCCAACTCCCAGCAACCCCACCGATAAGCTATTTAAAGGGGTGAACGCCTCCTCTCAGCTTACCAAACGCAGCGCCATACATTGTATAGTGGCTGTGCTTGGTATTGCAGCCCAGGTCCACTTACTTGAATGGGACTGAGCTGCACATAGTCCATGTGACCAATAAATATGACTTCACTGGCCTAAGAACAGGTGCCAGTGCCCACCGGATCACTGTGGCCTCTTAAAAAAACAACTGATTGAGAGTCTGGCCCCCACAATCAGATATTGATGAATTATCCCTAAGGATAGGTCATCAATAGTCTAGTTCCAGAAATCCCCTTTAGGGTACGTTCACACGACGACAATTGTCGCGCGACAAAAAGTCGCACTATTGTCGCGCGACAATTTTTATAATGGGAGTCTATGGTGTCGCAGTGCGACATGCGACATGCTGCGACTGCGACACGAAAGTCGGAGAAAATCCATCCGGGATGGATTTTTTGCGACTGTTGTGTCGCAGTCGCAACATGTTGCATGTTGCACGTGCGACACCACCATAGACTCCCATTATAAAAATTGTCGCGCGACATTAATGTGACATCAATGTCGCGCTACAAATGTTGCAGTGTAGTGGTTCCCAAATTGTCGCGCGACTTTTTGTCGCGCGACAATTGTCGTCGTGTGAACGTACCCTTAAGGAGTTCACTTGGATCCTCAACGATCAGCTGTAATCAGAGAGGGAAACCAAGTGCTCAATTCTTCAGCAGCGCCACCACAGGTGAATTAAGGCATTGCACAGATTTCTATTCAAAACAATGGGTTGTGTGGGAGATGCATGGACAGGCTGGGTCCTCCAGAGCTAAAGATGCTGTTTGCAGCTTCTCTCTGAAGGTTCAGAAATGGAGACTTTCCTTATAGGGTATTTAAAATGGGCATATGGTAGTGTAAATTTCTAGCGACACGTAAAAATAAAATATAACAAATAGGCTGCCATTATGTGCAAAATAGCAAATGAAAAATGAAAGGGGTTGTTTGAAATTGGAAAAAATATATATATGTCTTTCCCGCCTAGAAACAGTGCCTCTCTGGTCCCTGGCTGTGTCTGGTATTGCAGCTCAGCTCCATGAATAGCTGCATTGCCAGACATAGCCCATAGACAAGAGTAGAACTGTACAAGTGATAGGGACTTAGGCTAGGGCTACACGATGACATTCATCGCGCGACAATTTTTATAATTGTCTATGTTACCGCACTGCGACATGCTGCGACAAAATGAATTTTTCTGCCACTGTCGCAGTCGCAGCATGTCGCATGTCTCAGTGTGACACCATAGACTATTATTTCTAGAAATTGTCGCGCGACATTGGTGCGACATCAATGGCTGCGACACCTGTTGCAGTGTAGTTGTGCCCTACGTGTCGCGCGACAAATGTCTTCGTGTGGCCCTAGCCTTAGCTGTATTACCAGACACAGTAGCGCTGGTCGAGTGAATGGTCCAGAGCTGCAATACCAGACATGGCCTATTGACAAGGGTAGCGCTGTTTCTGGAAAAACAAAAAAATCTAACCTTTTATAACCCCATTAACATTAGACGCATGTTTCGTCTAATTAACATGCCATACTGTGCAGCTGATGAGCCTTCTGCGACCGTGGTGCATGTATGGAAAATTTTCTTGCTAATGTATTTTCCTCCTGTAATTAATCACAAGTTAGACTAATCTTTGCGCAGGAAATAATAGACTTGTGTTCCCAGTGTTCTCGTAATGGACCCGCAGCTCTCGTGATCAATTAAGTGTTGGAATATCCCTTTCAAGCGCTCCTCCCCTCTGCTATGCTGTGTGTAGCAGCCGCGTATGTGTGTTTGACTTGGCTCCACGTGCTGATTCAGAGTCGCTGGCAAATGAGACGGTCAGGTTAAGTTAGGTGATGATATCACTGAACCCGTGGCTGGCGGGCCGGACCCTGATGCCTATACGTCGTCCTCTCGAATTCTTGGCACAATATTTGGAAACAGCAGATCCAAAAAACCCCCCGACAGTCTCACTTTCCTCTAATGGAAAGTTGCACTTAACCTCTGCAATCTGAAAGGGATAGGGCGGTGGTAGCAGAGGAATTTATCTAAACATTTTCATCCGTGATGACCCCTGTCACATGCACACACAAATCATAAAATACTATGCTCCATTCATCTGCCGGGGCTGATAAACTCTTACTACAGAGCTCTAGGCAACCAGACGTAAACTTACAAAACTGCTTTCCTAATGTGAACTGTGGACATGAAGTGTAATGGACCCTCAATGGTTAGGAATTTCCCAATATACAGGTGCAGCTCAATAAATTAGAATATCATCGAAAATGTTTTTCAGTCATTTAATTGAAAAAGTGAAACTCCTATATTATAAAGATTTATTCCACACAAAGTGATCTTTTTCAAGGAAGCATGACGAGCTCTAAACTCTCCTGGTAGACGGCTGCGCTGACTTTGGACTTGATCTAACACAGTGGACCAACACCAGCAGATGACATGGCTCCCAAACCATCACTTTCTATGGAACTTCACCCTGGACCTCCAGCAACTTGGATTATGCACCTCTCCATTCTTCCTCCAGACTCTGGGACCTTGATTTCCAAATGAAATCCAAAAATTTACTTTCTTTTTCTTTTCAATTTTCTTTTTATTATAGTTTAACAATTACTAGATGAAAGACAATGCAATGGTATAATACAATCAACTTTGAGCGAATATTGCATAGTGAACATTCAGTCCAACAGCATTAGTAGACTATAACTATAGTATTGTAGTCCCGGTATGAACAAGAGTTCCACAGGATGTTGACTTATGTAGTCCATAACTAGTCCTGTATTTGTAGACTTCAGAAGAGTAACCTTAATAACTGGATGAATTGCCTTGTATGCATTAGAAAATTAGAAAAGGAACCTGTACAGTAACAAAAATGATAAACGGAGGGGGGGGGGGGGTCGTGTGTGAGCGTGAGATTAGTGTTAAGCAAACACCATGAAGTTCGGGTTTGGGACCCGAACTTGACCTGAACTTCACCCTGAACCCGGACACTATTAAAGTCAATGGGGACCCGAACTTCACCTTATTATTTTCCGTAATAACACGGTTATAACGGAAAATAATAGCATTCTTCAAACAGAATGCTAAATAAAATGGGCATTGAGGGGTTAAAAATAAAAAATAAAGCTCACTTCATCTACTTGATCGCGCAGCCAGTATCCTCTTGTATCTTTTTCTTCTTTATAAAGGACCTGCAAAAGGACCTTCAGTGACGTCATCGCGCTCACCACGTGGTGACGTCACCGCAGGTCTTGCTGAATGAGGAATGAAAAACCCCTCTATACCCATTTTTTTTTAGCATTCGGTATTAAGAATGCTAATATTTTCTGTTATAACGGAAAATAATAAAATCACCCGAACACCAAACCCGAACCTGGACTTCAGTGAAAATGTCCAGGTTCGGGTATGTGAACTCGCAAAGTTCGGTACGAACCTGAACTTCGCAGTTCGAGTTCGCTCAACCCTACCCGAGATCACTATCCAATATATGTGGAAGTGTAGAAAGTGAGAGTGTTGCCACAATATTATTTAATCTCATATACTTCTATTAGTGTCCATTTTGGATTTAATTTTCTAATGAAAAGTGATTGTGGAAAGGAGTTGAATTGCGATAGGTTACCCATGGGGCCCAATGTGTCCTAAATATATTCTGAGTATGTAGAGTTAATGCGACTATCTCTTCAATACCGTATATTTGGTTCACTTTATGCAACCACTGAGGTATTGTGGTGCAAGAGGACGTTCTCCACAGCGGGGGGGGATTAGGAGTTTAGCTGCTGCTGGCAGGAATGAAAGTAGGGACCTACTTTGCACATTCTGTCTCTCTTCATTCCAACCCAAGAATATCAAGGTAGGAGAAGGTATCGATTTCAATGAACATGAACAGATGTTCTTGGTAATCTCTAGGACAGAGCTCCAGAACGTTGTTAGTTTCAAGCAGGACCACCAAGCAGGACCACAAAACGTGCAAGTATGTCCCTCTTTCTGAGTTACATCAAGTGTCAGGGATAGATGGATACCAGTTATTAGTTTTAACTGGGGTTATATACCATCTGGACAGTATTTTGTATGAATTTTCTTGTATCCTTTTACAAGAGGATGGCCCGTGGGAGCATTTGTAAATGTTGGAGATTGCGGAGGGTGATAGTTTAATTCCTATTCTCTTTCCCAGAGGCCTATATAGGCTCGCTTTAGTGGGACTGATCTAATTTGTAAAAGGCTGTAGGGTTTTGATAGCACCTTGACCGGTGTGTTATGTTGTGCCAGTAGGGTTTCTTCTAGTTGTGTCAGCTGTCTGTCTAATTGTCCATGTGATATGCAGGAGTGGAACGCCATTTTGAGTTTGTTATAGTCTAGGAAATTTAGCGGTTTCTCTTTTGTTAAGACATTTATGTCCATGAGAGATTTTACTGTTTCATTTTCTATGATGTTTTCTAGTGGTATGTCTATGTTATGTAGATGATCTGGGGAATCCAGATGTTGCTGTGCAGTGTATAGCTTCGGGAGGTCCCTCACTGTAGCTAGCGGGGAGGGGCCAGTAGAAGGTGTGGTACCTGTATTTTCCATATGCGCACTACTTCTTGAGTTAGGGCGTTCTTAAAGGTTAATGTGTATAGGTATTCCATTGGTGCCACCAGTATTGTCTTAAGAGGTATCGGGGAGGAGAATTCCTCTAGTGCTACATGTAGATTGTCTGTTGTGAGTATAGTCCAGTATTATTCTAGAGAGTATCACCGCTGTATGATATAGGGATAGATCTGGTAAGCCCAGGCCTCCTAGATGTTTGGGTAGTGTTAGGGTCGAGAAATCTAGTCTGGGTCTTTTGTTTTTCCAGATGTATTTTTAAAACAGAGATCTGGCTTTTATAAAAAAAAAAAGGTCTTGGGTATCTTAATCAGTAGCATCTGGAACAGGCAAATAAATTTTGGGAGAATTAGTCCTTTTAGTAAGTTTTTCCCTCCTATCCAGGATATAAAGGGAGCTGTCCAGGATTCTATCTCTTTTAGGCCTTATTCACACGTCCGCATATATGTCCGCATGTATTCCGCAATTCTGCGAAATAGATGCGGACCCATTGACTGTAAATGGGGCACGGAACGATGCGGAGAGCACACACTGTGCTCTCCGCATCAGTTTTTGCAGAGCGTGCCGCCGATCTTACGGCCTCAGCTCCGCAAAAAAGTAGAGCATGTCCTATTCTTGCCTGCAAGTGCAGACAAGAATAGACATTTCTATAGGGCTGCCGGCTGGGTGTGTTTATGGATCTGCAATTTGCGGATCCATAAACACTACAGACGTGTGAATAAGGCCTTAAAGAGTTTTGTATTAGTGGTAGGTAGTTGAGTTTGGTTAAATCTGACCAATGTGCGCTTAGTTAAATTCCTAACTATGTTATATCATTTTTTGGCCATTTAAATGGGAATTGGCTTTCCAGTTTGTTCTTTAGTTACTGAGAGATGTTTATGCCCAGTGCTTACTGTTGAAGGTTTGTTTTGAAGTTAGGGAGTGAACTGAATTTGGTGAATTTGTCTAGTACCGCTGGTGAATCAGAAGAAGATCGTCAGTGAAGGCTGCTGCTTTGTGATCTACTGCGTTGACCTTATATCCTGCTATAGCATGGTGTTGTCTGACCCTTTGAATCAAAGTCTCCATCACTAGGATGAATAGTGAGGGGGACAAAGGGCAGCCCTGCTGAGTACCTTTCAGGATGTCAAACGGCTCTGACAGCAGACCGTTAACCCTAATTCGTGCATATGGGCAGGAGTATAGCTGGTAGATGGCTTTGATAAGGGGTCGGGAAAGTGAAAATGTCTTAAGGTTTTAGTCATGAAGGTCCAGTCCACCCTGTCAAACGCTTTTTCCTGCATCTGTACCTAGGAGTACCAACGGGGAGCGGGATGTATTAGTGTGTTGCATGAGATGTAGTAGCCTGATGGAATTGTCTCTGCCCTCTCTACCCTTCACAAAGCCAACTTGTTCAGGGGAGACTAGATTCGGTAACAAGGAGCTTAAACGCTGCACTACAAGACTAGCATATATTTTTAGGTCATTATTCAAAAGGGATATTGGTCTATAATTACTGCATAGTTCTGGATCCTTCCCTTCTTTGTGAATGATGGAGATGTGTGCTTCAAGTGCTTGTCTCAGTAGTGCAGAGCCTTGCAGTACAGCGTTACAAAAGCGCAGGAGGAGGGGTTGTAGAGTTTCTCGTAGGGATTTGTAGTATGAGACTGGTAGACCATCAGGGCTTTTGCCCGTAGGGCGTTTCGACGGCATGGGCGGGACATCCAGTAGCGTGAACGGTTTGCTGATCTCTCTTTGCTGATCCACCAACAATGTCGGAAGACGAAGAGAAGAGAGAAAGTCTTTGATATCCTCCCGTCTCTTTGTAGTTTGAGAGCTAGTGTCTTGTGCGCTTAGTTGATAAAGTGATTTATAATAATGGCAAAATGAATCGGATATACCTTTGGCATCTGTGACACGTGGACCTAAATGGTGCTTCGTGTAGAGTATGTACGTGCCACCTACGCGTTTCTTGATAAGTGACATTATTCATTTGGCTATTTTGTCTCCATGTATGAAAAGTCAGTTTTTCCATGACATGTAAAGTTTAGCTGATTGTACGTTTAGTATGTCTCTCAATTGTCTTTTGGACACTAGGGTTTGGAGGGTATCTCTAGAGTTTTTTGATTTGTGAGTTCTAGTTGTTGTATCTCACTATATAATTTCTTTACCGTTTCTTGTCTAGATTTATTGAGGTGTGAAGCTATTGATATAAATTCGCCCCGAATAACTGCTTTATGGGCTTCCCAAATTATATTAAAGGGCCGTGTGTCATCCATGTTCCTCTGAAAGTAGTCTTTTAGGGTGTTTTCTATTCTGGTTGGAGTGTTCCCAAGTGAGGTGCGTAACAATAGAATGGAGTGGACTGAGTGCACACTGGGCATTATGTTTTTTTCTCTGATAGTCAGAAGCGATGGGAGGGGAAGGAATAAGTCATCTATTCGTCCATACGAAGGTTGTCCTGGGTAAAAGTGAGTGTAATCCCTTTCTGTTGGATGGATATGTCTTTAAAGGGCTTCTGTCACCCCCCTTAACCCATTTTTCACTAGCTGACATTAGCTATTTGCTAATGTCAGCTGAGTCGAAATATATATTTATTACCTTGTCCGAAGTTGTAAATTACGTTAAAAAGCCACTTTTATATTATGCAAATGATCTTCGCTACCAGCAAGTTGGGCGTTTACTTGCTGGTAGCCGCCGCATCTAGATGAGTTATGCACGCCCCCTTCCTCGTTTGATAGACAGGGCCAGCGCTTTCTCCTCCTCGCACTGGCCCTGTCTGAAGATGAATCCCGCGCCTGCGCCGTGCCGCTCAGTAGTCGGCGCAGGCGCTCTGAGTGAGGACGCGAGCTTTGCCGCTCCGTCCTCAGTGCGCCTGCGCCGATTACGTCACCGCTACACCCGGAAGGGAAGCGGGTGTAGCGGTGACGTAATCGGCGCAGGCGCACTGAGGACGGAGCGGCAAAGCTCGCGTCCTTCACTCAGAGCTCCTGCGCCGACTACTGAGCGGTACGGCGCAGGCGCGAGATTTCATCTTCAGACAGGGCCAGTGCGAGGAGGAGAAAGCGCTGGCCCTGTCTATCAAACGAGGAAGGGGGCGTGCATAACTCATCTAGATGCGGCGGCTACCAGCAAGTAAACGCCCAACTTGCTGGTAGCGAAGATCATTTGCATAATATAAAAGTGGCTTTTTAACGTAATTTACAACTTCGGACAAGGTAATAAATATATATTTCGACTCAGCTGACATTAGCAAATAGCTAATGTCAGCTAGTGAAAAGTGGGTTAAGGGGGGTGACAGAAGCCCTTTAAGTATCTACTAATTGGGCGGAGTGTAATGTTTTATGTATTCTGTTAAGCGCCTTCTTGGACAGCATTGAGCGTCCTGTGGATGTGTCCATATGTGGGTGTAAAGCTGTGTTTAAGTCTCCTCCCAGAAGGAAAATTCCTTCAATAAATGGTTTGCATTCTCTCATGGTACGTGCTACGTCGAGGTCTCCTGATTATTGTTCCGAGCGTATAGTTTTCCTATAGTTACTTATGTGTTGGCTATTTTGCCTTTACGAAAAATATAGCGGCCTTAGTTGTCAGTGAGAGTATCTTGGTGTTGGAAGGGCACATGTTTATTAAAAGCTATGGCCACTCCTCTAGACTTCCTAGATGCTGAGTATGAATGGTACCACTGGTTGAAGAAGGGTTTTTGGAAAGTGGGGGACTTGGATTGGATCAAATGTGTTTCTTGTAATAGTAAAATGTCTGCTTTTAACTTTTTAAGATGTGCAAAGATCTGAGTTCTTTTCACGGGTTACGTTATATGAGACAAAGGTTATGGACTGTATGTCAGTAGCCATCTATCAATGTAGTGGTCAATGGTTTGTGCTGTGGATGCGGTCTCAGGCGAGGAGATTCATGTGACAGGAAGGGTAAAGGTTGGTAAGTCAGATGTTGAGGTGGGGCATGTACCACTTTTGGGATGGTTGGTAGTGGTTTTATATATAGGTACTGTGATGATGTGAACAGTAAAGTGTGCGGTAGTCGTATGGTGGGGGTGTGTATCTCACCTGGTGGTTCAGTTTCACTAGGTGAGGTAGCTGAAATCCAGAAAAGTGCTACTTCAGTAAGGCATAGCTTGCTAGAGATTGTTTGGTTAAAGTTGTATGGGCTGGATTTCTTTGGACGGGAGTCAGGTTGGTAGTGGGAGTCTCTCAGTTTACACCCCTAATCCATTACGGTTCCTTGGCCCCAGTTGGGGCCAGCTGGGTTAATCATGGAAGAATAAATCAACCCTCTCTGTGTGTGTCAGGGAGCTCACTCTGGAGAGAGAGTGGTGTAACACAGAGGCCTAGTGCAGAGGCTCTGTACGAGTGGTCTCAGCTGGGTTAGCTGAGGGCCCACGGGCTAGGTGCTAGCCGAGACATTGGGGGACGCCGTGACCCCTGGGATGACGGGTCACAAGGCCAGAGTCGGGAGGACTGCTGGGCCATGCTCCCCCAATAAAGGTAATGGACTTGGCATAGCCTGTAAGGCTGTGGGACTGTGAGGCGTGGAAAGCCGCACGTTAAAGCTGTATTTGAACAGCGCTTTCAGTGAGTTAGGGACCCACTGCTGATGTGTAGGAAGAGCCCAGACGGGCAAGATGTTTATTTTGTATTATGTTTATTTTGTTATGCCGTGTGCCAAAATAAATCACACTGTTTGGACCGGAAATCAAGTGGTAAAGAAGAATCTTTGTGTGAATGATCCCCCGAGACCAGAACATCTTGTAGTATGTGTAACATAATTAAGGGGGTACAGTCAGTCACACCCTTAGAATTGAGTGACATTAACTAGTGAAAACCTGTAACAGATATGTTAGTGTTATACTCAGCATATTAGTAGCAGTCTTTCAGGAGATGCATCCAGACGTCCTCTTGAAGTCGATGCTCTTTGGGTCCATTTCTTTGATTCTTGGGCCTTTCGACTGTTTCCCATGGTAACAGCACAGAAAGAGTTGGTATGTCGATAGTCGAATGTGCCATTTCTAGTACTGGTGGCGGGTCCAGTGGGATGTCCAGCTCTGTCGCCACTGCTACCACTTCTTCTGACCTGTGGGCTGTATAGCGTTTTCTATTGGCCGATATGGAAATGCCAAATGGGAATAGCCATCGAAACACGAATTGTCTCTGCCGTAATTCATCTGTGAGTGGCTTGAGTGATCTTTGTTTTGCCAGTGTAGATTGCGCTTAGTCCTGGAATATGGTTATTTGGCTGTTATTATAGGAAAGGGATTCTGAAAATCTTGCATTCTGTAGGATTTTTTCTTTTATGACGAAATCTAGTAGTTTGCAGATGATATCTCCGGGAGGTTCAGTAGGTTTGGGTTTTGGTCTCAAAGCTCTATGTGCTCTTTCAATAATTAGCACCTGTTTTTCAGAGTCTTCGAGTAGTCCTGAGAATATGCCTGTTAGGGTAGTTGTAATGTCCGTGGCTTCGACGGATTCTGGTACTCCTCTCACTCTCAAGTTATTGCGCCTGTTGCGTTATTCTAAATCTTCCATCGTGGCGTATAGCTTGTTGATGTGTGCCTCTTGTATTTGGAGATTTGAGGCGACTGCTGCTGAATGACTTATGACAGATGTCTGAGTTTGTTTGAGCGTATCAATCCTGTGTCCCAGGCTGTTGGAGGTCTTGCTTGATCTCAGATATGTATTTAGCAATGGGGGCTAAGGAGGAGGTTAGGAGGCGGGTGAGAAATCGCTTACATGTTCTGAGTCCGATGCAAGGGCGTCTTTTAGCGATATAATTTTGGGCATCGCCATAGTGGTTTGTTTAGTCAGGAATTTATCCATTTCGGAATTGATAGGTGATGTAGTTATCCCTTGCTCCATTCCAGGTGTTTTATGGCCAATTTTTACCATTGTGATCTCCTGTAAGTTAGAAGCATGACTGAGGTCTCCCTTTGTGTTGATGGGGGTGGGGGTTACATTATATTTTAACCCCTAGGGTACAAGATAAAAGGGTTTTCAATCTGTGCCTTCTCATTATGCAGTAGGGGTCCAATAAAGAGAGAAGGGTAGGAGATTATTTGATGTTGTGCAGATCCTATTTAGAATCCAGGTAGAAAAATTGGAGCAGTGCTCCTAGTTGGGGGATTTGTTATGAAAGTCTTTATTAGACCTGTTGTGCCAGTGAGTGCAGGTATGTCTCCCCAGTTGGGCTGCTGCTTGAATCTGTGGGGCTATTGGGCCAGATGTGAACCTTGGCACCCTGCTCACTGAGTGCTGCACTAGCGTTGGGGGTGAATATGCTGGCTTCTTGTATATGGCAGTACCTCATGTGCTGGAATGCCCCCTCTCTAGACTGCACTGACCTGCTGCTGCAGCTGTGGGAGCTCGTGTCTCCGTCCAAGCCTTCCCTCTTCGCCTCTCCCCGCGATCTGCCTCCGGATACTCCAATCCAGCTCCTTTCCTTAGCAGAACCACCGGGTCCAAACAGGTCCTGGTCTATAAGGCTGCATTCGCGATGTGAGTGCGCTCGGGCTCTGATAGACACGCGGGACACTGCCAGCACCCGAGGTCGAGGCCTCTGCCGGGTGGTAGGCTGCAACACAGAAATGCTGCCAAATCCTCTCCAGAGGTGTTGGTGAGTGGCCAGGGTAGTCTACAGCTGTTGTGCTGGGGTTTTCCGAGGCTTAATGGGGTTTTAAAGCCCTAGTTGTTGAGGGATTAGGGTTTTTGTCGGAAAAGCAGAGTTTCCTGCGTCCTTCCACTAGCGCGCTAGGCCACGCCCTCTCCAAAAATTTACTTTCATCTAAAAACAGCACTTTGAAACACTGAGCAACAGTCCAGTCCTTCTTTTCCTTAGCCCGGGAAAGGTGCTTATGACAGTGTCTCTGGGTCATGAGTGGCTTGACACAAGAAATGTGATTGTTGTAGCCCATGTCCTGGATACTGTGGGTGTGTGTGGTGGCTCTTGAAACATTGACTCCAGCCGCAGTCCACTCCTGTGAATCACCCCCAAATTCTTTAATGGCCCTTACTTGGCAATTCTTTCAAGGCAAGGTTGTTTGTGCAACTTTTTGTACCACAAGTTTTCTTTCCACTTAACTTTACATTAAAGGGGTTGTCCCACAAAGAATGTGTCAGCTTGATATAAATCTACATATATAAATTTACATCAATCATGGGATAACCCGTTTTTTATACTTGGATACAGCACTCTGTGAACAGTCAGCTACTTTAGCAATTACCTTTTGTGGCTTCCTCTCCTTTTAGAGGGTGTCAATGACTGTCTTCTGGACAACTGTCAAGTCAGCAGTCTTCCTCATGATTGTGTAGCCTACTGACCTCAACTGAGGGACCATTGCAGTTGTTTTGCGTTGACATGCTGATTAGAGTGTGACATCATGATTGTCATATACAACTTTTGCACAATATTCTAATTTTCTGAGATATTGACTTTTGGGTTTTCATTAGCTGTAAGCCATAATCATCAACATTAAAAGAAAAAAACGCTTGAAACAGATCATTCTGCGGGTAATATATGAGTTTCACTTTTTGAATTGAATTACTGAAATAAATTAACTTTTCAATGATATTCTAATTTATTGAGATGCACCTGTACTTTGTATGAATTCCTCACAAGATCTCTGCTTGCAGCAGTAGAATTGCACACTTCATTATTTGCTTCTATAGGATGAAAATTCATAGTTGCCAACATTACAAAATTTTCAGGGACTGTCCTGGCAAATTCGGCTGTCCTGAGTCAAAATTGGATGGGGCCTATGTAAACTCTATCCATAAGTAGTTGGTCCTGGTTGGGTTTGAGTGTTCCCAGGGATGGGACTTACATTCCCCAACTACAATGGTGGTACGTATGAAAATCTGTCCAGGATTTTGCTAATCACAAAGATGTGTAGGTCCTAGAGATGCTGGTAAAAAGGTCATAAACCGATAGGTGAGGCCTATGACTATTACACTGTGCCCTAGTAGAGGATAGCATGGTGAATCACATAGCCTTGACAAGGGTAAACTTGAAAAGCAATTTACTCCGGTTGAAGCAGAAAGGATAAGGTTGGAATTGGAGTACTCCAGACCTGGATGTATCTGTAATTTTTCTATGTACAGTATTGTTATTTATATTTTATGTTGTAATGTTATTTGCATCAGCAATGATGAGGTATGGTTGGCATTAGGAAAGGAGCTTACCATCCCATTCCTCCCCTCTTGCTAGAAGTGGGCTGGTCCTACTTCCTGCCAGGAGGGAGTGTTCTAGAGAGTTCTAGGAAGAGCTAGCTTGGCTAGTGAGGAGTGAGGAAGCATGAACATCTGCTCCCGTTCCAAGGGTCTTTAGGGCCACAGAATCAGTTAATCTGTGAGGATCTGTGAGGAGGACTGAAAGTCCAAGAGCATGGATATTCCTCGCAGCTATGGAGCTATAGTCAGCGGGATGACCAGCAACTAAAGCTTAACAGATTCTGTTGCAGGTGAGGGAGAACACATTAAGACACCCATCACCATAGCACAGCTTAGGCAAACCCAAAAGCCTGTATATATCAAGTGGACACCTACAACCACAGGTGCCAGTTGATAGCCGTAACCAGGAGGGGATTGGCCATAGACCTTACAGGGAAATTTCTTGGTGGGCTGACTGGGCCCTCCTGAAGGCCTGCCAGTGGAAGTTTTTGGGGATGTATTTTGTGATACACTGTGGTATTTGGCTCTGTTGGGGTGGTATAGTGTGCCACAATAAGGTATTACTGGCCCTGTCTTCCATCAGTTTGGAGCCAACTACAAAATAGGGCCACTTTTAGTATTTTATCCAGGGCCACTTTAAGTTCCCAGTCCGCCCCTGGCCGTAACTAAGGGAGATCAGGAGAGAGAGAGAAGGACTACCTTTGAGTGCTATTGTCTGACATTATGCCTGTTACTATACCTCATCATCAGGGGATAGAAACATTGCACCTTGTAACAGGCGACAGCTGATCGACTGTAATTCATCCTTTGCACTCAGTAAAGAAAAATGATTGTTGTTCTTCTGTGTCTGCCTGATTCTGCCCTAGTAGTAATGGCCAGAGGGAGTACACCATGACACAACATCTCATCAGGGCCACTACCACTCCCATCCTCTGCACTGTAGATGGGTGCAGGAAGACTGGGATTTGTGCTTAACCCTTATATCACAGGAAGTGACCCGCTCTGGCCCTTAAGCAAATGGGCTACAAGAAACAGGCTGGTAGGCATCCCCCACCTAGGTTTGGAAAGAAAACCATGGTGGCGGGATCCTGGGAGGATGGCGCCTGCAAGGACAGAGCCCAGGACCATGGCAGTGAATAGAGAGACACCATTGACCACCGCCGCTATCTGCCCACAATATGGTTCGATGCGGACAATGACGGAGATGGCCAGGGAGGACAGTACTCGCCTGAAGACGGAGTCCAGGACCGCAGCAGTGAGCAGTAAGAATGACAAGGGGGTGGAGTGTGAAGAATGACAAGGGGGAGAGAATGACAAGAGGGGGGAGAGAATGACAAGAGGGGGAAGAGAATGACAAGGGGGAGGAGGAAGAATGACAAGGGGGGAGTGAAGGGGGTGAAGAATGACAAAATGACAAGGGGGAGAGAATGACAGAGGGGGAAGAATGACAAGGGGGAGTATGAAGAATGACAAGGGGGGGTGAAGAATGACGAGGGGGAAGAGAATGACAAGAGGGGGGGAAGGAAGAATGACAAGGGGAGGGAGTGAAGAATGACAAGGGGGGGTGGGGGGGAGGAAGAATGACAAGGGGGGGGAGTGAAGAATGACAAGGGGGGGAAGTGAAGAATGACAAGGGGGGGAAGTGAAGAATGACAAGAGGGGGGAGAGAATGACAAGGGGGGGAGAGAGAGAACTGGCGTTAGTTAAAGGGGTTCTGCAGTTTATTTAAACTGATGATCTATCCTCTGGATAGATCATCAGCATCTGATCGGCAGGGGTCCGACACCCGGGACCCCCGCCGATCAGCTGTTTGAGAAGGCAGCGGCGCTGGCAGTAGCGCCTCGGCCTTCTTGCTGTTTACCGCAGGCCCAGTGATGTCACGACTAGTATCACTGGCCTTGGCGGGGTTAAGCTCTGTTCACTTGAATGAAGCTTAGTCCCACCCAGGCTCCTACTGTCAGCGCAGCTGCCTTCTCAAACAGCTGATTGGCGGGGGTCCCGGGTGTCGGACCCCTGCCGATCAGTTTAAATAAACTGCAGAACCCCTTTAATATGGCAGATCATATGGGTGGGGCATTGTGATGTCACATGGGGGGGGGGGGGGCGGCAAACTTTTCTTTTGCCTAGGGCGGCAAAAATCCTTGCACCGGCCCTGGGCTTATGTAAGACCCATCCATAAATTGGTGGTCCCTGATGAGTTTGGGGAGAGTTCCCAGAGAGGGGCTTACATGCCCCGAATTTACCAACGACAATGTTGGAAAGTATGGAATTTCAGGCCATTTTCATAATAGGCCAGTGACTTTCCTCCATACAGAAACATTGTGGTAGTCATGGAGCCCAAGTCTATATACTGTATCAATGTCTTTGGTAAAGTACTAGAGGTGGTTTCTATCTTGCCCAGATTTCTCAGATGAGTGAGATAAAAGGAATCCAGAAGTCTGTAAGGTTTCAGCAAAGTATAGTTTGCTGGAGCTGGTATATTCAGACTTAGATAAATATTTAGATTTATGGGCTGAATTTTTTGGGAATGGTAGGTAGGATTGATAGAGGGACCTACCATTCCACCCCACTCCACCACAGCTATTCTCCCTACCCTGAGGTGTCCCCAGGTGTAGTCGCTGGGATTGTTCTGGGGAATAAATAGAGGCCTCAGTTCCTTTAGTCTGGTTGAGAGCCTTGGAGTTGATAGACCTGTCTCCTGTGAAAAGTCTAATCAGCATGGGATTTGTACCTAGGTGAGGTAGAAGCCAATTTTAGTTAGCACCCAGATGGACCAGGACTTTGATTTAGTGGTTATGTGTTCGTTTGGTGCCATGCCTTCACACCATGCAAGTGCAAGTATAACCATGCAAGTATAACTTGGATTACTTGTTTTGCGCTGGACTTTTAAGACTGCTGAACCCAGTGACATCTGTCATCGCCGCCTCTGTTCACACACAGATACCTACAATACATATTCGTACACTGAGCGACAAATAGAGCTTTCTTTGAAAGATGGTTTCAATGGTCCTCATCATGAGCGTAAATACGATATTAATGTAGGAAATTACAATCCACATTTCAGTTTCACACAGAAGATGTTTGGGTAGATTCTGTCTGTGTCACAAATGAGTCTATGAAACTTGCGCAAACACTATTATTATCACCCGTAATTTATCTGTCTCAGAAGTCACCCAGGGAGAGAGACAAGTCTCCGACACAGTTCGCTTCTTTTTTTTTTCATCCAGTTTGACAGACAAGACGGATTCCTCATTATTATGGAAAATATAGGGTTTGAAGTAATTGCTATTTAAATATGAATGGGAGCAAAATTGGGTGCAGCCTTAAGTGGCCTTCCTTTGTCAATGTATAACTTTCTTCTGAATTTCCATGTTAATTATTGCTTATTTTTTTTTAAACTGGCTTAATTGGCAATAAACATCTCAACTTTTTAAGCTCGTTAAAATGCAGTCACCGATATTTGATGGGAGTTTTAAAGACACGGGATTAGCTTTTCCACTGTGTGTGTAACCTGTAATGATGGCAAACATCTTTCTTATTCCAAACCATTCAGCTACTCTGAAGATTTGCATTTTACCTGGTGTTTTATTGCAGATGTATGTGGTATTGCAGTTTAACACCAATCACTTTAATGGAATTGAGCTGCAATTCCAAGCACAACCTATGAACAGATGTGGCACTGTTTCTGGAAAAAAGCAGCCATGGTTTTCAAATACTGTACAACCCCTTTACATAAGACAAGTGGTGCAAAAGTTTTTTTTTAATAAAAAGTACCTCAAATATTGTATAGCAAAGTAACAGTTGAGTCTAGAGAGGTTCCAATTTGAGCCAAACTTCTAAGCGTGCACATTAGACAACCTATGGTTGAACACTCATTTGTGTTCTAGGCCGAGTGTGCATGTGTACTCAATAGGGAGAGGGGAGTAAGTCACTTTGGGTCCTTCTGGCTATGGCATATCTCCTTTGAAAACAAAAAAGAAAATACCGGCACCCCATACACATTCGATGATTGACCGGTCCCACCAAAAACAATTGGTTCTGATATAATTCCAATGTGTGTGGCTTAAAGGGGTTGAATTCTGGTCTTCTTCTGTCAACCTCTGCACAGACAAGGTCACATGCATTCCAGCAGCCAGTGTCAGGCCTCAACAGTGACATGTCCCAAGGCGGAAGGTCACTGCTGGGACATGTGCCAACTGATGACACTTCACTGTTCAGGCCTGACACTGGCTGCAGCAATGCATGTGACCCTGTCTGTGCAGAGCTTGACAGAAGAAGACCAGAATTCCAGTGAAGAGAGCCCAGAAACCATGGGGCCAGAATGGAGCGGTGGGGAGCAGGTGATTATGGATCGCTTCATGGGTTCTCATGGCTGGGGTTGAAATTTAAAAACAAAATACTGGACAACCCCTTTAAATCTGGGGAAGCTCACATAGCACAGAGACACAATGACATGCTAGTTGCACAAAGATGTTATGTAAGCCAAGACTATTATTTTATAATATTTGTACAAATATTTACGATTTGGTCTACCTAGTAGACCATCCTATGTACCATAGCAGACCCTACAGGAGCTTTGAGATCAAATTAGATAAGGTTATTCTACCACAAAATAAAGAACCTATTATATGGTCTTCTAGACGGTTGTTCTTCTCAAAGTAGAGGCCCAAGGTTCATAGGATATAACATTTTACATGTTTTAGTCTACATCATTGGTAGTCTTCTAAAGAACCAGGCAGTCACTTTTTGTTAGGCAAGTTCCTCTATAATAAGCTGATTACCTTTTGTCCCAGAACCGTACCGGTTGTCCCATTAAAGTATTTTCCATGTGTAGTTTCCCTACAGTGCCACCACAGGTGAAATCAAAGATTACACAAATGTCGTTGAAATCAATGAGTAGTCCATGGACATGTTGGGTCCTCCAAAGATATTAGGCTTTCTTTGCAATTTTAACTTCAGGCTAAAATTTTACAACCAGAAAATATACGCAAGGTTTTAGGATTACTGGAAATTGACCTGATCCACATAAATAAGTATCAATGGAAATAGTTTTATGAATATTTATTTATCTACAGTATGGAATCAAGAAGAACAAAGAGAGAGAGTGATATATACATGCATTTCTCTCTACTCGTTCCAGTGATCGGTCGGGGTATCAGCACTCAGACCCTCTCCGATCAAAACTTTTCATATGTCTCAATGAAATATCAAAAATTTTACCAAAACTCATCGACCCTTTGACTACCCAATGCATCCAATAAAACTCAGACCGCTGAAGGACAAGTCAACAAACCCATCCAAATTGGAGCAGACTACATCTCCTACTCTCGGGTTTTGCACAGCTAAGTTCAGAAGAAGATCGGAGAACTCTATGTGATATTTACTCTGTAAAGCTAATGCAGTTTTCTCCATTACATTTTATGGAAGTATCTGTTGCCCGTAATAGTTGATTGCCCTTGATCCTCAAGTGTCTCTAATTTCCCACTTGTCACCTCCTGTAATAAGAGACAATTAGCCGCAGCCACATAGTCACAAATATAATTCCCCACCTTAAAAAGCAAAATGGAAGGCATAACTGCCCGGGATATTAGGCTCGGTAATGGCTTCAAGCACTTGATTGATAATGCACCGATATAGAGATTTCCTTATTTCCAGCAGAATGGAGAGAAGCTTGCCCTTTTTTCTCAACTATATCTCAGGAATGATGCATGATTCAGCCTAGTTACTGCAATATCCAAGAGCTTCACCAATTTGAAAATGTGATGACTGGGTGATAATAGCGGACAATTTTGCACACTTCAGTTCCATTAGTGCAATTACCTTGCCTTAGGTGTTTTCAGTCCGGTGTGGAGCACGGCATTCTTCTGCTTCACTGTTAGAGTAATGGTGGCTTTGTATACGTTATACATCCTGGGCTTTAAGATGCAATAAAAAGTACCATTTAATAAATCCAGTTTCCATGCTTTTGTAGAGTTTCATTATTTTAAACTTTTATAAACCATTTTTTTGGGGTGGGAGGGTTGCATTAATGACATAAAAAAATTGCATAGTAGAAACATAAAAAGACTCTGTTCTGTAGGTTTGAAGGTTTTTGGAAGTTGACTTGAAGGCTCCTAAATTAAATCCATAAAAGTGGCCAGAATAAGACTGGTGGAGCCCGTGGAGGGCCATAGGCATTCCCTGGTTCTGGGGTTCCTGTCTGGTGTTATGTGTGGGTGTCCTTGGTGTAGGAGTATTTCAAGGTGCAAGGCAGGGTCCCAATGTAACGCAAGGCAATGTAGTACTGTAGTAATGCAGGTGTAAGTACATGCAATTATACGTCTGATGCGAACAATTGTTTACTATAGGCAATGTTGGCCCAGTATGCATACATGTTCTTACAGCAGTTGTCACAGTTCAGATTTTGCAGAGACTGGCAGATCTTACACATGTACAGTTTCCACAATCTTTCCAGTTCTACAGACAAGCCTAGGTGTCTCTTCTGTGAGTCAATCTTCTAGTGTCTCTTACATGTGCAGTGTCCCACTGCAGACTCTGTATGGAGAGAAGAGGTCATTTAGAACAATCTAGTAGTCTAGTGCAGAATATGGAAGAGCACATATGCTGCTGACATGGGACCTAGCCTGGAAAAGGAACCAGCCAGATCTATGCCATAAAAAGATCCACTGGAGAAGCAGAACAGATGGAAGAAAAGAAGGGAGTCTAGAGTGAAAGTCATTGAAGAACTGCCATTGTAACAAGACCACTAACTCTCCATTACCATGTGTTCAGGATTTTGCCTCTGGTTCCTGGACACCCAACGCAGTTTGATCATCTGCATCCCAAAGTACAGTAGAAGGGTGGACTTGTAACCTGTTAAAAAAAGGTGCAGAGCTCAGTCTGATGTTTAGGGTCTTCCCTGTTGGTTCCATTTCTTTACAAAAAGCATTATACCCCATGCCTGGATTCTTAAGTGGAGGTCAGCTGGAGAAGTGCAGCGTAAGGAGAATTACTTTAAAGAGACACTTTGGCCTATCAATTACCCGTGCAGCCATGAAACCTGTACTATCTGCGGAATGTGCATTTAGTGTAACAACTTCCAGTCCATGCATGCTGAGAACTGTCCTGATGTGTTTGCATTTAAATTCTTCAGTAAAGAACTGTTCTTCTGTACAGTTGCTTCATCATTGCTTCCTGTACTGTTATGCTGCCTCATTTCAGCGTAATGAACCAGCTCAAAACCATCAACATCAAAGGCACCTCAACCGTCATCAGGCAGTAGAACCCCAAAACCCAAGTGTGCCCTGAAGGTGCCCTTCCACATCACAGCAAAAGCCTAGTGAGTGGTAGAACCATAAAGACCCGTGGTGTTGTTCAGAATCATACTTACCTAGTCCCTGCCACTGGATTTCAGCTGCATCGCTCCACAGCCACCTTTGCAGGTCCCGGGTGGCAGTCCTGTTGACTGGTGTCATGTGACTGCTGCAGCCAATCACTGGCCACAGTGGTGACCTATTACCTGTGTGCCATGTGACCAAGTGATGTACCACATGGGTGACAATTTTTGCAGGGTTTAGGTGGATGATGAATTCCCCCTTTGTGTTTATTGTTAAACAACTTCCTCCAGCATCCTCTGTGTCCTGTCTTTGCACTGCAACCAAGGGCATCCCACCTTCCATCAGGCAGAAGATTCTAAACAGTGTACTTCCTGCAACAACAAGCAGGTGCCCCCAATCCTTTTTACTGTAACAGTTGCTGTTTTACATTTCATTTTTCAAGAGGGACTCATCATACTGCTCCTTGTCCCTTACTATGACTCGCTAGTCAATCCTTGGTCTGATGGGTCAGAATCTATGAGTAACTTTGAGCCAATGAAACTTGGGTGCCCCCTTTTTTCTTAATGTAGTATAGGCCCCCTTGCCTCTAGGCACAGGCTGCACCAATGGTACGTCTACCCCTGGTACTAGTTCCAAAAAGAGATTTATTTTTTGGGCAGTGCTCCATGGGTAAAATAATTATGCAACGCAATGCATGTCCGCCAAATCAGAGACTTCTTCAATGGGAAGAGCGACCCATCTAGAGACAGATGTCTACAGCTAGGTTGCCCTTCCTTTTGGATAAATCTCTGGCTCAGTGTCGTACTGGGGTTCCTGGGGCCAACCAGAGGAAATTATTCTTCAAGTCCAACTCTTATACCATCAATAAAGTTTAATAGTTTTTGGATCAAAGAAATGGACCCTAGTGGCAAGTGATGGGCTCCAAAGGAAGCCAAATAGTTTTTTTCTCCTGGATCTTTAGGGCCAATTATAGTATCAGAGCCTGGGCCCACAAGAGGATCATCTGATACTCTGGTGGGCCAGTCTGACCCTGCTCTGGCTTGATTCAAGCTAATATGGATACCACGAAGTACCATAGGGGATGGGACCAAGGACCTTCTCCCCAAGGGCCTAATAGAAACCCCACGGTCTGCCCTGTGGTGCTGTCTAAACTCTCTAGTGGTACAGTCAGATGATATATATCTTAGGTTTTGGTAGGAAAGAGAGATATATGTACTGTGTTACAACATAGGTCTCATGTACACTGTGATACTGTCCTGAGACCAGTAGAACAGGGCGAATTTAATTTTCTATATTGTCCCATTACAACTGAACGGTGGAGTTAGATATGTGTAATTACAGCTTCCCCCGGTGCCGGAAAATCAAACCACAAATTGCCTTTTAATGGTTGCACTTGTAGGGAAGCCGGGTCTTTGTGTTAAGGAGAAGCCAATGTGTTTAGTTGGTCACCTAAGGGAATCCACTTATGACTCTATTACCCGCTAAATTAACAGTGATTTAGTTAGGTGTATTTATCATGAAGAGAACAGCAGATAATTAATACACAGCACTACATGCAAATTGTACCCACAGCACTTATCTCATTTTCAATTAGCACAAATGCTGAAGCAGTACCGGCTTGTTAGAGTTTTACCAGGGGTTGGATAATTAATTTCTGCAAGTGGCATATCAGACACCTGATAATGCAGATTATTAATAAGTGTCACCTCAGGTATCGGTTCGTTAAAGGAGGTAAATAATTGTTCGACTGTCTGCCCTATGGAAATTTATATTCACAGCTCATTGCACCATTGTGTTTCTTCTCTATTGCAGACACAAGAAAAATAATCAGGGGCGTAAATTATTAGTTATAATAGGGTTTGAAGGGGCGGCCTGGGCTGGCCTTATGGTGGCAGTTCCTGCGATGGGAGCTCCACCAAGGCTTGTGACCATCACAAATATTAAAGAGCTTTTCCCGTGAAAAATATTCTACAGTTTTTAAACCAGCACCTGGATCTGAATACTCATGTAATTGCATGTAATTAAAAATTTAGAATAGCCACTTTATTATTTAATAAAATGTATCTGTATGGCGCCACCTGCTGTTTTTTTTTTTCTTATTTCTCTGTCCGGCTCACTGAGATGGCCGCACATGCTCAGTTTCATCCTTCAACTGCCTCCTGAGCTGTGATAGGGAGATTTCTGCAGCAGAAAGGACGTTGTACCCGAGCTGCAGCAGAAAGTACACAACCCTTGAGCTGTCAGCTTGATAAAAATCTAGCAGAACAATGAATGGGGAGATATCTGGATGCATGTCAGGTACAGGGCTGGTTCTAGCCTTGTTAGAAAGGGTTTTTATGTATTATATGATGCAGGGGTGCACCTAGTTTTTCTGCTGCCTGAGGTGAAAATTGAAATGGTGCCCCTCCCTCCCCAATGCCAATTTCTTAACCTAACCCCTTCCCTTTAGTCCATGGACCCTTAGCTGCACCTACCTGGTGTTGCCTGAGGTGATCGCCTCACTTGGCCTCATTGGTGGTGCACCCCTGATATGATGTCTGATTTTTATTTTTTACATTAATCATAGGATAACCCCTTTAATTGTATAGTGGTATTATTTAGATATTGTATTGCACTGTTATTATATTACTTGATCTAGGAGTTGTTATTTGGTTACTGTATGATTGTATATCACACAATATAAAGGGGTTTTCACGTATCCCCTATCCAAAGAAAGGTGGGTCAGTGCCTGAACATTGGGGATCCGACTCCTGGATGGCCTACCAGTCATTAAAACTGGGGTCCCATGTCCCTTTATGAGTGAAGCGGCAAGTTGGGATTGCCCACTTCAGCTCCATCCACTCTCTATGGGACTGCTTGAGATTACCAAATACCCTAGGGAGCTATTTCTAAAAGTCCCATAGAGGGCGAATACAGCAGGAGAGTGCATACTAGACCTGCCGTTGAATTCATACCGGAATATGGGACTCCTGTTCTTGTGTGACTGGTCGGGATACCAGCAATCAGATTTCCGCCGATCAGATACTAATCGTGTGGAAAGGGGCATTGTTTGAAAACCCCTTTAGGGTGGTTGAAAGCATTGGGGGAAATCTATTAAGACTAGCATGTCCAACTCCAGTCATAATAAAAAAAAAACTGCTAGCATATAAAGCACCAGAATTACTTAGAAGCACAGGCTTATTAGTAATTTTGTCCTTGGGAGGTCCATGCACCAAATGATGAGATTTACAGCAGTAAGGAGCTGGCCGGATTTAAGATATAATATGCACCAGATTTATGGTGCACATACAGGTAAACGTGTTGTGCCTCCAGAAAAGGGTATAAAACTGTACATTTTGGAGCAAAATAGGACTGATGCCAAAATTTGCTAATTTGTATGCCATAAAAGCAGTGTAGAATCCCCATTTTTTTTGTATTTTTTAGGACTTTGTGCTTTTTTTTTGTGAAAACAGAATACTAGGTTGACGGTTTTGGAAGTGCTTTTTCTTTTTTTCAGAAGAGTGTGTAATGCTCCAGAGTGGCATTACCACTTCTGCACCCTGCTACTATCTTTAATGGGCTAATATAGTGTCATCCTATGTATTTATTTCCAGGTCCTGTATAATGTGCATTCCCTATTTTGCAACTGTTGTGTTCAAATGTAATGTTCCTGATTCAACAGCAGGTGGCAGCAAACACGGCAGAGCTACAGTCATGTAGAATGGAGCGTTCCATTCCATTCTAACCCCCCTCTGTGGAAGAGTGGGCAAGTACCACTTCCTGCAGCATGGGTGGAGTTCAGTTTATCGTCAGTTTAGCTTACTCCCACCTAGTGGTTAGGTGTACAGCAGGTGCACATCCCTGTTGGACAAACCCTGTCTAGGCCAGCTAGAGCACCTTCAGCTCTGCTGGATATGAAGGCCACAGCCTGAAGCCTCTGAAGCCAGTATTAAAGTTCCCTGCACCAGTTTAGAGTCAGACTACAGAGAGAAGTTGCAGCATCCAGAGGAAGCTAAATCATACAGCTACCCTGTCACCACAGCAGAGTCAGAGAGCAACAGATGTAGCAGTGAGGACTTTGACTGCCACAGTTAATGCTAATGCCTGCTGGAACCAAGATAAAGTCTGTAAACCGTTTGGAGAAACGTTTATTCAAGTAAAGCTGTTATTGAACTTCATCTCAAAGTCTGGACTCAGTTATTTCTTCAAATCCCTCAATTATTGCCCTTATTTTTCTGCTTTCGGAGGGCAACACCTGGGGTCCAGCGTATCCAGGTTGGAGCACCGTGACACGTGCACCAACATTTAGGAACATTTATGCCACCCTACACCCAGGGCCGGTGCAAGGATTTTTGCCGCCCTAGGCAAAGATCCATTTTGCCTCCCCCTCATGTCACTCACTCACTGACTGACACACAAGCTGACACACATACACTTACTCGCTGACAGACACACACGCTGACACACATACACTCACTCACTGACAGACACACACACATACACTAACTCACTGACAGACACACACACATACACTCACTGACAGACATACACTCACTCACTGACAAACACACACACACAGACACTGACAGACACATACACTCACTCACTGACAGACACACGCTGACACACATACACTCACTCACTAACAGACACACACACATACACTCACTGACAGACATACACTTACTCACTGACAAACACACACACACAGACACTAACTGACAGACAGACATACACACTCACTGACATACACTCTCACTCAATGACAAACACTCACTCACTGACATACACACACAGACACTCAATGACAGACACACATATACACAGACATTTACTGACAGACAGACATACACTCACTCACTGACTGACGGATGCACACAGTCAGACACTCACTCAGTCAACTCACTTCCTTGGGGTCCAGTGTGGTGCAGCTCCTCAGTCCTCCAGCGCGCCGTTTAGTATACCGGGGCCGGAATGACGTCATATTCTGGCTCCCGGCATCACAGAAGGCGCACGAGGGAGGAGTGGGGAGCTGCTAGAACAGCCTCCCCTGCTGCCCACCTCCTCTCCTCCGGTAATTTACTGGCACAGCAGGCACCTGCCATCAGGGTAAGCAGGTTTCTGCTCTGCCATATTTAAGAAGGACCTTCACCCCCCTGTAACCGTGCTTGTGGCGGCTCAAGAGCCGCTCGCCCAGCGCTGTAGCCCCAGACTGGGGGAGCCCACCAGGGCGCCCCCAGCAGGCCGGCACCCTAGGCGAACTCTAACCTCAGGTACTGTTCATCAATTGTTAGGTGCCGTCTTAGTCTCATGATGTCAAAATGTGCACAGCATGATGAGGAGGATTGTTTAAATACCAATTCTAACTGAACAAGGAATTTATTGGGTGATCCATGGATCAAACACCTGTTGTGAATTTTGCTGTTAAGCTCCTTGTTAGAGAACAGCAAGTAGTGCAAAAAGTACTGAAACATTGAACAGCTGGACATGTTGTTAGCATACAAGGTTTGTATTGTATAAACAACAACCACTGTATATTGTATGGTCACTAGATGGCAGTGTTACATTTGTGTAAGTTCCTGTTTTACTATGTCTTTGAAATAAAAGAGTTCAGTGCTCGTGCAGTTACCGAGCAGAGGTCAGTAAAAATCCTTTGTTTAGCCTCAGAAAGTATTTCTGGTTATGGGCCCAGGACATGCTACAGAAGCCCAGGATATAACACATATTACCCCTGGATATAACCAGATACAGCGAGCAAAAACAATTGAGTGCAGGAAACAGCAACAGAAACACAAACAGCAGAAATGGCTGCCACCATCCCCTCAGGAAAGTTCTCCATCGCAAATCTAGTGACCTTCGAAGCAACCGCCCTTTTATTAGTGACCTCCACAGTACTCTCCTTAACAGTGATTTCCACAATAATCCGCCTGCTTAACAGTGACCTCCACAGCAGCTGCCTCTTTAATATTGACCTCGACAGTCCGCCGCCCCCTTAACAGTAACCTCCACAGTGCTCGCCCCTTTAACAGTGACCTCCACAGCGGCCAGCCCTGTATTTGTGACCTCTACAGTACCCAGTAACAGTGATTTCCACAATAACCCGCGCCCTTAACAGTGACAGTGACCTCCACAGCATCCTGCCCCCTTAACAGTGACTTCCACAGCGACCTGCCCCTTTAACAGTGACCTCCACAGCAGTCCACCCCTTTAACAGTGACCTCCATAGCGATTTCCACAACACCCTGCCCCCCTAAAAGTGGCCTTTACACCAATCTGCTCCTTAACACTGACCTCCATAGCGGACCGTCCCCTTAACTGTGACCGCCACAGCAGCCTGCACCCTTAACTGTGACCTCCACAGCACTCCGATCCCTTAACAGTGTCATCCACAGCTCCCTGCCCCTTTAAAGCTGACCTACAGCAGTGAAGAAAAATGGCTGGATTGTTATGGAAACCTGGTGTAAAACTGTGTGCATGTCAAAACTGAAGGACCTGCGAGCTTCTATTGGCTGATAAAGGTGATGTGACCGTGTGTATGGTAGTTGGGATATGAGGAGAATGACCTACAGGCTTCTATTGGCTAATGTAGGTCATGTGATGTGCTATATTTGCATTTTTTAGGAATATCTCAGAAATGGTACGTGCTAGAGAGCTGAGACCCGGTATAAAACCTTCCCGGACACCTGATGTACCTGTGTGCCAAATTTCGCAATTGTAAATGCAACGGTGCAGATTCCTTTAGCGGACATACATACATACACACACTCAGTTTTATATATTAGACTATCAGAAGGATCCGGCTTCGCACTGGTATATGTCATCTATTTAATTTAATGTTTGTTTGTGCCGTTAAAAGATATTGACAGTATCCACTATAACAATGACATCTACAGTACCCCGCCCCCTTAACAGTAACATCTACAGCGCCCTCCCCTTTAACAGTGACCTCCACAGCGGCAGCCCCTTTGTTAGTGACTTCCACAGTACCCCGTCTCGTTAACAGTGATTTCCACAATAATCCACTTCCTTAGCAGTGACCTCCACAGAGCTCCGTTCCTTAAAATGTGACCTCCACAACACCCCGCTCCCATAATAGTGACCTCTACAGCACCCCGCCCCTTAACACTGACCTCCATAGCAGACCGTCCCTTAACTGTGACCTTCACCATTCCCTGCCCCCTTAACAGAGACCTCCACAGCGCCTGCCCCCTAAACATTGACCTCCACAGCATCCCGACCCCTTAACAGTGACCTCCACAGCTCACTTTCAGACAGCAGCACTGTGCTTTCTGAGCTTGAGCTGTAGGGAGAAAGTCACCCTCCCACCCCTGCAGCTTACAGAAGTTGATTTTTACCTTCACTATTTCAATCTCCGTCGGCTGCGGAGTGGGAGGGGGCGTGCCCTAACCGGATCGAAGGTGTGACGTAGCATGGCCTGGGGGCAGGGTTTTTAAGTCCGTCTTTTGAGGGTGGCCTCAATGGCCACCCTGCCTGCCCCCTTAACTGTGACCTACACAGCACTCCGCTCCCTTAACAGTGTCATCCACAGTGCCCTGCCCTTTTAAAGCTGACATACAGCAGTGAAGAAAAAGGGCTGGGTTTTTATGGAAACCTGGTGTAAAACTGTGTGCAGTGGAGACTAAGAGCCTGGGAGCGTCTATTGGCTGATAGGGGTCATGTGACCAGGCTTCTATTGGCTAATGCATTTTTTGGGGAATATTTCACGAACGGTACGTGTTTGAGAGCTGAGACCTCCTCTAAAACCTTTCCGGACACCTGATGTACTTGTGAGCCAAATTTCGTGATTGTAAATGCGGATTCCATTAGCGGACATACATACACACATACACTCAGCTATATATTTACACTTTTTTGTGCACTCAGCAAAACAGTGACTAATTTATACTAGGCACACTTTTGGGGAATTTTATATACAGGAGGGCACTGCTGGGGGATTTCAAACATAAGGTGGCACTATTGGGAGGTATTTGAAATACAGAGAGCAGTATTGGGAGGATTTTACACACAGGGTGGCACTGCGGGGACCTTATATATACTGGGGCTACTGTGGGTGACATTATAGACCCTAGGAGCATTACAGGGGGGCATTATAAATACTGGGGGCACTGTGGGGTGTAGGGCTGAGATGCTAAAAAAAAAATGAAATCAACCAATGATGCAAAACCCCATTAAATATGGACAAACGGCCAGAAAATGGATGCAGAATGGCCATGAAAAACTGACAATGTGTCCGTTTTAAGGATGTTTTGTTTCAGTCGTTTGCATGTAAAGTAGCCTAAAACTGCTGTACATAAACTATGGGAAGCCCTTTGTCCACAGTTGACTTTGTATACGCAAAATTAATTTTGTAGAATTTTATGTCGTAAATTGACATTTTCTGTGACAAATTATGTGTGACAAAATGAATGTTGTGTCATAAAATGAACTGTCTGACACAAAATACTGTACATTTCTGTAAATTTTGTGACACAAAATGAATTCTGTGTAACAAAATCATTAGATCAATACTACATTAATTTTGTGTCACAGAACACATTTTGTGTCACAAAATACATAGCGAACAAACGGCACCCCATAATGAACTTGCTATTGTAATTGTATTGACCCACATAATAATATTACGTTATTAATTATACTGCAAATATAACGAACATTAGCAGAACTGCTTTTTTCGTTCATTCCTGCAACAAGTGATCTAAAATTCATATTTACTCAAAAATACTAGTAATAAAAACTACTGCTTGTCTCACAAAAAATAAGCCCCAACACAGCTCTGTAGATGGAGAAATAAAGAAGGACAGAATATGGTGAGTAGAGATCAATTTTTCAAAAATTCGATTCGGCTGGTTTGCCGAATTTTCCGGAAAAATTTGCTTCCATACAAATTTAATCGCTGAGAATCTCGTTAAAAAACAGCTATTTCTGGGCTGCAAAGAGCCTTTATAGGGGTGTAGAACACTGTGCCTTGCAGTAGCACGTATAGGAAGTCTGCTGTGATAGTGAAATAATACTGTGTCTGGAGGTGGTGGAAGCAGCTTCAGGAGGAGATCACAAAGTGGCAAGGTGACATAGTGTGGAGATGGCAGCAGCATGAGGAGACCACAGAGTAACCCAGTGACAGAGTGGGGAGGTGGGTGGCAATAACAGTACCCGCTGATGAAGGTGGGTTTAAGAAAGAGCACTTGGCATCAGATGTGTGGCATCAGGCGGGTGGCAGCATCATAGTAGTAGCTGAGGCAGGTAGCCAGAAGAAACCGATCTCTTTTGACAAGGTTTGGGTAAGGCGACATGGATGATCTAATCAGAGGCATCAGACATTGGTGAGTGGAAATCCTGGCTGATCCAGACTGATTCATCTTGACAAAGGTCAGTCTCTCCACATTTTGGGTGGACAGGCGAGTTCTCCTTGGGGTAACTATGGTCCCCGCTGCACTAAACACCTGCTCTGATGCCACACTACTGGCTGGGCAGGACAGCTTTTCCAGGGCAAACTCAGCCAGTTGCGGCCACAAATCCAGTTTGGCTGTCCAGTAGTCCAGCGGATCTTCAACTTGGGGTGGCAGGGTGCTGTCCAAGTATGCCACCACCTGCCGGTTCAGGTCCTGCTCCAGGTCTACCTGCTGCTGCTGGTGAGTAGTTTCTTCACTATGAGGGTGAAGAAAGCTGCTCATCAGCGACTGTAGACTCAGGCTGCTGCTAATGGAGCTGGTACTGCTCCTGCCACCCACGCCTCCCCAGCAGCCATGGCAGTGGAATGTGAGCGCAGAGGGGCCCCCCCCCCAGTCAGACCTGCGAGAGGATGGACGATGGTGCAGATAGGCAGCGGCCAACTGACTACATAGGATGTCTCTATAGTAGTTCAGTTTGTCCTCCCTCTTAGTGGGTGTAAAAAAGGCCCCCATTTTGGACCGGTAGAGAGGGTCCAACAAGGTGGAGAGCCTCTACCGAATGGTGACAATTCAGCTGTCACTACGTAAGCAAGTGATCATGCATGGGGCCATTTGTGCAAGTGACTCGGAGGGACTTCAGGCCTCCATCTCCACTGCATACTGCCATCATGTGTCTGGGTCCTCTGTCTCAGTCTTCCTCATCGCCCTGTAGCTCCTCTGGCTGCTCCTGCTCCTCCTCTCCTGTTAGCTGAGTAGAAAAACCACCCATTGCCTGTGCTCCAATGTCCTCCTCCCCCTCTTCCAGTTCAGCCCCCACAGGGCTCATGTGGCCGTGAGATCTAGGCGCCACGTCTCCTGTCCCCTGACCAGCCATTGTTACCACCATCTGTTCCAGGACATGACGCAATGGAATAACGGTGTTCATCCCGTACTCCTGGCGACTGACAAATAACGTGGCATCCTCAAAGAGCCTGAGCAAACGGCAGGTGTCATGCATGGGATGCCACTGGCTGACATCGAAGACACAGGCCTTTCTCTGTTTGTGTAGTCGGTCCAACATATGGAGGGTGGAATTCCAATGAGTGGAAACGTCACATATCAGGCTATGTTGGGGGATGCCATTCTGCTGCTGCAGTTTAAAGAAGGTGTGATTTGCGGTGTACGAGTGGCTGAAGTTTACTGGGCATTTTCAGGATGTCTTGCAGATGGCTTCAAGACTTCAGGAACCGCTTGGCAATCAGACTGAAGACATGTACTATGCAGGGAGCATGGCTCAGCCTCCCTTGACGCAGCGCCGACACCATGTTCTTCCCGTTGTCAGTCACCATGGTTCCGATTTTCAGTTGTCGCGGAGAAAGCCAGGATTCGATTTCTTGATGAATCAAACGGAGCAGTTTCTCCCCTGTGTGACCTCATTCGCCAAGGCAAACCAGGTGCAGAACAGCGTGACACTGCCGTGCCCTGCACATGTGGTATGCTGGAGGGGCACTGTGACTTGTCCCTACAGTGGAGGCTGAGGACACTGTGGAGGAGGCAGAGGCAGACATTGTCGCAGGACCAACGGCGTGACAACGTGGAGGCGGAAGCGGCGTAACCTGGCCAAGTTGCTGGTGTGGCTGTGCAGGAGCCACATTCACCCAGTGGGCTGTAAAGTATATGTATTGTCCCTGACCGTAGTTACAGCTCCACACGTCGGCGCTGCCATGCATTTTGGCAGACACCAACAGGCTCAAGGACTGGCCCACCTTCTGTTCTACATATTTGTGCAGGGCTGGTACTGCCTTTTTCACAAAGTAATGACGCTTTGGGATTCTCCACCTCGGCTTGGCACAAGCCATCAGTCACTCTGAGAGGTGCAGAGTCCACTACTTGGGATAGGATAAAGGATAAAGTGAATTGATTGGATATAGGTGGTTATGAGATACCCCTCTTTATCTAGACATGTAAGCTGCCCTAATTCGCTTCATTAACTCTTTCATACACATGTGACTGTATTCCCAACAGTATTGTTTTTACACTTCTGAGGTGTTATAGTTAGTTTTGTATGTGTTCAGACAGTTCCTGATTATGGTCTGATGGCTCATTAGACTTTTAAGATTATGTCAGTTTTGTATGGGTATTCAGATAATATCTGATTTTGGTCTGATGACTCTTTAGATCATTGATGTTATATGTCCATAACCCGTCTCTTAATCAGTAAATATCAAAAAGACTGGCACACCACCTATCTTTTAGGTGCTCTGTGTCTGGGACAAGCCCAAAACAATATGCGGTAAGCAAAAAACACGGCACTCATATATCAAAATTATGCTCAAGAATTCGCATTTATTGAAGTAGCCACCATTATAGACAATTCAATCAAGAAGGCCAACGTTTCGGTCCAAAAGGACCTTCATCAGGGCCTAAAAATAACGCATACAAAAATATCCATTAGTACATATAAATGCAGTGGACTTCAATTAATACATATAAGACATAAGACAGGAAAACAAGAAAAACAACAAGAGTCAGCTAAAGACATAATACAAATACACATCTCCGGCACTGAATATTGATATTATCATAGAGATTATAGTCCAGAGCAACATCCAGATGTCCATTTCCAAACGGGGTTATGTGTCCATTATCGACATATTGTTGCTAAGTATCATATGGCAGAGATAAGTATTATTAATTTCAAACATCGTATCAGCCAATTACAATATCAGGTGCTAGAGCAAGTCCCCCTATCGCGTAGAGGGGGCAATCAAAAAAACGACTTTGCGGAGGCGGGAGGCCTTTTGGATTCACGAGTTAAAAACCTTGCACCCCTTAGGTCTTAATAGGGATTTTGATATATTAATATAACTCATGCTATTGAGGTTTCAAGGTGGCCTCATTCCATGCGTACATTGTGAGTGCATGGACTACGGCCACATACGTATGTATGTATTTATTTCCTTATGATAGATAAGGATTGCCACTATAAGCCCATTTATCATTTATAATATATTGCCACTTTTATTTTACTATCTATTTCCTGTTTGGGTAATATTCATGACTGCTTATGATTTTTATAATATGTTCTTTTGATTTTTCAGACTAGATAACGATTATGATACGACAGGTAGGGGAGAACATCTCCATGTATGTGACATTGACATATACTAATTTCCTATTAATACTACTAATCACCGTTTTCTGATGTTTCTAATATTTTTGATTGACAATGCCTATTAACACTTGTATGGTGCTATATATATATATATATTTGTTATATTTGTTTGTTGAACGTGCCTTTTGCAGTGAGGTAAGACATCAGGGTAATATCGTTATTTTGCCAATTCAGGTCCCGGCTTCAGCCGGTGGAGCGCGCATGTTCATGTGACGCACTTCCGGTTGGAGCCGCGGACCGGAAGCTACTCTTGCTGCATCCTATTTAAAGCGTCGGAGCTGTATGGCGCACACGCCACCCGCTCCCACGCCATTACCTCACTACAGGTATGTTCAGATTATCTGGATCTTGTTGTCTGTTGGTGATTTTGTTGTTTATATGGTTGTTCTGTGTTGTTTCTTTATTATACCTTATCTTACTTATCTCTGCCATATGATACTTAGCAACAATATGTCCCAAATGGACACATAACCCCGTTTGGAAATGGACATCTGGATGTTGCTCTGGACTATAATCTCTATGATAATGTCAATATTCAGTGCCGGAGATGTGTATTTGTATTATGTCTTTAGCTGACTCTTGTTGTTTTTCTTGTTTTCCTGTCTTATGTCTTATATGTATTAATTGAAGTCCACTGCATTTATATGTACTAATGGATATTTTTGTATGCGTTATTTTTAGGCCCTGATGAAGGTCCTTTTGGACCGAAACGTTGGCCTTCTTGATTGAATTGTCTATAATGGTGGCTACTTCAATAAATGTGAATTCTTGAGCATAATTTTGATATATGAGTGCCGTGTTTTTTGCTTACCGTCTCTTAATCATGCATGTCCTTTGAATAATAATAGGTTTGTACAATTTATGTACTTAGAATTGGTGAGCAGTGGTGATATGCCGACCGTGGCATCCCACGTGGCTGTTGTTCCTGTTTGCCACTTACCTTTACCTTCTTCAATTGCGAGCATGCAGTCCCGATGTATACTAATGCCAGAAGCCTGACTAACAAGACTGGTGAACTGGAATTAGTGATGTGTGAGGAGGACTATGACATAGTGGGAATAACTGAGACATGGCTGGATGATAGCTATGACTGGGCAGTTAATATAAAAGGTTACAATCTGTTTAGAAAGGATCGTCAAAACAGGAGAGGTGAAGGGGTCTGCCTCTATGTGAAGTCGTGTCTAAATCCCGTAATTCGAGAATACATCTCTAAGGGACATGAACATGTAGAGTCACTGTGGGCAGAAATACATGGAGCAAAAAACAATAATGGAGGTATTGCCCTTTTGGGATGCCCCTTTTCTGTGGTGTGGGATGATGGCTATCCCAATGGAGAATAGCGTTAGTGGCTGTCTCCTTTCGAAAGATAGTAGACTTAAGCCTGTCACCACACTTCTGTATTCTCAAATACAAGAATGTGATGGTCTCCTGTTGTAACTCATAGGTAAATCTCATACTTATTGTGTTGTTATTAAGTTCTTGGACAAGCTCAATAAACTCATCCCTACCTCCCTTCCAAATTATAAACATGTCATCTATGTAGCGCGTCCAGAAAGATATTTTTTCTTCCCACCACACCTTGTGGTCTGGAAACACTACCTTATCCTCCCACCAGCCCAGGAAGAGGTTGGCATATGTGTGGGCACAGGGGCTCCCCATAGCCATCCCCCTGAGCTGGTGGTAGACTTGTGCATTGAAAAGGAAGAAGTTGTGGGTCAATGTAAACTTCAACAGGTCAATTATGAAGACATTATGTGTTTCACAATACCCAATTGACGTGAGTCCTTTATCATGGGGAATTAAGCTATATGATGACTCAACGTCAATTCTGGCTAAGAGGCATTGAGGGTCTATGTTGATGGTTTCTATTTTGTTGAGGAAGTCCATGGTGTCTCTGGTGTAGGATGGTAACGACAGCACGAACGGTTGAAGGACCTGATCAAGGTAAACACCACAATTCTGTATGAGAGAGCAGACCCTGGATACAATCTGGCACCATTTCAGTGGGGACATCCCCTTGTGGACTTTGGGGAGTCCATAAAAGGTGGCTATACGGGGACTTCGTGGTGGGAGGAAGTTATATTCAGTTGTGTTGATAACCTGATTTTTGAGGCCCTCATTTAAGATGATCTTGAGTTCCTGATGAAAAGTGTCCGTAGAGTCCGTTGATAAAACCCTATAACCATCTCTATCTTTTAACAGATCCAGACACATTTGTTGATACTGTTCATGGCTCAACACAACGAAATTGCCGCCTTTATCCGCGGGTTTGATTAAGATAGAATTATCCATCTCCAAATTTTTCAAAGCCTTCATCTCCTCTTTAGAGAGATTGAATCCTTGTGGATAAACCTTCCCCAGACCTTCCAGTTCCCTAGTCACTAATTGAAGGAAAATTTCAACATGTTCATAATCAAACATTGGTGGCATCTTAGTACTTTTAAGTCTCAGATTAGTTAAGGGACCCTGACCAGGATCGCGCTCCTCGTCTTCCTCTAGATCTACAAGAATCTGTAGATCCGGAAAATCCTTCTCACTAATCCCAAGTCTTTCGCAGGTTTGTTTATTAAAATGCCTAAAGAACTTGTGCTATTTGAGTTTCCTGCAAAACAGGTTAAGATCTTTAATCCATGTGAAGAGAAAGAAATTTGTGGTCGGCACAAAGGATAGACCCTTCTTTAAAACTCTTATCTCAATCTCACTCAGATCTCTCTCGGTGATATTCATGATCTGTAAGTCGTCGGGGCAGGTTTGGTCTCGCCTGCCCTGCCCTGATCTCGCAATTGATAAGTCATCAGTTTTTATAAAAAGATGGAGTGGGAACAAAGATGTTGTTCTGAGAAGAGGAGGAAGGTGAGGTAGAAGGATAATTTGATCCCTGTGAATAACCTCTTCGTCTCCCAACTCCTCTTGGCCATAGTCTACCCTGTCGTCGAGGACGGCTGTCCCTCTAGTGAAGCCTTCAGTAGGTGTCCTATGTTGAGTTTCCGTATCCGAGAACTCAATATCTGAGGAGGAGATTTCCTAGCCTGACTGGTTTAAATCTCTACCCTCCAGGTTATAAGCTCGGTGATCTCTTAATTCACTTAGATCTCTTGCAAACTATCTGTGTTTGTGTTCCTTCAACAAGTTTTGGAATTTTTCCATAGACGTTTGTAATGATGTTTCTCGTTTATTGAAATCAGACTCATCCTTAAATTTTAAGGCTGCCTCAATCAGCTCTTGTAATCTAGTTGATGTTGTTTCAAAAATTTGTTTTTCCTCTTCTAGGAGAATTTTCATCAAATTTAATGAACTCTGTGTAAGTGTTTCTTCCCACTTGGTGGTCAAAGACAGGGAAGCTACACGCGGTGCAGGTCGAATTGGTATATGCAGTCGTTTAGGGACTATTCTATTTTCTAGATAATTCTCAACGAACATGATCTCCCACCAGGACTTAATGTTGTCTTTGTAACCTGTATATAAGTCTCTGAATGCTAGTTTACAAGTGGCCAATGTGGTAAGCCCTGGGATGTCCTTGTATGAAAAAATATCCCTGGAATCCTTTATTATTGCCTCAGTGAATACAGTTCCTGTAAAAAAATTGGCCATAATATATATATATATATATATATATATATATATATATAAAAATAAAAATTCCAGCAATGTAATAAGATACCGATACTACATTCGAGTTTGCCGTATAGAGATATATAGTTCAGCATGAAAGAACAAACTTTTATAAAATAATAGCCTTTAATTCACCGTTTTTGCTGCATTTACGATCTGGCACTAATTTTACACTACTTTGGGCAGTGATCATCTTAATGAGAATTCTCTCTAAGGTGTCTGGACTAATATGTAAGTTATGTTACCTAAGTTATAAGCATCTATATGGTCCCTGCTATGTTGTCAGCAGCCTTTGAGGGTATTTTATGTTGGTTTTTGTCCAAAGATTGTGGCTGTAGCTACCCTTTGAAGCTGAACAGGAGAAATTGATCCATATATCTGCATACCTTGTGGAAGACATTACAGTCACGCATAAGTTGCCACTCCTGGAGTTTACATTAATTTCTGTATCTGTATGGACACAGTGTTTACCCAGGTTATTGACCCCCTGAGGAACCTGAGTTCCAGTAACGTGTTGGGGTTACTGTACCTGGTATGAACTAGGTGGCTCTCATGAGGGGTAATACAACCCAGTGAGGGCACTAGGAAATATGTGGGTTATCATTGGGTTACCTATTGGTTTTTGCATACATTAGGGATAATCAGGGTGTACTTAGCCTAGGCACGAGGACAGGAAGTCCTCACCATTAGGGGCCGTCCCTGGGCAAAGGTACTAGATAGGGAGAGGGAAGGGACAGTTAGGGTGCCACCCTTCGCCCACTCTGTCCACCTCCCTATAATTTGCTTATTTTTGTGTTATTGGTCTTCTTGAATATAACATTGTTGACCATCATGTATCACATTTTCACTTGGGGGTTGGTCCCCGGTCTTTTTTTTTAATTATGAATTAAAGGCTATTATTTTATAAGAGTTTGTTCTTCCCTGCTGGACTATATATCTGTATATGGAGAACTCGACTATAGTATCTGTATCATATTACACTTCTGGAATTTTTACCAAGTTTGAAGACCTTGCCATTAACAGTGGAAGAATTGCAGCAATTTAAATATTCCCATTGAATAGCAATAGGTAATATTTGATTGGCTGTTTTAAGCTCCACCTAGTTTTCAAAATTTTAACCCCAGTCACCCAGTCATGGTCTGTGCCAAGTTTGGGGCCTCTGGCTTTAAAACTGTGAGAATGGCAGTTTTTGAAAGTTTTAGGCTCCACCCAATTTTCCTAGATTTTGACCGCAGTCACCCAGTGAGTAAATATGCTAACTTTGGGACACTTTAAACTGTGATAATAGCAGCAGTTTATCTTTTTTTCATAAAGGTCAATGGCTGAAATCTGATTGGCTGTTTTTGTCCCGCCCTTTTTTTCCCCCTTATTGTGAACCATAGTCACCCAGTGACTAACACTTTAAGGTTTGGGAATTATGGCATTTAATGTGTAAAATTTGCAGCAGTTTTATTTTTTCTATTGAAAATCAATGAGTGAAATTTGATTGGCTGTTGGTGGCTCCGCCCACTTTTTCTAACCTCAAAGTGGAAACACCCAGTGACCACATTTGTGATATTTGAGGTCCATGACATCAATACTGTGAGAATGGCAGCATTTTTAATTTTTCCCATTTAAATTAATCAAAGAGATCTGATTGGTTGTTTTTGGTCCCGCACATTTTTCAGAATTTGAATCCCAGTCACCCAGTGACCAACTGTGACAAGTTTGAGGACCCTACCATTAACAGTCTAAGAGCAGCGGCAGTTTAAAATGTTCCTATTTAAACAAATAGCTGAAATTTTATTGGTCGTTGTAGACTCCGCCCTCTTTTAATACATTTTAACCCCGGTTACCCAGTGACCCATGGTGCCAAGTTTGGGTACTGTGACTTAAATACTGTGAGAATGACAGATTTTTAAATTCCCGAAGTGTGTCAGAAATTTTCAGGGTTACCCCATGACTAAGTGACCCAAGTGGTTTGGTGAGTTTAACTTCAAAGCTGTACGAGAGGCAAAAGTTTACAATTTTCCAATGAAAGTCTATGAAAAAAAGTGGGGTCTTCGGGGGGCTGCCCCAGGGGCCCAGAGGGCGGGATTGGTTAACAAAGCACAAGCAACCTATTCGGGTATGTGCTGAACAAATGTGCAAAGTTTCGTAATTGTACTCCTAAAACTATGGGAGGAGTAGCGTATAGAAAATAGCTAAATTTTCATTGCCCGTTGCTAGCTCTGCTCACTTTTGGCTGTCCCCCCAAAATTCACCTTTTTATTTGGGTTGACACCAACAATATGTGGTCCGAGTTTGGGGAGTGTAGCTTCAAAAATGTGCGAGTGGGAGCAATTTGAAAATTTTCCCTGTTAAAGTCAATGGCAAAAAAGGGGTCTTTGGTGGTCCGCTGCAGGAGCGCGGAGGGTGGGATCACTTATTAAAGCTCAAGCAACTTACTTCGCTATAGGTCGAAGAAGTTTGGAAAGTTTGGCGTATGCACCCCCAAAACTGTAGGAGGAATAGCGTATAGAAAGAGAGGGGACGCTAAGAATAATAAGACGGAATAATAATAAGCTGAAATATAAACAAAAAATCAAAAAACAATATGTTGGCCTTTCAAGCCAACATAATAAACATCATTTTTTAAAGAAACAAATAATATTTTTTTCTTAGTATATTGCACCATTTGTCCCTGGTTTATGTCTTCTACTGGAATTCTAAGGGTGGGTCCCTGGTGGTCTACGGGTTATTGTCAGAATCTCTGACGGTCTAGGGCAGTGAATGGTTTAATGTTTGAGTCCTTGGTCATCTAGGGCAGTTAAAGGCGTTAATGTTGAAATCTCTGGTGTTCTAGGGTAGTTAAAGGGATTCATTAATTCAGACAATCCTTGGTGGTCTGAAACAGAAGGGATTTCCCTGAGGTGATTTTACAAAGAAACCAGTCCAAGAAAACCAAATCAGTGATCCCTTTATCTAAATTGCATTACATTCAATATGGCCGCGCCCAACCTAAGGCACTGTTTGTGATGTCATCATTAGAATCCTGGCTGGGCCTTGCCTTTTGTGATGTCATCATTAGAATCTTGTGAACCATGAACCATACTGTAACCTTTACACTTACTTTTCACTCCCGGGGCATTGCTATAAATTAGTAATGCTGTCAATTGGCCTGAGGTTGGAGGTTGACCGCCTCTGAATTGCGTCGTCCTCTGCTTGTCTATTTTTATTGTTTTAATTGTTTTTTGATGATTTATGTGCAATAAATTACAGTTTTAATGTCCAGCACCCCAGAAGACCATTTTTTCTGTTTTAGTTCCAGCACGGATATCCCACTTGGTTAGGAGCAGCTGTGAACCGAGAGCAAGGCAGGTGTTTTGGGCTCCGCAACCAGAAAAGAACGCACACATGGTGGTTAAGTTCAAGAAAAATGCATTAACTACAGGTTAATAAAGGCAAGTTAAAGGTAAAAGAACATGAAGAAGGACAAGCAAAATACACAGTATAATATGAACAATTTAAGGAAGATTCTGCAATAGTTTCCACTTTTACTAAGCCTGCATCTGCAGTACGGACACTGAATGAACAATGTTCCTAAAATCATCCCTAATGACCCTAACTTCACAGTTGGGTGCGCACCCCCCCTTTTCCCACTGATCCAGGTGGATCGCTCACAGTCCATAGAAGCGCGAGGTGGGGCCCAATGTCGTTCCTTTTTTTTTATAGAAAAGCATCCTCTCCTAACGGTTATCACGATATCCAAAGCAAGAAGAGCTCAGGCAATATGGCAGCCTCCATAATCATGTTCAGAAAATAGAATAAAAAATCTACAATCAGAAAATAAAAACAGATTAGAAAAAAGGACATGTGCTACTATCTGATATTAACTGGCAGATACAAATTTTGGTGACACATTTCCTTTAACAATATTCCCCTCACTGCAGCAAAGTCTAAATGGCTTCAGTAGAAAGATATCTTTCTGACTCCAATGCTCAGCCATGCAGATTTCTGAACCTTCTTGTCTCTTTCTGTAGAGCCATCCAGGGATCGGTGAGTCTCTGTAGCTTAGTCTAGTCTTGTGAGGAATGGAGCACGTGGTGTTCCTTACCAGCTAACTCCAAGCTAGAACTCTCTAGACTCAGCAAGGAACGGATAAAGTATCCACACACAAGCATCCTGTTGCAGCTGTGCCAGGACTGATTAACCCCTTAAGGACACGGCCATATTTCACTTCATACATGGATCATTTTGGAAATGCCATTTTATTTTTTGGGGACGTTACAAGGCTTAGAAGTTTAGAAGCAAATCTTGAAATTTTTCAGAAATTTTCCAAAACCCACTTTTTAAGGACCAGTTCAGGTCTCAAGTCACTTTGTGAGGCTTACATAATAGAAACCACCCAAAAATGACCCCATTCTAGAAACTACACTCCTCAAGGTGATTCAAAACAGATTTTACAAACATCATTAACCCTTTAGGTATTCCAGAGTTAATGGAAAATGGAGATAACATTTTAGAATTTCGATTTTTTTTTTGCAAATTTTCAATTTTTTCAAGAAACAAAGCAAGGGTAAACAGCCAAACAAAACTCAGTATTTATTGCCCTGATTCTGTAGTTTATAGAAACACCCCATATGTGGTCGTAAACTGCTGTATGGCCAAACTGCAGGGCACAGAAGGAAGGAAACGCCATATGGTTTTTGGAAGGCAGATTTTACTGGACTGGTTTTTAGACACCATGTCCCATTTGCAGCCCCCCTAATACACCCCTACAGTAGAAACCCAAAAAAGTTACCCCATTTTAGAAACTATGGGATAAGGTGGCAGTTTTTTTGGTACTATTTTAGGGTAAATATGATTTTTGGTTGCTCTATATTACACTATTTTTGCGGTAAGGTAACAAAAAATAGAAATTCTGAAATGTCATCTCCATTTGCCAATAACTCTTGTGGAACACCTAAAGGGTTAACAAAGTTTGTAAAATCAGTTTTAAATACCTTGAGGGGTGTAGTTTCTTAGATGGACTTTTTTGGAGATTCTACTGTAGGGATACATTAGGGGGGCTTTAAATGGGACGTGTCAAAAAACCAGTCCAGCAAAATCTGCCTTCCAAAAACCATATGGCGTTCCCTTCCTTCTGTGCCCTGCCGTTTGGCCATACAGCAGTTTACGACCACATATGGGGTGTTTCTGAAAACCACAGAATCAGGGCAATGAATATTGAGTTTTGTTTGGTTGTTAACCCTTGCTTTGTTACTGGAAAAATGAATTGAAATGGAAAATTTGCAAAAAAGTAGCTGTTTTGGGACAGTTTTTGTTATTTACATCGTTAATCTGACAGGTTAGATTGTGTGCTATTTCTGTAGAGCAGGCTGTTACGGACACGGCAATACCAAATACGACTACTTTTTGTATTTTTTCGTTTCAGCTTTAAATAATAAAGCATTTTTGAAAAGAAAAGTTTTTTTAGTGTCTCCAAATTCTGAAAGTCATTTTTTTTTTGGGGCGACTGTCTTATGTAGGGGCTAATTTTTTGCAGGATGAGATGTCTGTTTGATTGGCACTATATTGGGGTGCATATGTCATTTTGGTCGCTTGCTATTACACTTTTTGTGATGTAAGGTGACAAAAATGGCCTTTGATACCGTATTTATATATATTTTTTTTCTGTGTTCATCTGAGGGGTTAGGTCATGTGTGAGTTTTATATAGCAGGTTGTTACGGACGCGATGATACCTAATATGTATACTTTTTATTTATTTATTTAAGTTTTACACAATAATATCATTTTTTAAACAAAAAAAAATCATGTTTTAATGTCTCCATAGTCTGAGAGCCATATTTTTTATTTTTTGGGGTTGAGATGACGGTTTGATTGGCACTATTTTGGGAGGCATATCATTTTTTGATCGCTTGCTATTATACTTTTTGTGGTGTGAGGTGACAAAAATGTTTTTTTTACACTGTTTTTATTTTTTTATTTTTACGGTATTTACCTGAGGGTTAGATCATTTGATATTTTTATAGAGCAGTGTTTTTCGGATGCGGCAAAACCTAATATGTATACTTTTTATTTATTTATTTTACTTTAACACAATAACAGCATTTAAAAAAAAAATATCATGTTTTAGTGTCTCCATAGTCTGAGAGCCATGTTTTTTTTATTTTTTTGGGCGATTGTGCTATGTAGGGGCTCATTTTTTGTGGGATGAGATGGCGGTTTAATTGGTACTATTTTGGGAGACATACACCTTTTTGATCGCTTGGTATTACACTTTTTGTGATGTAAGGTGACAAAAAATGGCTTTTTTTACACCATTTTTTTTATGGTGTTCATCTGAGGGGTTAGGTCATGTGATATTTTTATAGAGCAGGTTTTTACGGACGCGGCGATACATAATATGTGTAGTGTATTTTATTTTTTCACTTTTTTTTACATTTTTTTGACCCAGACCCACTTGGTTATTGAAGATCCAGTGGGTCTGATGTCTGTATAATACAGTACAGTACACTATATAGTGTACTGTACTGTTAACTTTACACATTTTGATCAGACTTCTGCCTTTAGCAGAAGTCTGATCAGAGTTACTATTACCATGGCAAGCAGGACGCCTGTGAAGGTAGCCATCACCCGCTGCCAGACTAGAGCAGCGGGTGATGGGGAGGGAGGGGGGCCCCCTCCCTCTGTAATCCTGTCAAGAATCGGGGGCTGCAAGGGCACAGCAGCCCGCGATGGGAGAGGGAGGGAGCTCCCTCCCTGTTAACCCCTTTCATACAGCGGTCCCTATGGACTGCGGCATGGAAGGGGTTAAACGGCTGGCATCTGCACCAGCACAGATGTCAGCCGTTTATAGCAGAGTGTCAGCAATGTGCTGACACTCTGCTATACCCACTCTGCCATCCTGAATTTTAGAGAAGAGGCGGGTGGGGGAACGCGATGCCACCCGCTGCACCGCCGCCTCCTGCACTGCCCGCCACACATATAGCCCCACCCGCAGCCTCCCTCTGCACCGCCTGCCGGCCATTTCAAAGACAGGGGCGGGGGAATAAAAAGTAAAAAAAAAACGCAATTTTTACGTTTCTGATCCCCGCTGTCACAGACCGCGGGGATCAGAAACTTAGGAAAGCGCTGCAAACCGCAGGTCTGAATTAACCTGCGATTTTCAGTGATTGCCGATATAGGAGGGGTCACAGGACCCCCCTCAGCATTGTAACAAGGCACGTGCTAAATGATTTCAGCAGGTACCTTGTTACGATCACCGCACACTGCACACGGTGATTGAAAATACACAGGACGTGCAGGTATGCCCTGTGTCCTTAAGCACCAGGACATCAGGGCATACCTGTACGCCCTGTGTCCCTAAGAGGTTAACTCCATCACTTCCATCCATAACCATACTGGGTATACAGAGCATAAGATGAGATTAAGTAACAGGACAAGTGTAATGACCCGGAGTGCCATTACTACCTCTTTTGGACCCCACTATCTTTAATGTGTGATCCTGTGTTATCTCTTATATTTAATGTCATGTCCTGCAATGGGTATATGCATTTCCTTGCAAATGTAATGTTTTATATGTAATGTGCCTGGTTACCAGCAGGTGGCAGCAAATCTGAGCAGAGATAGTTTCTCTGGAGAGGAACCTTTTAGTTCTTTTCCAGCCCTCTTTAGAGAGGGGGAGTTTAGTTAGTGGAGTCAGTCTAGCCTACCCTCCTAAGGGGAGGTTGTGTGTCTGCATGCAGAGCACTGTCTGCACTGCTAGGCCCCAGAGGCCCTGCCTTTGAATCTATATGGTTGCTTGTACCCTCTTGGGCTTGCATTGCCTCCCAAGCTAACTGAGCTTGATGCCAGGACAAGAAGTTCCTAGGATTATGGACTAAAGTAATATTTAGTTCCTATTTACCCAGCCAAGCATAGCTGAGAGAGAGAGCTACCGCGTAGCAGAGCTGAGAGTGTTGCGGAGAAGTGTTTGCCTGCACAGATTATGCCAATACCCACTGATAAAGTTTGGAAACTGTTTGGGTTACCGTTTATGCCAAGTAAAGCTGTGTTCAATGTTACTACAAAGTCTGGACTCCATTTATTCATCATCCAAGTTCAACTTCCCTTTTGCACTGCTTCAGACCACACCACCTCTGGGATCCAACCATATCCAGGTAGGAACACCGTGACACGTGTATACAACATCTACAGAGATTGTAGGCCTCCCTGCACCACTCTAGCAATCCTACCTTGGGTACCACCAATACCATCTACAAAGGGGACTCCATGTCCTCTCTGCTTCACGGCAGCTGGCGTTACGATTACATGCTCTATAAGAGGGACATATTTCGTAGAAACTTCCTAAGGCGCAAGGGATACCCTAGGTGTGTGTAGTGTGCTCATTGCACAAGCATTAAACAACAAACAGTGTGCAAGTGCCCCCTGCTCTGGGGTATTGCAGTTCCTGCTCCTTAGACTTTAACAAAATCTTTATGGCCGAGAGTGGCAGCATGGAGAACAGATGTTGCTCTATTTTATTTAAAAAAAATAATTTTTAGTCTACTCAATTGCCCTGTTTGGCATGAAGGGGCTCCACTGGAACAGAGACATGGTGGTGGAATACATTCTGTGTAAGGTCTTATAAAATATTGTTACTGTTTACACTTATAGCATATATTTCAAGGTACAGTACTTGGATGTGTAAAGTGGTTGTTCACTTTCAACAATCCTTTTTTGTTATAAATGTTTTCCATGGTATCCTTCTGCTAGGAAGGGGGCGTGTTCTCCTGAAACGTCGCATGGAGGGGAGGAGGTGTGAACGATGTCTGTCTCAGCGTCCCTCATGATGTACCATTTTATATTGGAATGAAGTAAAGAAATAAAAGAAACAAAAGGTTTTGTACCAGCGACTTGTGAGTATGACTTCAAAGGCTCACTCATACAATTTTGGCACAATGAGGTAACAAGAACACACAAGTCTGCAAGTTTGAAAGACGATCCTTCTGCTAGGACCTCCAGGGATCAGATAGAATATGCAAAGGAACCTAGATTGAAATGTTCTTTTTTTCTGTAGCACTTCTGCAGGAGAAATTGAGCATTACATGTGGACCATTAAAATCACTTGACTTTCAATGTAATAAACAGGAATTAGATCTCCAGAGAGATGCTTTTGTAACCGCTCTCTACTTAGGTTATAAATGAAGATCTTTCAGTTGAGGGTGCGGGGGGGGGGGGGGGGAGGGGGGGTTTGGGGTTGGGCACAATGTTGCATAGTTGGTGGACTTGTCCCAAGGCCTCCAATTTTGGGAGTCGCATCAGCTACCTGCTTTCATCCCTGCTGGGATGTGCCTTCCCTCCATCACCTTCGGTTTTTCTTCTAGGCGATAGGCCATCTGGGTTGACACACGCTAGATTCGAACTAGCCCAATATGTTTTACTAGCCGCCAGGATTCATATTGCTTTCCAGTGGCGTTCACTGTCGCTGAACTATCAGGCAGTACTCGATAGGATCAACAGGATCCACCTGTACAAACGGCTAACAGCTATCCGCACGGATACATTTTCCCTCTTCGAAAAAGTCTGGGAGCCTTGGTCGACTTCCCCCCACTCCACCAATCTCTCTCTCTGCTCGGAACTCTGATGGAACTCAACATGTATTATACTCAGCTGGGGGATGGATGGGTTTGTGGGTTGCTTCATCCATGCACGTCACCCGGAAAGAAGCCACGCCGACGCGACATTGATTGGACGCTACCCCTGATATTGTTTTTCTTTTTATTTGTTTGATTTGTTTATTTGACTGGGAATTTTGTACACACATTGTACTATATTATTGTATTGTATAAAACTACAATAAATGCCTTTAAACATAAATGAAGATCCTTCAGAATTAAGGTATTTAAAATGGGTTTTCTTAGCCAGACAAATTCATTAAAGAGGTTCTCTAGGATTTTCATATTGATGGCCTATCCTCAGGATAGGCCATCAATATCATATCAGCAGGGGTCTAATTCCATGCACCCCTGTTGATTAACTTGATGAAGAGGCCGCGGCACTCCATGATTGCTTAGGCCTCTTCCTAGGCCATGCAACATCATGTTCATCAGTCACATCGCCTAGATGCAACTCAGCCTCGTTCAAGTACAGCCACTATTAAATGGACAGCAATGTGCTTCGTAAGCTGCAAGTAGACTGCGGCACTCATCAGAGCTCTGGTGACGTCCTCTAACAGCTGCCAATCTCATATTAAAGGGGTTGTGTCACTTCAGCAAATAGCATTTATCATGTAGAGGAAGTTAATACAAGGCACTTAGGCCTCTTTCACACGGGCGTCATGTTTGACGCCCAGATAAGAGTCGAGTGCGTTGCGGGAATCGCCACGATTTTTCCGCACGCGTGCTAACGTTTGTAGTGCGTTTAGCACGCGCGTGAAAAGATCTGCATGCTTGGTACCCAGACCCGAAATCAGACTTCATCACTGAAGTCCGGTTTCGGGATGAGTATTCTGTATATGTAATTATTTTCCTTTATAACATAGTTATAAGGGAAAATAATCGCATTCTAATTACAGAATGCAATGTTCCCCGGGCTATAGAGGGTTAAAAATAATAAAGAGTTAACTCACCTTCTTCCATTGTACGCGCAGAGCCCCAGAACGTCTTCTCTCTTGATGATTGCTTGCTTCAGGACCTGTGGTGACGTCACAGGGTCACATGGTCCAATCATAGAAGCATTTGAGTGGACCATGTGACCCATGTGATCCTGTGACGTCACCAAAGGTCCTTCATCCAACAGATACATCAGTAAGTGGCTTGTATCAACTTTCTCTACATGATAAATGACACTTGCTGAAGTTAAACAACCCCTTTAATTGATTCCTAAGGATATCTCATCAATGTGAATATCCTGGAGAACCTTTTTAAGATACTAGGGAAATGGAAACCCAAACACAAATCTCTAAGATGGTAGATCCACAAAGAAGTATAATTAAGTAAACACTAAAATCAAAGTTACGAGATACCCCTCAAACTTTAGGTTACATGATGAATTCCATGCGGAACATAGTTATCTACACAAGTGCAGTGCGCCACTGCTACAGCAATATTCCACTAAAGGGTTTTAGGTGCATTTCCTATATGTATGCTGCTAAAAGGGTCAAACCTGTGATTTATTGTGTATGTATGCATTTTATGTGTACTGTTAACAGTTAACAGGCTTTAGAAACCAGTTGCAAAGTGGGGCTGAGTACCTCTCCCTATAGGGAGGAGGAGCTAAGTCAGAACAGTCAGTGTAGAGACAGTGGATGTCTAGACAGTAAAGTGAGCTGAGGCAGCAAAACACAGCCCTGAAGAAAGTTAACCAATAAGAAAGCTTCAAAACAGCTAAAGTGGAGAAAAGAGCAATATATATTTGAAAAGAATTCCAGTGTAAAGAGGAGGTGCATGTAGAAGCTCTGTGGAGATAAACTGCTTGAAGTGAAGTTTAGAGGATCCACAGCTAACCTGTTCAGGAGATTCAAATCTTCTGGTTCTTGGACAGACTCAAAAAGGCAGAATCCGAATATGCCCACGATACTACATCAAGCAGTGGAAACCTGTAGTACTATTAACTGTGAATTAGGCAACCTGTGAAAAAGTTAAAGACTTATACCTCATGCACAATTTGGATCAGTGGTAACACGGACAGTGTTCAATCCGTGTTTCCTCCCGTGACAGATCCGTGTTGGGTCCGTGGGTCTGTTTTTTGCTGACTGTGTGCCATCCTTTTTTTCACTGACACTGAGTAGGTGGAAAATAATTTTCAAACAATCTCTTTTTAATGATCCGTGAAACACGGATGCAACACGGATGGCATCCATGGTTTTCATGGACTCATTGACTATAATGGGTGTGAGGGATTCGGGAACACGGACAAGATAGCGCATGCATCCATGCTGAAAACACTGACCCATGGACTGTGCTAAAACACTGATGTGTGAATACACACATTCAATTGAATGGGGATGTGTGCTGTCCTTGGAGAACACGTACAGCACACGTCCGGGAAACACTGACATGTGAATGAGGCATTAGTCTGATGTTGAAGCCGCCCTAGGTTGCATAGTCAAAGAAAGTGTGTCGCCCTTATTTCTGGATGCTTAAGTGTGGGACAGAGAAGTGCAGTGAGCGGAAAAATGCTTCAAACACATTGGCCTGTTAACTCTGCTCTGCAGCCGTGTGACCTGTGCGACCTATGGAAATTGCACTTTATGTAGGAACTGCCAGTCCATGCATGCTAAAAACTGTAACTGATATCTTGAATTTGAACTGCAAGTAAAAGAACTGCCTCATCATTGCCACCAATGCTGTAGGAGACCCTGCCTTGCACCTCAAAATTCATCACCATTAAGGGCGCCCCGAACCACCATCAGGTAGGAGAAGCCCTAGAACCAGGATGTGCCCCAAAGGGAATTAAGGTGCACTCTTCCTATCAATGCATGGTCCATGGTTGCGTCAGAGTGAGTAACCACTACAACCACAAATTCTGCTACTATCACTCTCATCCTCTGCTCTCCTCTCTTGCGCTCGCTGTACAACAGTTAATCCATTATATTTTACGGACATGGGATTTGTTAAATTTCCCATTCAACCTTACACTGCTACCTGTTTGTAAAAGACTAAAATGCCTGGCAGCCGAAAGATGATTTTGGCAGGCGTTTTATAAGGCGTTTCCCAATCCAGGTGGGTCTGTCGTAAATCTGCTTATAGGCAGATAATTTAGCAAAAAATGCAAACGTCTTTATAGCAACATATTGTTTGGAAAGCTATAATTATTCACTGCCAGGCCAAATAACGGCATTAATTTCAGTTTGGTTTGCAGAACGCTAATCAGCAAGTTCTATCAGAACCCCGCGAAGGTTATTGCATTGTTTATCAACAAGATGGGAAAAAATAAATAAATACGGAACGAGCGGAAAGACAAAAATATCCGTTAAATGCAATCACATATGTAATCTAATTACAAAGAAATGCAACATGAAAATCAAAAAGTTGTGCGTCGTACTATTAGACGGCGCTTTTGCAACACGCATTTCCAACGAGATAGATCAAAATCTTGTATGATGAAGACATAATGTGTCATAATAATTAGGGACATAGACAAAAGAACAGCTAATCAGCATGCAAATTTATGCGGTTCTAGTGATTCAGATGAGGCAGATTCCTACCTCTCTGTCTCTTTTTTATTTTTTTAAAGCTTGATTCATCTTCATTGGTAATCATCACAAGTCTGCCAAATGTTCCGTGACACTAATGTATTACAGGTCAAGAGTATCAGGGCTTCACCTATTACCCCCACAAACAATGTGCTCTCCTTTCCTGTTCCCTCTTCAGGATTTTAGCAATTACTGCCAGATGTAATCAGACTTCTTGAATAGGAGCAACTGGGGCTTGTTTGTGGCTTGGATTCATTAGAAGCAGGAGGAACAAGAAAGGAATAAATTACTTAATTGCACAAAAAAAGTTGCAGCCAAAGTAATAGTGAGAGAGGCTGATTGTGTGAATGTGTATTCGACTACTCTTGGAATGGAGAATCTTCAAATAGCTGGTAGTTTGGCCTTGTAGATTCAGAGAGAGTTGGGTGTGCTCCAAAGCAGATGGTCCCATATAGCCATCCATTCTTTCCTTTGTCAGGTTTTACTGTTTATCTGATCTTGTCCGTCTATGATGCCGCTTATTCGAGATCTAACAAAAATATGCATTCATATCATATTCATTTCACCGGGTATCCACGCGCTCCGTCTCCCCCACCTCCTCGTTTTATCTCTATGAGACGATCAAGTCGGAACAAAAGCCGTCCTCGTCGTCACACAAGCTCTGATGATACCGTTGGTAAAAAAACAAAGCTGAAATCACGGAAAAAGCCTTAAATGGTTTCACAGCCTGAACTCTGGCAATGTCCCGCGCCACTTCTCCCTTTGAAGAATGTGAACTTGGTGTGACACGAAAGATGATTTTGCTCAGGTCTCCATTACCTCTCCTTCCAAGTGTTTTTATGGAGCCAGATTGGTAGGAATTGAAAATCACATTGGCTCTTAAATATGATCTCGAATGCCAAATGTTTGTCATATTTGGAAACTTTTTTTTTCCTTCATTAGGATTCACTGTATGAAGAACTGTAGTTTGTATTCTTGGCTCTCCATAGAAATGCTCATAGAAACCTGGAACAAAAAGTTTGATGCGTCTAAGAGTTGAGAGTTGGGTAACAGAAAAATAAAAACCTCTGTAGCTTCTGAAGGCGGGATATTAATGGAGGATGGTTGTTCTATAGTGTGTAGACTAGGGACCATTTTAAATTGTTGCCGGTTCACAGGTACCAGGTTCTCTAACAATGCTGGTGCTCATCGTCATGCTCTGCCCTCAGTACTGTCTCAGTAGCACACCCCTTAGCTGCCCCATTAGCGCACACCTTATCAGTTCCAGTGGTACACACCTCCTTATCTCCATAACTCCAGTTGTAGACACCTCCTTATCAGCATAGCTCCAGTGGGCCACATGCCCTGATGTCCAAAACACCCTTTTTGTCCACATCAGCCAAGTAAAAGTATAATCACCCCCTGCATGGCCTGCCTGCCTGTGAAGCAAATTGACAGCATGGGGTCAGGCTGGGACTTAAAGGGACACTTTGTGGGATATGTGGCAGACCTCCCACGCCTGAAATCTTGGACTGTCCCACTGCAGTGGCCTGGGAGGAGCAGGAGCAGACGATGGAAGTGGTAGTGGCTGTTCAGTCAATCAGTCAATCACAGTGGCTTTCCTCACACTGTTGCTCCCGAGGGCCTTGCCATCGGGGCACAGCCTGATGTTGGGGCTCCTGCCTAATGATAGTCGGGGTGCCTGTGTTGTACATTCAACGTAACAAAACATAGTTCCAACTGTACACAGTGCAACTCTTCTCAGTTAACAGTGTATGGATTTAGGCTAGAATAGGAGTTATGGCCCTCTTCTCTCTATATCTGTCTCAAGCCTCTTCCTGCAGAATCTATGGCGGGCAAACGTAATCTTGCAATGCTGGCTGTAATGTCCACTGAGGGACACAGGGTTTTAGAGATACGACTGGCCAGGCTGTGTCCAGGTATGAAGGTTGTCTTAACAGTGCCCCTCACTGCAGTAAAGTCTTAACATGTTTTGGTAGCAGGTTACCTTACTGAATCCAATGCTCGGCCATGAAGACTAGGTTCTCTAGTTCTCACCTTTGTCTTTCTTTTCTATGCAGATCATGTAGAGATCTTTAGCTTTTAGGCCTCCTACAAGGGCTTAGCCAAGATAGTTAACTTCGTATGTAACATCCATTCCTGGTTATACATAGCATAACATAACATTAACATCACGTAATATAAAGAAATAAACAATTTGCAGATACCCCCTTGCTCTGGGGTACTGCAGATCCAGGACAATTGGGAGGTTAAGTATGTAATATGCCTAGGTAGTTAAGCCAACTACTTAGGCATATTACATACCCCCACCTATGACCATTTTATAAATTTACAAAATACTGATTTACCCCTCAGGGGAAAGTGCACGCTAACGTATCTGCGTTAACTTTATACAATGGTCATTTGACCTATATTGTGTATTATTTTCACTTTGCCTGAATTCACCGTGTACAGTAAAAAAATATTATCTTTATTAGTTCACATAAAAAATCTGTCGTGATTTATTTATGGAATTTTACCCACAATTTTAAAATTATCAGTCGATGTCAGAAGCGGATCAGTGAGGGTATTGCCTCAGGTAGTGTTGATCCTGAGGTATTTTCCTTAATTGCAGGGCATTCACTAAATCCTTGATGGATGCCTCTATTTTCAAACATATATCACTGGCTACAGTGTAATGGAGGGAGAACGAGGTAAGTCTGTTGAAAGCTCAGTCGACATAGTTGCGGCCGCACTTTTCCGAGGCTGCACTAAGGGTTACTACCCTTATTGTTATGAAATCACATACACTCCTCCTACAATACCTAGCTCAAATTTCCCAAGTTTATCGGGTCCCTCACTAACTCGACTGTACTAAAAAGCACACATACAGCAATCCCTGTATCCCGACATGTTTCACCCCACTGGGCGTCTTCAAGGGATATAATTGCAGGTGCTGTCCTGTCTGACAGATCAGAAGAAGGGTAAAATAAATGGTGATGCCATCCAGGCCAAAAAGGCAAAATAGTGGCCCAGTCATGGAGTGGGGAGGGTGGGAGAACAGCTTGAGAAGTGCACAGAGTGGCTCAATTACACAGTGGAGAGGTGGCAGCAGCAGCATAGGGAGGCTACAGAGTGGCACAATGACAGAGTAAGGAGGTGGCAGCAGCAGCATGAGGAGGCCACAGAGTGGCACAATGACAGAGTGTGGAGGTGGCAGCAACAGCATGAGGAGGCCACAGAGTGCAAAGGTGACATAGTTTTGAGGTACCAGCAGCATGAGGTGGCCACAGAGTGGCAAGGTGACATGGTGTGGAGGTGGCAGCAGCATGAGGAGACCACAGAGTGGACCCAATGACAGAGTGTGGAGGTGGCAGCAGCAGCATGAGGAGGCCACAGAGTGGCAAGGTGACATAGTACCAGCAGCATGAGGAGATCCCAGAGTGGCAAGGTGACATAGTGCGGAGGTGGCAGCAGCATCAGGAGACCACAGACTGGCAAGGTGACATAGTATGGAGATAGCAGCAGCAGCATTAGGAGACCACAGAGTGACCCGATGACAGAGTTGGGAGGTGGATGGCAATAACAGTACCTGCTGACCATGGTGGGTGTAAACATGAGCACTTGGCATCAGATGTGTGGCATCAGGTGGGTGTCAGAATCAGAATAATAGCTGAGGCAGGTAGCCAGAAGAAACAGGTCTCTTTTGTCAAGGTTTGGGTGAGGCAGCATGGATGCTCCTGCCCCCCCCAGAAGCCATGGCAGTGGAATGTGATCGAAGCGGGGCCCGCCCGATCAGGCCTGCGAGAGGAAGGATGATGGCTAAGATAGGCAGGGGCCAACTGACTACATAGGAGACTACCTAGCATGTCTCTATAGTAGTTTAGTTTGTCCTTCCTCTCAGCGGGTGTAAAAAAGCCCCCATTTTGGAATGGTAGTGAGGGTCTAACATGATGGGGAGCCAGTAGTCATCCCTCTGGCGAATGGTGACAATTCGTCTGTCACTGCACAAGCAAGTGAGCATGCATCAGGCCATTTGCGCAGGTGACTCGGAGGGACTCCCTGCCTCCATCTCCACTGCATACTGCCACGGTGTGCCTGGGTCATCTGCCTCGTCTTCCTCATCTCCCTCTTGCTCCTCTGGCTGCTCCTGCTCCTCCTCTCCTTTCACCTGTGTAGAAAAACTACCCATGTCGCTACACACGCTGCTTTTGCTCCAGTGTCCTCCTCCTCCTCCTCCTCCAGTTCAGCCCCAACAGGGCTCTTGTGGCCGGAGATGTAGGCGCCACGTCTCCAGTCCCTGACCAGCCAGATTTACCAGCATCTTTTCCAGGATATAAATCAGTGGAATGACAAATAAAGTGGCCTCCTCAAAGGGCACAAGCAAACGGCAGGTGTCACGCATGAGCTGCCACTGGCTAACTTCAAAGTTACACAGGGGACTACCTCTGTCTGCTTGGACAATCAAGAAATCGTTTATGGTGGAAACGTTGCATATGGGCCTATGTTGGGGGACGCCGTTCTGCCGCTGCAGCTCAAGGAGGGTGTGCTTGGCGGTGTACGAGTGGCTGCAGTGCATGCACAGTTTCCTATTCATTTTTAGGATGTCTTGCAGATGAGTGGATGACTTCAGGAACCCTTTTACAACCAGATTTTACACGTGTGCCATGCAGGGCGCATGGCTCAGCCCTCCTTGATGCAGCGCCAACAAAATGTTCTTCTCGTTGTCGCTCACCATGGTTCCTATTTTGAGTTGTCGCGGAGAAAGCCAGGATTTGATTTCTTGTTGAAGGACACGGAGCAGTTCCTCCCCTGTGTGACTCCGTTCGCCCAGGCAAACGAGGTGTCACTCCGTGCCCTGCACATGTGGTATGCTGAGGAGCACTGTGAATTGTCCCTGCAGTGGAGGCTGAGGACACGGTGGAGGATGAGGAGCCAGAGGTGGACATTGTCGCAGGACCAATGGCGTGAGAATATGGAGGTGGAAGCGGCGTCACCTGGCCAAGCTGCTGGTGTAGCTGTGCAGGAACCACATTTACCCAGTGGGCCGTAAAGGACATATATTGTCCTTGACCGTAGTTATAGCTACGGACCAATTTTCCCAAAATCACAAACAAATTTCACCACTGAATGGCTAATCGACACAATTACTCAGTCCCTACAGAAGAAAGCCTACATTCACCGACCAATTTTCCCAAAAAAGGCTGTATCACAAAAAAAATTCACCACTGAACAACAATGTAAATTCACCGCAGAACGGCTAATAAGTACTTATTTTTCCTATTAATAAACACCATCAATGGCTATATAACAATGTCGGTTCACTGCCGACCGGCTAATAAGACGTATTATCTATCCTATTAATACACCCCATAAATGGCTGTAGTAAAATGGAACTTCACCGCTGAACGACAAATAATATATATTTTTTTGCCACTAGGGCGGTAATTTTCTCACTTCACCACACAATTCCTTTTTTCCCCCCACTTATACACTCCCCCAAAAAAATTAGAACATATATCTGCACCGCTGAACGGCAAATAATTTTTTTTTTGCCACTAATACACGCCAAAAAAAGGCTTTAGAACATATAACTGCACCACTGAACGGCAAACAAAGCCCTTTTTTCCCACTAATACACGTCAAAAAATGCTTTAGAACATTTATCTGCACCGCTGAACGGCAAATAAGCCCTTTTTTCCCACTAATACACGCTAAAAAAGGGCTTTAGAACATATAACTGCGGCCTTGAAAGTTTTTTTTTGCCACTAATATACGCCAAAAAGGGCTGTCATTTTCTCACTTCACCACACAACGGCTAATAAGCTCCCTGCCCCGTCCCCACTAATATACGACAAAAAAAAGGCTTTAGAACATATGACTGCGGGCGTGAACTGTAAATAATACTTTTTTTTGCCACTTGCTCGTGTGAAAGAGGCCTTAGAAACGAAGAATCGCTTTTGCATGGTGGTCACCTTGCAGCATTGGGGTCATGGGTTTCAGTCTTTGGCTTCCTATGAAGTTGAACCTGGTGTGTTCCTGCCTGAAAGAGACTGCAAATTCCTCTTTGAACACAAACAGGAACAACTGAATACAGCAGAGGGGGATATAGCGGTGCCAAATAAATAATAGATAATTATTTAAAAAGTCTATTCAAGCCTAGTTCATAGGGAGGGAATGTAAGCTGAGGGCTCAATTTCTTCCATATACTGTATGTGAAAAAGTGCAAAATCCAAGCTTCAAGCTCGAACTTGCAATAAATATTTCACCACTAGGGGGATCGCTCTGTCTTGTTTCAACCTCATTGACAACTTTATATCTGTGAATATTTTATTCGCAGTCATTTTTACTAGTTTATTTTTGCTAAATTGTCATAATTGTGTTTTTGTAACCTCTACCCATCAATGTGCTATAAAAAAAAAATCCTACATAAAAAATTCCCACCAAAAAATACAAACAGAACGACACATGTAAATACACTATAAGGGTGCGGATTACGCGCAGATTTTTGTGCAGAAGAACTACAGCGTAATACAGTACCAGGCAGAAAAGTGTATGAGATTAGACAAATTTCATGTAGACTTTGCTGATTTTTTCCAGGTTGAAATTGACCAGTCATGCAGGTTCCAAATCTGTGGCATGTCAATTATGTTTCTGGTTTTAGCTGCGGAATTCGCCCTTTTCCAATAAAGGGTGAGATCTGCGGCAAAGTGCATCTACTCTGCACCTAAATTAGAAATTGTGGATTTTGCTGCACATATTCTGCAGAAACCCATTTACTCGCACTTGTGTGCAGGAGGTCTAAGGGTCCTGCACACAGTGTGGAATCCGTGTGTTATTTCCACGCAGATTCCTGTGCAGAAAAATGACAGAGTAAAGCCTCATTCACACGTCAGTGTTTCACGGAAGTGTCCTGTACGTGTTCTCCATGGAAATTTCATTTCAATGTGTGTATTCAGACATCAGTGTTTTAGCACGGTCCGTGGGTCAGTGTTTTTAGCACGGATGCATGCTCTATTTTGTCCGTGTTCATGGATCCATCACGTCTATTATAGTCTATGGGTCCGTGAAAACCTCGGATGCAACACGGATGCCATCCGTGTTTCACGGACATTAAGAAGAGATGCTTTGAAAATTATTTTTCAGCTGTTCAGTGTCAGTGAAACATGGATGCAACACGGACAGCAGAAAAGGACACACAGACTCAACACGGATCATTCACAGACAGCTTCACACATGCATCACTGACCACCTGCTCATGGATTTGAGCACGGACGTGTAAATGAGGCTTTATACAGCACCAGCAAAGTGTATGAGTTTAGACAGATCTCGCGCACACTTTGCCTTTTTTATTAGGTGAGGAAATTGACCTGCTCTGTGGATTTTAAAATCGGCAGTATGTCAATTGTTGTTACGTTTTTTTCTTGTGCTGATTTAACCCTTTTCAATATATCAAATCTGTACCAAAAAATGCATAAAACAGCAACAAAAAAACCCACACACCAACGCAATAAATAGTGCAGATTTATGTGTGTATTTTGTGTTTGGTTTTGGTGTGGATTTGATGTGGATTTTCTACATATAAATCTGCGCTGTGTACAGCCAACCCTAAGGTAAGTCCACGTGGGACTGAAATACTTGCACATGTGGATTTACCTGCTGCAAATCCTCAGCATTTCACAGTACCAGAAAGGAAATCTCATCCACACCTGTGAGAAAAATCTGTAGTGTAAACTGACCCGCAGTCCACATTGCAAATCCGGAGCTTGCCAATTTATGCTGTTTTCTTCTGCGGATATCACAACCCCCCTCCCCCCACCCCCATGACAAATCCACAGTAAAATCCGTATGTAATGTGCATTTTTTGCTGTGGATTTAACCTAAATGATACAAATGGACAAACTGAAAAATGAATTGCCATAAGAATAGTCAACAGAAAATACAAGTTAAAAACAGAATGCCGCTGTTTCTTAATGACATCTGTTCCAGGCAAAGCTGGGTGATCATCAATTCAGATGGTATAGATGTCATATAGATTTTCCATATTTGTGAACAAGAAGGGCTGCACCTTTAGAGGTTGCATAGGCAGCAGTTACACCTGGGTGAAAGGCCAAGCTGCTCCCAGAGCACCCAGAACCCTCTTCTTCCATATGACACGAACATTATTCGTGTTTATACTATATGTAACAAACATTCAAAAAAATTATTTGCAGAAAGGTAGAGGTGATTTACTTTGGGGTATCTTATTAGATAGATGTAGAGGTACATAAGAAATTATTTTAGATACAGCAACTGATGATGGAGACAGCTGACCATATGTATTAGTACAGCTCCTACCGATTTCATTGAGAGCTGTATCCAATCCAATACAATCAGCTCCCCCTAGTGGTGGCTATAAACAGACATCATTTAGCAGTTATAGGGGTTGTCCAGGACTTAAATATTGGTGATCTGTCTTAAGGATATGTTCAGTGGTGGAGGTTGCATCTCTTGACACCCCATCGATTAGCCATTGGAAGAGGTGAGTTTCTTGACTTATGACGTCACGTCTATAGATCACATGGCCTGAGGGGGTCCTGAATGGGACTGCGCTGCAACAGCACTATACAATGTACAATGCTGTGCTTGGTATCCTGTAAAGCTTCAAACGGTTGCTGTGTACTTTATAGAGAAATGAGCTATTTGTACAGTATGGGAGCATTGCGTATGTGCACTGGATGGTAGCATTTAGTTATATGCACAGTATGGTGGCATCATTTCTGATCTCTGTTTGGTGACACTATCCACTTTCTAGTGAACGTGTTCCATAAACGACCCTGCCTCATTGTCACCCAGCTTTCCCGGTGACGGTAAAACTAAGAAACTGCTGAACAGATATTCTAACTCGGGATGAGTGAATCGACTTCGGATGAAACATCCAAAGTCGATTTGCTCATTCCTAATTCTAACAACTGATAGTTGTGGAGAAAATGGATTTTCGTTAAAGCCAAAGTATTCTAGAGAGCGTCTGAGGCTACTGTACCATGGAAGAGGTTAAAGGAACATTTGCTACACGGTCCCTGCTTAGCAGCTTTTATGCCGAGCACCAGATAAAAGAGATTCAGCGGGTATATAAATTTCCTGCATCTGCCTGTTTTGCCCACGGCATGCCAACCTAGAGGCCATAGTGTCTTCCTCACTGTTCAAACACTGTGATATATTATGTCTGGTGCGGTAAGGCAGATACATTACAGCTCACCAGGGTATACGCTGCTATAGTCTGTCAATGCTTACAAGGAGCAGAGCGTCGTCAACCTTCATCTGCTCCACCAGCCGCAGTGTGAGTCCGCTGGTGGTGCCGCAGCGTGCAGGGACAATAGATGATAGGCAGTGGTCTCTGACTTGTGTCCCTCCAGCTGTGGAGATACCACAACTCTCAGCATGCTGATGCAAAACTAGAGATGTGCTTTGGTAGCAGATGGACACAGACTTGGTTGGAGACATATGAAGACACCAGTATTATAAATTCCACATGGTAGGTATGAGGAGAAAGTTACAGATGTTGCATAAGGGCCCAGGCATTCCAGCTCTGCCAGCCTGTCCCAACAGCCGCAAACTACGCTTAAAGGGGTTGTCTCATATCAGAAAATGACATTTATTATGTAGAGAAAGTTAATATAAGCCGCTTACTAATGTATTGTGATTGTCCATATTGCTTCCTTTGCTGGATGGATTCATTTTTCCATCACATTATACACTGTTTGTTTCCATGGTTACGACCACCCTGCAATCCAACAGTGGTGGTCATACTTACACACTATAGGAAAAAGCGCCAGCCTCTCTGGTGCCCGGGACCATGGGGGCTCACATAGGCTAGTGCATTTTCCTATAGTGTGAAAGCACGACCACCACTGATGGATTGCAGGGTGGACATAACCCCTGAATACGAGCGTGTATAACGTGATGGGAAAATGAATCCAGCCAGCAAAGGAGACAATATGGATAATTACAATACATTATTAGGTGGCTTGTTAGTGGAATTTATAATACTGGCGCCTTCAAATGTCTCAGGCACAACCTGTACCACCCCTTTAAATGATCCTTATGTATTTTTAATGCATTTGAGGATCGACATAATCCAGGCACCAAGACGTGAGTTCATGTTCACACAGTTGTAATTCACCACATCCAGATTAGATTAGAGATTAGATGTTTTACAATTCCCGGTGCATCTATTGCCAGGATACAGTTAGGTCCATATATATTTGGACAGAGACAACATTTTTCTAATTTTTGTTCTGTACATTTTACCACAATCGATCTTCAACAAAACAATTCAAATTTTAAGTAATTGTACAAATTAAATAATTGTAAATAAAATGTTAATTTCTAGTACTTGGTTGACAACCCTTTGTTGGCAGTGACTGCCTGACGTCTTGACCTCATGGACATCACTAGACGCTGTGTTTCCTCCTCTTTAATGCTCGGCTCGGCCTTTACTGCAGCGCTTTTCAGTTGCTGTTTGTTTGTGGCCTTTCTGTCTGAAGTTTAGTCTTTAAAAAGTGAAATGCTCTATTGGGTTCAGATCCGGGGACTCGGCCATTCAAGAATATTCCACTTCTTTGCTTTAATAAACTCTTGGGTTGCTTTGGCTTTATGTTTTGGGTCATTGACCATCTGTATGATGAAACGCCGACCAATCAGTTTGGCTGCATTTGGCTGGATTTGAGCGCACAGTATGTCTCTGAAAACCCCAGAATTTATCCGGCTGCTTCTGTCCTGTGTCACATCATCAATAAACACTAGGGACCCAGTGCCACCGGCAGCCATGCATGCCCACGCCATCACACCGCCTCTGCCGTATCTTACAGATGATGTGGTATGCTCTGGATCATGAACTGTACTATGCCTCCGCCATACTTTTTTCTTTCCATTCTGGTAGAGGTTGATCTTGGTTTCATCTGTCCAAAGAAGGTTCTACCAGAAGTGTGCTGGTTTTTTAAGATGTTTTTTAGCAAAGTCCACTCTAGCCTTCTTATTCTTGGGGCTTATGAGTGGCTCGCACCGTCAGTGAACCCTCTGTATTTACTTTCATGCAGTCTTCTCTTTATGGTAGATTTGGATATTGATACGCCGATATCCTGGAGAGTGTGGGTCACTTGGTTGGCTGTTATGAAGGGGTTTCTCTTCACCATTGTAATTATTCTGCGATCATCCACCACTGTTGTCTTCTGTGGGCGTCCAGGTCTTTTTGCATTGTTGAGGTCACCAGTGCTTTCTTTCTTTCTCAGGATACAACAAACTGTATATTTTTCCACTCCTAATAGTGTAGCAATTTCTCAGATGGTTTTTTTCTGTTTTCGCAGATAAGGGATGGCTTGTTTCACCTGCATGGAGAGCTCCTTTGACCGCATGTTTACCTCTCAGCAAAATTTTCAAAATGCAAGCACCACACCTCAAATCAACTCCAGGCCTTTTATGTGCTTAATTGAGAATAAAAAAATTAAGGAATTGCCCACACCTGCCTATGAAACAGCCTTTGAGTCAATTGTCCAATTACTTTTGGTCCCTTTAAAAATAGGGTGCCACATGTAAAGGAGCTGAAACTCATAAACCCTTCATCCAATTTTAATGTGGATACCCTCAAATGAAAGCTAAATGTCTGGACTTTATGTCCATTATACAACTATAACTTTAATATGTTTTAGTAAACAGGTAAAGAAAACAATATTTGTGTCAGTGTCCAAATATATATGGACCTAGCTGTAGGTTATCAAGATCAGATTGGTTGGGGTCCGACTCCCTACACCCCCATCGAAGAAACTGTTTGAACGGACTGCAGTGCTCATGTGAATGCTGTGCGAATTGCACAGTGTAAGGTTGGAACTGTCCACAATAGTTGGATGTACTACAACTCCCATTTTGCACTTACACTTAATTCTTCTACCACTGGCCTGGTTTTCTGACTCTTGCACTATACATCAGCCATTGCACTCCACACAACCTGGCTTGTACCATACAGATACTTAACATCACAGGAACCCCAACTACCATCAGGCAGGAGAACCAGAATCAGTGAAAGGCAGTAGGGAGCAATGCTATGTGGACAGCGCCATGATTGACTGTGACAGCCAGAGCTACTACAACTCCCATCTTCCACTCCGGCTCCTCAGCAGTTGTAGTGGCAATGCGGTATAATTACAGCTGTACATCCCCTTCACTTAAATAGGAGATGAAGCTGTAATTACACTGCACGACTGCTACATTCTAGACAGCATGAAAGGAAACAATGAATGCAGGGCTTGCACAAGTGCCATTTCAAACAGGTGTCAGGAGTTGGCTCCGTGACAATCTGATATTGGTCACCTATCTAAATGATAGGTCATCAATAATTCAGTCCTGAAAAACCCCTTTAAGGATAGACCATTAAAGATCTTCTTTAAGAAATTAACCAGCACAGAATTGTGAAACATTTTCGATTAGGAAAAATAAACCTCAAAGAGTTCCAACGAATAGACTATTTTCTTTATACCTAGAAATAATCTCTACATGATGTCAAATAACTGCCTTAAGGGAATAAATGGCCACTGGGCCAAGACCACTTGTGTACGAGGCATAATAAAAGCCAATGGGCACCAGGAATTGCAGACCATCCAGGCCCCTGAGAGTCTAGATGATACGTTTCTATCTAGATGCTCCAAATTTGCCCATATTTTAGATGTTTGAACCTGGCCGCAAGGCTTGGTGTCTAGATTGCATTGCCAGTTCACACTAAGAGACTTTGGAAATTTCTAGTCTGTGCATGAGCGGCAGGGGCAATATTCGAATTCGCGATATTTCACGAATATTTGGGCGGATATTCGCCATATATTCGAAAATTCGCAAATTCGTAATCTCCAGACATTATTTTCTTGTTTGTGAAAATTTGCATAAAATTTGCATAAATTATCATAAAAATTCGCATAAATTATCATAAAAATTCGCATAAACTGGCATTTAAAAGATACCTTTTAAATACTAGTTATGCGAATTTTTATGCTAATTTATGGAATTTTTACGCTAATTTATGCAAATTTTTAATGCTAATTTTCACAAACAAGAAAATAATGACATTATTTTCTTGCTTGCGAAAATTTGCATAGAAAAAATTCGCATAAAACTAATATTCGCAATTGCGAATATATTTTGCGATATTCTAAATATTCGCGAATTCTCGAAGTGCTGATATTCGCGATTAAAATTCGCAATTCGAAAATTCGTGATCAACACTAGCACTGAGAAGCTAGTGATTTTCCATTACTGTCATAAGGGACTATGCAGAGCTGAGGTTTGGAGGGAAAAGTCAAACAATTAACTTTTGACCTTTTGGTTTAGCGCTGTCAGACTGTTTAGTGACTAAAAACTGCTTGGTCATTCCCAATGACTTGTATTGAGGCCCAAGCAATACTGCAACTTTGTTTCTGTTAGGCTGTGTGTGTTAGAAACTATAGAGAAGCCTGTGCACCTAGTTGCCTCAGATAGTGACCAGTGTTTAAGGGGTTGTCCCGATTCAGTGCTGGACCTGGACATATCCCCGTTTGTTCCCAGACAGCCTCTCTGACATTTAATACTCCAATGCTCTCCTTTGCCCTGCGCTGAATCGTGCAAAGGCTTTTTCTGGAGATCCAGTGACGTACCACTGCTAGGCAAAAGCCTCCACCTAGCTTTACCCATGGAGAGGCCGTGACATCAACGGCACTAATGGGTGGGCTTTAGAGCTGCCATAGCCTGTAAAACGGCTAGGACAGTGCTAAAGCCCACCCATCAGTGCCGATGGTGCCTAGCGGTGTAAAAAATATAAACAAACAGTCAGTGTCGGACTGGGGTGCCTAGGGCCCAACAGTACAATTTATTTAGGGGGCCCACCGTACGGATACATTCAAATATAATAAATATTTTAACAAGTTTTGAATATGAACATAGGCTGGTTGAGGTGCTGTACATTGAATATATGTATGTAGTGCAGTAAATCTAATGTGTTATGTGCCACTTGTGCAGGGGGTGGGAGACTAGGGGCCCACCTTGCTCAGGGGCCCACCGGGGGATTTCTCTGTACCCCTGTGGGCCAGTCCGAGCCTGCAAACAGTCCTTACCCTGTGTGATACGAAAGTTCATGCTCCAATGCCCATATCAGAGGGCCTGCCTGGAAGAAAATTAGGATATGTCCAGGTTCAGCTCTGAACCCGGACAACCTCTTTAAGTAGGAGAAACTCTGCCAGGCTGCATAAGTGACCAGAAAAAGATGGTGAGATGGGGTTTTACCAGGGAGCCAGCCAGATGACTAAGCCACAGATCCTTGGCCACCAGACCTTTGTCCAGGGTACCAGCCTTCTAAGAAAGAGAGGGACAACTAGCTCAGGTCTTTTCTCAGCCCAGAACCTTCTGCTATTAGAGGAGAAAGTGGAGAAGCTAGCATTGTCTGTATTGTTTTGCATTTAAGTTCCTCCAGTAAAGAAGCACTGGGGTGCATCAAACCTTACAATTACCTCCCAGAGAGCAGCAACATGTGGTGACACCTCAATGATGTCCAGGGGACCCAGCGTAGTGTTGGGGGCCACCCCAAACCTGGTCATTGCAGATCCCTTAAAGTATAGGCCATCCTCAGTATAGGCCATCAATATCTGATCAGTGGGGGTCCAAGTAATAGATAAGGTAGGTTTCCAGCTCACCCTTGTTTTGTAATGATGCAGATATTCCACTCCAGGTGCACGGATGTGAAGGTAAAAGGAAAATCTTTATTGCAGTGGGGGTCCAACTCTGGTTATCCCCACAGATCAGCTATTTGAAAGAGGCTTCGGCACTCAGGTTAGCGCTTCCTACGTCAGAGACATCATGTTAATTAGTCACATGGCCTAAGTGCAGATCAGTCCCAGTCAAGTGAATGGGCCTGGGTTGCAATGCTAATTACAGCCATTATATCATGTATGGGGCTATGCTTGGTATGCCGCACCACTCACTGGAGCACCTCCTTTTTAAGTAGATGATCAGCGGAAGTACCCTTAGGATAGGTCATCAATATTGTACTCCCGGTAAATCCCTTTAATGGTTCCTGGATAGGTGACACAAGGACTTCATTGAGATATGAGGCTCTTGGTACCTCCAAATTTGTGCAGTTGAAATGTGTCATTAGATGTTTACTAGCTTTTGTAAGAGCAGCGGGTGGTAAAAAAAATAAAAAAAAATAAAAATGTATTATTAATATGCGTGTAAACTTTCTTCCTGGCGCTCGGTACATGTGAGTTATTTGTCGCTGGTGGAGGAGATAGCTTCTGATTCCTGCTATTTGTGTTTTGGATCCTCATTTTCCTACATCTGTCACTTGTCAGAGATAATCTGGTGTTAAGTTGTTGTGTTTTGTAATTAGCCATTCTGTTACCATCTCCTTCTGCTTCTCTATTATACTTCTTCCTGAGAGATGAAAAAGGGTATTTACTATAAAATATTCACTAGGAGCCGATTTACAAGACATGTAACATATTACTCATTTCTTTTTTCTATGATTTTATTCTCTTGGCAAGGCTAATTTGATTTTTATGGATTGGCAGGAGAGCTGGATACGATAATATAATATTGGGTGGGGCTTAAATATCAATGAAACGTAAACATCTCAAAATAGCAAACAGTTCAGACAAAACTGATTTGAAGAAACAGTGTAAAAGAACGACTGTCTTTGTTGCCTGTAGAAACCAATCACAGTTTTCAATTTTTAAAAGCCCTGTAAAATGTTATATATTTTTTTTAGAACAGGAACTGCGGGGGTGGAGCATGACATAAGGATCCAATGAGAACCAAAGAGAGACTCACCGCATCACGATCCACCCGCTTGGGACCTGAACTAAACTATGACAACTGTCTAAAAGGCTGCCCATCACAACCAATCACTTTACAGATTGAATTTCTTATAGTGTTCATGGAAAATCAAAGCTGTTGCGTGATTGCTTGCTCTGTGCAACAAAGATGGCCAGGGGCGTAGCTAACGGCTCATGGGCCCTGGTGCAAGAGTTCAGCTTGGGCCCCCTTCCCTCAGTGCTTTGTGTGTCTTCTTATGCGGCACAAGTGTCTTTGGGCCCCCTCAGGCTCCTGGGCCCGGTAGCGACTGCTACCTCTGCACCCCCTATAGCTACGCCCCTGAAGATGGCGTTTCCTTTAAACAGTTGTCATAAATCTGCCCTCAAAGAATCAGTTTTGCCTTTAATCGTATGTTTCTCCCTATTATTTCTGATCCTTCTCTAGGAGAACCCCTGTAAATCTGGGCATTTTTCATTAGATGCCCCTTAAAACATTCCCATCAACTACAGAAGTGGAACTCAGGTATTATTTATTTATTTATGTGTTTGTTTTATTAGTATGTCTTATTATGAATTTATGTATGTGTTTGATTTGATTTATTATTCACATTGACTTAATCATTATAATGTTGATTTTGTTTTCTTTTTCTGTATTTCCTTTTTTTTCTCTTTTTTTTTCTTTTTCCTTCCTTTTTTTTGTTGTTTTTGTAACTATGTCGGGAAAAAACAATAAAGAAATCAAATCAAAGAAATTTAAAAACTCGTGCAAACTCCTCTAATGATTATTTATGGGGATTTTTTTTACTTCTTGCAGCCCGTTTAGCCAAATGAAGCTGCTATGGGATGCATTTATATCATGCCTCCCTGTTTCCAAATAGTTTCCTTTTTCTCTCTGAAGGACAAATTATGGGAGGGACTACTGGAAAGGTACTATATATGATGGGGCCAGTATTTTTATAGATATGGTCCTTACATACATTTTTCCTGTCTCCAATTGGAGGAGTTCTGAAACTATTTTACTTTTTACAAAAATAAAAGCACCCATGGATTTCCTTAATAATTTGTGGTGGAAGATACTGGTATATGGCAACGGTTGCAAGTCAAAACTGAAGGCCATGGTCAGAAGATCAACACATGGTTCAAGATCATTAGTTATGTTGCCACAGTGCCCAGCAAGGCTATATGGTATCTACCGTAATCAATAATGAATGAAATAATTGATTAGGAATATCATCCGTAGAAACATTCCTATTGGTAAACACTCATTGCGCTGACAGCTATTTCCCACACCATATACAGTATACAGTGTGAATGCTCCGAGACTAAGCCTCTGACAGATACAGTAAATCTTGTCTTCCTTGAGAATAAATTGATTAAACATGTTGAAATCCAACATGGCCAACCCTTCCTCCCCTGACATTTGTCATCAGTCCCGACATTCATCTAATGTATATGGTTACAATAAAAATTGGTAGAAACAACATCTACATCCAGAGAACAATGCCTTCCCAGGTCAACAATAGAAAAAGACTGGAAAAGTCCATCCCTCTGTTGGGGTCTGCCAAATCCCATACATATTGTATGTTTTGGGCTGATATTGTGAAAATGTTTGGGCTCTGACAACAAAATTAGTTAAGTAAGTGTTAGCCTATTCCAATGAATTTGTGGATCCTTCAGAAGCTGGTTGGACTGGCCCACCAGAGTGAGCCTCGAGGGTTCAGTAGAAGACAACCCCATTTGCACCTTACAAATGTTCTGTATAGATGGATGGTTGTCCCTCAGAGTAATTTCCTCTGTTGGACTTAAAGAGGACCTTTCATGTGAAAAAAAGTATGAACTAAGTATCATGATATGGAGAGCGGCCCCCAGGGATCTCACTGCACTTACTCTTATCCTTGGGCGCCACTCCGTTCTTCCGCTTTGTCCTCCGGTATCTTCGGTGACTTGATTCTCCTGGGAGGAGTCTGCCCTTTTTGTCCTGGGTGTCTCCTTCTCCCTGGCTGTAAGCTCTGCGAATTGACAGCACTACGGCCAGGGAGAAGGAGACGCCCAGGAGAGCCAAGTCACCGAAGATACCGGAGGACATAGCGGGAGAACGGAGTGGCGCCCAGGGATAATAGTAAGTGCAGGGAGATCACTAGGCGCCGCTCTACATGTCATGATACTTAGTTCATACTTTTATTTTCACATGAAAGGTCCTCTTTAAGGAATGAGACTGACACTGCGTATTGTATTGGAAATTGATGTATAGATTACAGTCCTGTCTAAACAAAAGGCAAAATGCTGTGAACTGATATTACACTTACACGAATCTGGTGGAAATGGAAAGAATTTGCATTCTCTGCACAGTGTCACTTTTTACAAAGAGCTGAGTGACTTTTCATACCATCACTATAATAGTTGTAACATAAAACCAATGACTCCTCTTGTGATTGTCATAAATTCCTTATTTTAGCCACCACCATGTTTGCTTTACACTGAATTGTTCTCTGTTTTAAAGTCATTGAAATTGTCATTTGTCCTCCTAGGAGACTCCACTTCCTCTTCTGTAAGAGTATTGCAAGGCCATATATAGTGTGTAACCATGATGTATGAAACGTGATCTCTATCTGTCATCTTCAAGGTTTTATTGTAAGTCTTCAGAGTGTCCTCTAAGCATTTTACCACCATTAGCTGCCATAATGGGACCTCTTGTAAAAGATAACATGTTGTCACTGTTTGCCGTCTGCTAATGACAGGATACTCTACTAGGAGAAAGGTGCCTGATAGGGGTTTTTAAAATGGGAAGTATCATTTTTTCAATATCTGTATGCTTTAAGTATCACATATCTTAATTACGTCTAAGAAGACCTTGATGATTTTTTCATCACTACTATGGGACATTTAATCAAGGATGCACCCTGATCCTCCGGTGTGCAGGTTATAATAGAAGAGTTTTCCATCATTAGCCCTTATCCATATATGTTTTATTTGTCCCACGCTTCAATCGGCTAAAACAAACCATTTCTAGTAGATAAGGATATTAGATTTCGACAGCAGCAGGAGAGGGGTGTGTTGATCTTGTGGGGGTAAGTGACTTATGCAGTCATGTATATATGTTAGAGATGACATTGATATGTAACATAGTGAGGACCATAAAGTGAGTGGTGATAAAATACATAGAAGCCAGTCAGTCATCACAGCGGCAGGAGTGGGTGCATATAGATTTACCGTACCTGTAACTAGGGTGTATGAACACAGGAGTAGAAGAAGAGTGTGCTTATCTTGTGGGATGCAGTGACCTGTCCATTAGTGTGCTGTTTTTTGTAATGAAGATAGGACTAATATAATTGGGATTCTCACATTAAGGGACAGGTCACCGCCTCCCACAAGATAAGCACACTATTCTCTAGTTGCTGTCATAAATACCATGATGGGATACAGGATATTCTGTTCACAACCACGTCATGACACTATCCCAGATTTTTCTTGGTCAATGGCAAGAAGTAAGTGAGGGCAGAATTTCCTGTAGCCAATAAAATCATTGGGATTATGACAGGAACAATAAAGGAGTGTGCTGATCTTGTGGGAGAAAGTTCTCAGACAGTGCCTCATATGACAGGGCCAGTATGAACAAGTAAAAAAGGACAGAATACCCTGTAGCCAATCAGATAATGGAAATGATTGCAGCAGAAGAGGAGTGTGCTTATTTTGTGGGATCCAGTGACCTGTCAACTCATGTGATCACGTCTGTGAGGACAAGGTTTAATATGACATGGTCAAGGGCATGAAGTGAATGAGAGCAGAATACCCTGTAGCCAATCAAATCATGAGAATGTTGACAGCAACAATAAAAGAGTATGCTGATTTTGTGGGAGGCAGTGACCTGTTCACTCTTGTGATTATGTGTGCTAGGACATAGCCTCATGTGAAAGGGTCAGTGTCAAGAAATGGTAAAGGACAGACTATTCTGCAGTCAATTAGATTATGAAAATTATTGCAGGAGGAGGAGAGGATTGTGATTATTTTGTGGGAGGCAGTCACCTGGTCATTTATTGCATAAAATTAATGAGGACAGGAGTTCAGTTTTAAGAAGTTGGGAGGCACAGAATCCCCAGTAGCCAATCAGATCATGATAATAATGACAGCAGCAGAAGGAGAGTGTGTTGATCTTGTGGGAGACAGTGACCAGTCCACTGATTATGATAGCAGGATTCGAGAAGCATGACACCAGGGGAATGGAGGTGAAGGGGAGAAAAATAACACATGGTGTGTATATTGTCACTTTCTGTGCCACTACTTGAGACTTCATGCATAATCTACTTAATCACGTAGTAAATATATTGTAGTCTACACTGTACATGATAAAGACTGGTGACTTTAAGGTTGTTTTTTTTTACCACTAAACTTTAACCGAACAACAAAGCGATATTAGCCTAAAAATAAAAGTCAGCTCACAAATAAAGTTTTCACATGCAAACTAAAGTCGAGAATCCTATAGTATGCAGTAAACTGTACACTTGGCAGGCGGAGACGTTGGCTGACCGATCTGCTCCCTGTACTGTACCAACACAGAATGTAAATTTCATAGTCTATACTTACCTGCTTTCTTTATGATCTTGCATTTTGTGGGTTTTTTTTTTTGTTATTTGCTCTCCTTTGTCCCATAGCAGATCATGAACTCAGCATCTCATCAGTTTTTGGCTGGATAGAAGTGGGGTCATATATCAACCTGTCCCAGGGAACATTCTGGCAAATGTGATAGCTCTTTAATGAGTTTGTCTGGCCGTTAATTCTTCATCTGCCATGCAAAGATGCTGGTCTCTTTGTTTGGGCAACATATCAAAAGTTAACCGTGTGATTGTTGCACAAATGTCGCTGAATTCTTCCTTGGCTGCCACCTTATGATTAGAATTTAACCATTTGACTAAAGGAATAAATAGAGATATCAATTTCCCGACTTAGGAGATCCTCCCTTAATGGGAAATCAATGCAGGACTCCGTCTGCTATTTCAAATTTTTTAAAATTTTTGGCTAAATGGTAAATAAAGGGTGTTCTGTCCTATTTCTTTACGGCACAGAAGGGCGATTCAGACAATTGTTAATTAGTGCTGTCTCCATAACTGAACATCAAGTTACAATGTTAACTCCCGAGCCCGTGTTTTTTCCCCATCTATCTCGGCCCTTTCCAGTTCTGATAAGCCGTCCATTTTTTAATTCTTTGTTCTCGTCTCCAAACAAACAAAGCCGTTAATATCACCGGTTCCTACCCCCGGCTCTCTGATTGACCCTCTCACCAACATCCCTCTCTAGGTGAACCGTCTATGCCTTTTTATAGATGGATGCCGGCGCTTATAGACAGTTGGATGGGCTGTCATTGGTAATTAAGAGATTATACCTTGATCAGCTGGGATCTGCCCCAAGCTGTTATTCAGCATTTATTGGGCGCGACCTTCGTGCCATCAATTATGGCAAATGTACAAATGTTACATTTTTTGCCAAAAATTGTTTAATATCAGAGGTGGAACATCAATGGAAGATGGATCTACCAACGGAATATGACAATACGACCGGCACATCTATTGATTGGCAGTGGAGCTCTACAGAGTTCAGCATTTATAAAAAATGCTGGGGACTATTGCAAAATCTGTGTGTTTTTTCCAGGAGGTTGTGTGGTTTGTTCTATGTGTATATAGTGGAATCCAAATAGTGGGTTAATATCACATGGAAGAATTTATGCCTTGACTTAAAGGGGTTGTCTTAATATGAAAGCCAGTCCTCCTAGAAAGTTGCCGCCAGCTGCTCATTTTCCCTGCAGTGACCACTATAGGGGAAATGTATTACTGCATGTGCCTAATCAATTCAATGGTCACCCATGTAATACACAGAGAGACCAGGTCCGGCCAGAATACAAGCTGCTGCTTTTTAGTGGCTCTCCGCTCTGGCTAATGAAGTTTCCAGTGGGTTTTCACCCTCTATATAACGCCCATATAGCCTACAGTGATAGGACAGATGGAAATGGTTGTCTACATGAGACAACCCATTTAAAGAGTTCATTTTAATCCTATATGAAAATGTTATCACATGTACCATGTTATATAGTATATACAACATATTAACGGGCTAATCCTATTACTAAGGTAAAAAAAGAGAACAAGACATCCAGTGGCGTACATAGAGAAGTAACGGCCCCATAGCAAGGGTCAATCCAGGCCCCCCACACAGGACAGAAGGGTTTCTGCCTAAACCCTTTTCAATGACCCTTGGGCCATTTTCCCACTGGGTCATTTGCTAAAAGTTGTTCCTTTAGAGGGTACAGTCCTCCAGTAGAAGAGCAGATAATACCAACTAAGACTGGGCCCCCACTTGCCCTGGGCCCCATAGCAGTCGCATGGTCTGCTGCTATGGTAGTTACTCCCCTGCAGACATCATACAGTACATGATAATCTCTTTCTAACAAAGAAACCAGCCCTGTACCTCATATGAATCCAGAGATCTCCCCAATCATTGCTCCAATTGTTCTGCTAGATTCATTTCAAGCTGTCAGCTCAGGGAGCATGTCCTTTCTCAGGGGCTGTACCCATTCTGCTGCAGCTGGTGGCAGTTGAAGGATGGAACTGAGCATGTGCGTCCACCTCAGTAAGGTGGACAGATGAATTAGAGTAACAGCAGGTGGCACAATACAGATACATTTTATTGCATAACTCAGTGGCTATTCAAAATTTTTAACTACGTTACTTTTAGTACCGATGAACAGGTAATGTAGGTGATATTTGTGGGTTCGGGGTTTAAGGGCTTCAACCGGATACATGTTTGATCACTTACAAATGCGGAGGACACCACTGAAAACTACCTGAAGAGGGTTACTGATTTTAGCAGTTTGTGTACAGGGCTGATGTCCTGAATAAATGGGGCTCAGAAAGCATTCCAGAGGATAGATGATTGTGGGCAGAGATAGGACAATCTCTTATGTCGCCCCTTTCCAATACAGAACTGGCTGGATGCCCTACCATCTGAGTTGACTCGCTTCTGCTGCTTCACTCCTGGATCCTACGCTCACCCCATCCTTGATGCCTCCTTAGGGTGCTTTCACACTTGCGTTCTGAGGATCCGGAAGGCACTTCCGGCTTGCCGGATCCGCCAAAACGCAAGTCACCTGAAAGCATTTGAAGACTGATCAGGATCCTTATCAGTCTTCGAAATGCTTTCAGGTTACCATGGCAGCCAAGATGCTATTGAAGTCCTGGCTGCCATGGTAAGTACTCCGCAGCAGTGTACTTACCCGCGCTGCGGCCGCCAGGCGCTCCTTCATGACGTCACAGGTCCCCGCGGCGCATAGATCAATGCGCCTCCCGGACCTGTGACGTCATGAAGGAGCGCCCGGGGGCCGCAGCAAAGGTAAGCACACTGCTGCGAAGTACTTACCATGGCAGCCAGGACTTCAGTAGCATCCTGGCTGCCATGGTAACCGAGCAGAGCCCCAGCTTACACTGGGGCCCCTATTGGAACTGCAGCTGCGCATGCGCAGAGCTAAACGTCGGATCCAGCGATGCGCCGAAACGACGTTTAGCTTAATTCGGATTCGGATTAATGCACTTCAACGGGCATTAATTCCGGATCCGGCGTTAGGGCAAGTCTTCCGGATTTTTGGACGGAGACAAATCCGCAGCATGTTGTCAACGTCCAAAAAACGTTACAATACTGAACGGAAGACATCCTGATGCATCCTGAACGGATTTCTCTCCATTCAGAATGCATTAGGATAAATCCTGATCAGTTTCCTTCGGTGTAGAGAGCGGAAGACGGATCTCTACGCCGGAAAGTAAAAACGCAAGTGTGAAAGCACCCTTAGGCAGCTGCCTACTCACCCCTCACTAAGTGGGAACACTTGTAGCTTTTTGTACAACTTCTGTTGATTGCATTGCATGACATTAATGGACTCCTATATCCCCCAACCCATGCTTATGTGACCCTCCTTGGGAAACCCCTTTAACCCCTTAAGGACTCAGCCCTATTTCACCTAAAGGACTCGGCCATTTTTTGCAAATCTGACCAGTGTCACTTTATGTGGTGATAACTTTAAAACGCTTTTACTTATCCAGGCCATTTTGAGATTGTTTTTTCGTCACATATTGTACTTCATGACAGTGGTAAAATTTAGTCAAAAATTTTTATTTTTATTTATAAAAAAATATCAAATTTACCAAAAATTTTGAAAAATTAGCAATTTTCCAAGTTTCAATTTCTCTACTTCTATAATACATAGTAATACCGCCCAAAAAAGTTATTGATTTACATTCCCCATATGTCTACTTCATGTATCGATCATTTTGGGAATGCCATTTTATTTTTGGGGACGTTACAAGGCTTAGAAGTTTAGAAGCAAATCTTGAAATTTTTCAGAAATTTTCAAAAACCCACTTTTAGGGACCAGTTCAGGTCTGAAGTCACTTTGTGAGGCTTACATAATAGAAACCATCCAAAAATTACCCCATTCTAGAAACTACACCCCTCAAGGTATTCAAAACTGATTTTACTAACGTCATTAACCCTTTTAGGTTTTCCACAAGAGTTAATGGCAAATGGAGATAAAATTTCAGAATTTAGATTTTTGGAAAATTTTCCGTTTGAATCCATTTTTCCAGTAACAAAGCAAGGGTTAACAGCCAAACAAAACTCAATTTTTATTGCCCCGATTCTGTAGTTTTCAGAAACACCCCATATGTGGTCGTAAACTGCTGTATGGCCAAACGGCAGGGCACAGAATGAAGGGAACGCCATATGGTTTTTGGAAGGCGGATTTTGCTGGACTGGATTTTTGACACCATGTCCCATTTGAAGCCCCCAGATGCACCCCTAGAGTAGAATCTCCAAAAAGTGACTCTATCTAAGAAACTACACTCCTCAAGGTATTCAAAACTGATTTTACAAACTTTGTTAACCCTTTAGGTGTTCCACAAGAGTTATTGGCAAATGGAGATGAAATTTCTGAATTTCTATTTTCTGTTACCTTGCCTCAAAAAAGTGTAATATAGAGCAACCAAAAATCATATTTACCCTAAAATAATACAAACAAAACTGCCAACTTATCCCGTACTTTCCAAAATGGGGTCACTTTTTTGGAGTTTCTACTGTAGGGGTGCATCAGGGGGCTTCAAATGGGACATGGTGTCAAATAACCAGTCCAGCAAAATCTGCCTTCCAAAAACCATATGGCGTTCCCTTCCTTCTACGCCCTGCCGTTTGGCCATACAGCAGTTTACTGACCACATATGGGGTGTTTCTGCAAACTAGAGAATCGGGGCAATATATATTGAGTTTTGTTTGGCTGTTAACCCTTGCTTTTTTACTGGAAAAATTGATTAAAATGGAAAATTTGCAAAAAATAGCTATTTTCGGACCGTTTTTATTTTTGTTATTTACATCGTTGAACTGACAGGTTAGATTGTGTGCTATTTCTATAGAGCAGGTTGCTACGGACGCGGCAATACAAAATATGGCTACTTTTTGGGGGTTTTGTTTCAGTTTTACATAATAAAGCATTTTTGAAAAAATGATTTTTTAGTGTCTTCACATTCTGAAAGCCATATATTTTTTTTTTTTTTTGGGCGACTGTCTTATGTAGGGGCTCATTTTTTGCGGGATGAGATGGCGGTTTGATTGGAACTATCTTGAGGTGCATATGACATTTTGGTCGCCTGCTATTACACTTTTTGTGATGTAAGGTGACAAAAATGGCTCTTGACACCGTATTTATTTTTTTTTTTTTGTGTTCACCTGAGGGGTTCGGTGATGTGTTATTTTTATAGAGCAGGTTGCGACGGACGCGCCGATACCAAATATGTATACATTTTATTTATTTATTTAAGTTTTACACAATATTATCATTTTTTAAAACAAAATAAATCATGTTTTAGTGTCTCCATAGTCTGAGAGCCCTATTGTTTTTTTTTTTGGGGGTGATTGTCCTAGGTGGGGTATCATTTTTTGCGGGATGAGATGACGGTTTGATTGGCACTATTTTTGGGTGCATATAACTTTTTGATCGCTTGCTATTACAGTTTTTGAGATGTGAGGTGACAAATGTTTTTTTTTACATTGTTTTTATTTTATTTTTTTAACAGTATTTACCTGAGGGGTTAGATAATGTGATATTTTTATAGAGCAAGTTTTTACGGACGCGCGATACATAATATGTATACTTTTTATTTATTTATTTTACTTTAACACAATAATAGCATTTTAGAAAAAAAAATTATGTTTTAGTGTCTCCATAGTCTGAGAGCCATATTTTTTTATTTTTTTGGGCGATTGTCCTATATAAGGACTCATTTTTTATGGGATGAGATGGCGGTTTTATTGGTACTATTTTGGGAGGCATACGCCTTTTGATCACTTGGTATTACACTTTTTGTGATGTAAGGTGACAAAAATGGCTTTTGTACACCATTTTTTTGTGATTTTTTTTACGGTATTTGCGTGAGGGGTTAGGTCACGTGATATTTTTATAGAGGAGATTTTTACGGACGCGGCAATACCTAATATGTGTAGTTTATTTGTTTTTTTTTAATTTTTATTCAGTGATATGTATTTTTCAGATTTTTACTTTTTCTTTCACTTTTTTGACATTTTTTTGACCCAGACCCACTTGGTTCTTGTAGATCCAGTGGATCTGGTGTCTATATAATACAGTACAGTACACTATATAGTGTACTGCACTGTATTTTTTACTTTTCATTAGCCTGGTCAGACTTCTGCCTTTAGCAGAAGTCTGACCAGAGTTACTATACCATGGCAAGCAGGACGCTCTGAAAGCGCCCTGCTGCCATGGTAACCATCACCCGCTGCCATTACAGAGCAGCGGGTGATGGGAAGAGAGGTGAGCTCTCTCCTCTACCATCCTATCCCATCGGGGGCTGCAAAGGTACGGCAGCCCCTCGATGGGAGAGGGAGGGAGCTCCTCCATGTTAACACTTCTATACCGCGGTCCGCACGGACCGCGGTATAGAAGGGGTTAAACTGCTGACATCTGCAGCACAGATGTCAGCAGTTTATAGCAGGGGGTCAGCAATGTGCTGACCCCCTGCTATACCCACTAGACACCAGGGAAATGCATTGAAAGGAGGCGGGCGGGGATCGCAATTGCGATCCCGCCTGCCGCACCGCCCGCCTCCTGCGCCGCCCACCCGCAGCACCGCCGTATCTCCCTGCACCGCCCGGGGGACACTAAGATGGCGGGGTGCAGGGGGGTTAAAATTTACAATAAGGGCAGATTTTAGTCTCTGATCCCCGCGGTCATCAGAGACTACACATAGCGCAACAAACCGCAGGTCTGAATTGACCTGCGGTTTGTTGCGATCGCTGACACGGGGGGTCACAGGACCCCTCGGCAGTAGTCACAGGATGCCTGCTGAATGATTTCAGCAGGCATCCTGTTCCGATCACCGCCACGTGCGCAGCGGTGATCGGATCTTCTCAGGGCGTACATGTACGCCCTGAGTCCTTAAGTACCAGGACGCTAGGGCGTACATGTACGCCCTGCGTCCTTAAGAGGTTAATTCAATGTGTCTGCACCGTCAACTTCCAAGAACAGCAACACTCTTGTCTATGGGCTAGGTCTGGTATTGCAGCTTAGATCTATTCCCATGCAAGACGCAATACCAGACACAGACCATGGACAAGTGTGGCACTGTTTCTGTTTCTGATGAACTGCTGGGGAATATAACTCTCATGATAAAGATCATTTATACAGCTAAAGTCTCCTTTAACTGTAGGTTTGGTAGAAACCTCTGATTCTGTGGTCCGACACAATGGAGGCTTTTAAAGGCAATCTTATAATGAGTTACAGCATTTTTTTTTTAAGAACACATTTTTGCAGCTTCCCAAGTGAATTAGTGGTGGGTCATGAAATCTTCTATAGCCGGGTCTCAATTTTCGTTAAGCCTGGATTATAAGAAAGCAGAAGAATAAAGCAAAGAACACTTTATAATGCATATTCACAAAGGAAGTGGTGTAACTAAATTAATTAGGCAAGTCTTGCGTAAAGATGCAATGTAATTATATATTGGAGACAGTTAATTAGGGAGCTACTTGGAAATTTCAGTGAATACAGTATTAAAGTAATTATACATAAATACTATAACCATTAAGAGAGCATGCATAATGAAAGTAATAAGTAATTATGTAAATAATAGAATACTTGTTTTTTTTAATATTCCCAACACCTAACAATACTTTTCTCCTTCACTTTGCAGATGTAAATGGCATCTTCTATCAGTTTAAACATTAATTTCAGGCGCCGCAGTTAAAGAATTGATGAACTTTGCAATCTTTCTTCATTATACTCTTGTAGGCGACTGAAGAGGCTGAGTCAATGGATCCACCTTGTGTGGGAACAGAGAGCGGATAATAATCGGTCACTTTTGCTCTATGTAGAAAAGCAACATTTGCACATAATAAATATGCATAGAAGACAGTCTATAGGGTGGGTTTCAGAACACAGTGGAAGCGAAGGATATAGATTTCTAAGGGTTCCTCAGTCTGGAACATTATCTGGATCTGAATGTAACAAGTCTATTTAACCCTTTCAGCCACGGAGTTGTTGTTTTTATTTTTTGCGTTTTCGTTTTGCTTTCCCAGAGCCATAACTTTTTATTTGTCTGTTCACATAGCCATAGGAGGGCTTGTTTTTTGTGGGACAAGTTGTACTTCCCAACGCCACCATTTAATATTGCATATGATATAGTGGGAAGTGGGAAAAAAATTCCAAATGGGGTGAAATTGCAAAAAATAAGCAATTCCACCACAGTTTTACGTTTTTTTTATTTCCGACGTTCGATGTTTGATAAAAACTGACCAGTTACTTTTATTCTACAGGTCAGTACGAATCCGGCGATACCCTATATGTATAGTTTTTCTTGCGTTATGATAGTGATAAAAAAATTAAAAAGTGTTATTTTTTTTGTCGCCATATTTTGACCCCTATAAATTTTTTTGTAATTATGTGTACGGAGCTGTATGGGGGGTCATTTTTTGCGGGGTGATCTGAGCTTTTCATTGATACCATTCTGGGGTGTGTATGTTTTGATCACTTTTTATTTCATTTTTTGTAGAAAATGAAGCGACCAAAAACTCTTTTTTTCCTTTTGCTGTTTGCAGTATGGGGAACATATTTTTATACTACAGGTGTTTTTGCACATCACAACACCCATGATGTGTATTTTTTTTTTTAATTCTGTTGTTTTTATTTTGGGAAAAGGGGTGTGATTTTAATTTTAATTTTTTTTTCTATTTATTTATTTTTTAAACTTTTTTTTTTTACACGTTTTTATAGTTCCCATAGGGAAATATAACATGTAGTCATCTGATTGCTATTACCATAGACTCAAATGCACTAGCATTGGAATCTATGATGATTTTACTAGTTTACTATGGAGCCCTATTACAGACAAGGGCTCCATAGGAAATACTATGCAGCAGCCTTCTGTCATTCACAAAGACAGGGGCTGCTGCATACACGCTCCAGCTCCTCCGATCGCCACACGGGGGAACCGGAGCACAACCGAAAGCGAAAGCTTTCGGTTTTCAGCGCGCTCAGATGCCGTGGTCAGGATTGACTACGGCATCTGAGGGGTTAAATATCCGCGATTGGCATTACTGCCAGTTGGAGACATGAGCCGGGGTGTCTGCTATAATAAGCAGGTGGCTATGGCGCCGCAGCATGGGCGAGCGGGCACCATGTTTAAAGACCGCATCGTGGATTCTGCTGAACTGTCATCACATCTTGGTTATGAGGAGCCTCATCCATCACTACCTTCCTTCCTATATTTCTTCCTGTCATCCAATTCTTCTTCTTTACACCTTTCTATCCGTCCATCACACTTTTCTTTCCTTCCTTGTATTTCTTCCCTCCCTCACTTCATCAATTCCTTTCTATGTTCTGTTTTTTTCTTTCCCTTTTTTCTTCCTCTTTCCTCCTAACCAAAACACCAGTCACCCATCACTCTCTTCTCTCTTTTTCTTTTCTTCCTTTTATCCTATCTTTCTTCCATTAATTTTATTTCTTTTTCCCACTTTTCCTTTCCTTTCTTCATTCCTTTGAATCAAATATCCTTCCCTTCTTCCCAATCCCCATCCATCCATCACTTCTTTTCTAACTTACATTTTTTACCCATTCTTTCTTTCTTTCTTTCTTTCTTTCTTTCTTTCTTTCTTTCTTTCTTTCTTTCTTTCTTTCTCATAATCTGGATCTGCTTACAATAAGGCAATATATTGTGTTCAACTGAAAGGTCATATTCAAATCTGAAATGAATATTACTTAATACGAGGAACTGCTTGTGCTGCAGCTTTCTTAGGATAAGAGTGTTGCACAACTCTAGATATACAGTTAAAAGAGAATTCTGGTTATACACCGTATTTTTCTGACTATAATATGTACCAGACTATAAGATGCACCTAGAATATAGAGGAGAGAAATAAATATTTTTCATCAGGCCTCAGATCAGACCCCCAAGCTTCATCAGACCTCAGATCACACTCCCATCAGACCCCCATTCCTCCTCAGACCTCAAATCAAACTCCCATCAGATCTCCAAAGCTCCAACAGACCTCTGATGAAAAGCCCATTAGACCTCTCTATCAGAACCCCATTCCTCCTCAGACCTCAGATCAGACTCCATCAGATCTCTGTATCAGACCGTATTTCTCCTCAAACCTCATTAGATGCCCATAAGACCCCCCTTCCTCCTCAGACCTCAAATCAGACCCCAACAGACCTCTGTATTAGACCCTTATTCCTCAACAGACCTCAGATCAGACCTTCATTCCTTCTCAGATCTCAGATCAGACCCCCAAGCTAGATCAGGCCAAAATTAAATAAATAAATGAACTAGGGCTGCACCAGGTATCGATTTATTGATTGCCAATCGATACTTTTATACCCGGATCAATTCGATACCGGGATTTGCCATCTACTGCGCAGCCTAGTATCTGTTAGAGAACATGGCACGCGCTGTTCTCAGCACGTCCCATGTTCTCCTCAGCAGCACAGTGGAAAAGGAGAGAGTATCTCCCTCCCTCCCCACTGTACCGTGGCTGCCTCTGCCACCAATGAGAAGAGAGAGGGGAGGAGGAGGGAAGGGACTGTGGCCACTGCACCACCAATGAAGATAACTAACCCATTAATTCAAATATAGGTGGCGGGTGCCACACACATGGAACCGACCTCTATGACAAGGCGCTGATCCACCAAACCGTGGAAAGTAACCCCTCTGGTGCCACTCCTGAGGGGTTAATTGCCCGCGAATCGCAGCGCCTTGTCATAGAGGTCGGGTGCCGTGTGTTTGATTCTGGCAACGGCATCCGTCACCATTATTTGTATTAAAAGGTTAGTTATCCTTATTGGTGGCGCAGTACGCCCCCACAACCCCAGTATTATAAACTATAATCATTGGTGGGGCAGTGTGCCCCCCCAAATCCCCAGTATTAAAGTTATTGGTGGCAGTGGCCACAGGGTCCCCTACCCCCCTTTTCATTGGTGGCTAGAGATGAGCGAATTTTAAAAACTTGATTCGCTGGTACGCCGAATTTTTAGTGGTGTAGAACACTGTGCCTTTCAATAACACGCATAGAACATACAGGCCTTACAGCTGCTACACAGACAGGATCCGTTGTGTGTCTCATTTTTCTTTCCTTCTGACAGATCAGAAAAATGGTCAAATAAATGATGATGTCAACTAGGCCAAAAAGGCTAAATAGTGGTCCAATCGTAGAGTGGGGTGGGTGGGAACAGCATGAAAAGTCCACAGAGTTGTCCAGAGACATAGTGGTGAGGTGGAAGCAGCATGAGGAGACCACAGAGTGTCCCAATGACAGAGTGTGGAAGGTGGTGGCCGCATCATCAGGAGGCCACAGAGTGGCACAATGACAAAGTAAGGAGGTGGCGGCAGCATCAGGAGGTCATAGAGTGGCATAATGATAGAGTGTGGAGGTGACGGCAGCATGAGGAGGCCACAGAGTGGCACAATGACAGAGTTGGGAGGTGGCGGTAGCTTTAGAAGGCCACAGAATGGCACAATGACAGAGTAAGAAGGTGGTGGCAGCATCAGGAGGCCACAGAGTGGCACGATGACAGAGTGTGGAGGTGACAGCAGCATGAGGAGGCCACAGAGTGGCAAGGTGAGATAGTGTGGAGGTGGCGGCAGCATCAGGAGGCCACAGAGTGGCAGGGTGACATAGTGTGGAGGTAGCAGCAGCATCAGGAGGCCACAGAGTGGCAAGGTGACATGGTGTGAAGGTGGGTAGCAATACCAGCACCAGCTGAAGATGGTGGTTGAAAGAAGGAGCACTTGGCATCAGATGTGTGACATCAAGTGGGTGGCAGCATCAGAATTGTAGCTGAGGCAGGTAGCCAGAAGAAGCATGTCTCTTTTGTCAAAGTGTAGGTGTGGCACCATGGATGATCTAGTGTGATGCATCAGGCACTGGTGTTTGAAAATCCTGGCTGATCCACACCTGATTCATCTTCACAAAGGTCAGTCTCTCCACATTTAGGGTGGACAGGCAAGTTCTCCTTGGGATAACTATGGCCCCCGCCACACTAAACACACGCTTTGATGCCACACTATTGGCTGGGCAGGACAGATTTTCCAGGGCAAACTCGGCCAGTTGAGGCCACAAATCCAGTTTGGCTGTGCAGTAGTACAGCAGATCTTCAACTTGGGGTGGCAGGGAGCACTCCAAGTATGCCACCACCTGCTGGTACAGGTTCTGCTCTAAGTCTAGCTGCTGGTGAGTAGTTTGTTCACTTGGCGAGTGAAGAAAGCTGCTCATCAGTGACTGTAGACTTAGGCTTCTGCTAATGGAGCTGGTACTGTTCCGGCCCCCCACACTTCTCTCCAGCAGCCATGGCAGTGGAACGTGAGCGCAGAGGGTCCCCCCGGTCAGACCTGCCAGTGGATGGACGATGGCTCAGATAGGCAGCGGCCAACTGACTACATAGGATGTCTCTATAGTATTTCAGTTTGTCCTCCTTCTCAGCGGGTGTAAAAAAGGCCCCCATTTTTGACTGGTAGCGAGGGTCTAACATGGTGGAGAGCCAGTAGTAATTTCTCTGCCAAATGGTGAGAATTCGACTGTCACTACGCAAGCAAGTGAGCATGCATCAGGCCATTTGAGCAAGTGACTCGGAGGGACTCCCTGCCTCCATCTCCATTGCATACTGCCACGGTGTGCCTAGGTCATCTGCCTCATCTTCCTTATTTCCCTCTGGCTACTACGCCTGCTCCTGCTCTCCTGTCACCTGTGTGTTAAAACCATCTATTTCGCTACACATTGCTTGTGCTCCAATGTCCTCCTCCTTCTCCAGTTCAGCCCCCACAGGGCTCATGTGGCCGGGAGATCTAGGCGCCACGTCTCCAGTCCCCTGACCAGACAGATTTACCAGCATCTGTTCCAGGACATGAAGCAGTGGAATGACTTTGTTCATACAGTAGTCCTGGCGACTGACAAATAACGTGGCCCCCTCACATGAGCTGCCACTGGCTGACATCGAAGTTACACAGGGGAGTACTCCTGTCTGCTTGCATCATCAAGTAATCGTTTATGGCCTTTCTCTGTTCGTATAGTCGGTCCAACATATGGAGGGTGGGATTCCAACGGGTGGAAACAACGCATATCAGCCTATGTTGAGGGATGCCGTTCTGCTGCTGCAGTTCAAGGAGGGTGTGCTTGGCGGTGCAGGAGTGGCTGAAGTGCATGCAAAGTTTCCTGGCCATTTTTAGGATGTCTTGCAGATGGGTGGAAAACTTCAGGAACTGCCCTGACAACCAGATTGAACACCGCCCCATGCAGGGCACATGGCTCAGCCCTCCTTGATGCAGCGCCGACACCATGTTCTTCCCATTGTCGGTCACTATGATTATGATTTTGAGTTGTCTCGGAGAAAGCCAGGATTCAATTTCTTCATGAAGGACATTCAGCAGTTCCTCCCCTGTGTGACTCAGTTCGCCCAGGCAAACGAGGTGCAGAACAGTGTGACACTGCCATGTCCTGCACATGTGATATGCTGGAGAACCACTGTGAATTGTCTCTGCAGTGGAATTGGTATTGGCAGTACTGGGTTTCATCTGAAAGCAAAATAAAATAAAAGACCTCTATTATGGATTTCTTACTAATAATGGCCTTATTAGTCAAAGGCCATTATTAGTAATATATCCATCAAAGAGATCTTTTATTTTGTTTTGCTTTCAGATAAAACCCAGTACTGCCATTACCAATTACAGCATTATTTTAAACAAGTAATACGTTATATTATATTATACTTTATACTATAAATTAGAGAAACTTATAAACAAAGAATAATATATACAATTTTTCTCCCTAAACATTATACCTATACCTCCCCTCTTCCTTAATCTAAAACTCAATATAAATATGGATAAATTACCGACAATTTGCCACCTTTTCATCCTAGCTGAGCTGACCATCACTCCACGCAAAAGGAGCCCATGAGAGATCTACTATTAGCTCACGGTGATAAGGATACAGGTACCTCTTTTTTTGTCATTTGGTCACTTGCTCATTAATGAATTGTAAACCCTGACATTAGCACGTTTTTATACTTGGTTCTCATACATGTCCTTTTTTTATATTTTATATCTTATACACTATTTTACATATTTCATGTTTTTTATACACTGTTGACCTATATATCATTATATACCAGGTCTTATACACACACATATATATATATATATATATTATTATTTTTTTTTAAATTATACTTTAGCCTATTTATTTATGTAATTTCTATATTTATTTTACTATTTACTTTTTACTATGAACTGTAAACAGCTTATGTCACCATATTACTATGTTTTTTTAGACTTGATAAAGGGGTCCTAAGTACCCCGAAACGCGTTGTCGATTTAATAACGACACATTGTATCCATACTGGAGTTGCGTTGTGCGCCTTCTGTCCACCCGCTCGCCGTACGAACCTAGTACAAAACGAGCTCCTCTTTGTATATCCCACTACCTACCAAAGTGGCGGACTGGCCCCTGCCCGTGGTTAACCAGGACATTATTTGGCAGCACCACCTTCTACCTTCCTGATCATTTCAGTGTGATCCATCCAACAGTTGCACCAGACTAAGTGCAACCTTACCAGGTCAGTAAAACTTGCTTAACCTGGTGCGAGAAGACCATTCTATTCACAATCGCCTTTTTCTCCTTTTGTGGCCAATAAACAACTAAGGGTTGTGTCAGAGGAACCCACCTACTCTTGGCTCGGGGTGTCTGATGTCACTTGGGACTAAGTGGATGACCGAGTCAACCATTCGAGAACCGCTGGGTTGCTGGTCAAGACACGACCGCTAGATGACACCGGGAGCTCAGGCCTCTCGCTGCAACTCCTGCTGCCACGCCCCCTTACTCTGCTGCGACCTCTGCCTGCGCCGGAAACATTTAGGCCTCTGCCACTCCCCTGTGCAGGGCCTGGCACTTCTCTCTCTGACATACTGTTAGATCCAATAAGTAAATAAAAAGGAAATTAAAACACCTAGAAAAGGCTTTACAACAGATAACTGCACCGCTGAGCGGCAAATATATATTTTCTTTTTCCGCTAATACACCACACAAAAGGCTTCACAATAGGTAACTGCACCGCTGAGCGGGAAATTTATTTTTTCTTTTTCCACTAATACACTCCACAAAAGGCTTCACAACAGATAACTGCACCGCATAAGGGCAAATAAGATGTAGAAATATTGCCTTGTAATAAACCCTGTTAATGCCTGTATCAATCAGCACTTGCACCCCAATAACAAGAACGGTTTGCTGTATAATGGCAATTTGGATCTCCAGTCAGTGCTGCAAGGTGTAATCGGATTGTTCCTATTACCCAGGCTGTAACCTTCCTTACTGAACCCATTTCAACATAAATGCTGGTGGAATGATTCCTCCCTATCCTTTCCCTACACCTTGAATAATCTTTCCCTGCATTTGTAAATCGTTTTTTAAATGATATAAATGATATTCAATTATAGTTTTTTTAACACTGTCCCTAACACCAGCAGACATCTATCCCTGCACTAAGTACACTGGTAAATGGCAGAATCTAAGATGTCTGCGCTATTTATAGGGCTGTGACATCACAGGGCTAGCTGTCTGCTGTAGGGTTGTTTCGGGTATCGAACTTTCGATACCCAATCGATACTTTTCTCTGGTATCGCACTCGATACCAGGAAAAGTATTTTATCGATACTGGGCTGCACTACTGCACAGCCCAGTATAGGAGAGCATGGCTGCGCCGCTCTCAGCGCGGCCATGTTCTCCTCGGCAGCACAGGGAGAAGGAGGCAGCCTCTCCCTCCTCCTGTGCTGCCGCTGCAACCAATAGAGGGAGAGGGGGCGGAGCGGGGCGGGAGGAGGGCGGGCGCACTGGCCAGCAATGCAGAGTACCGTTTCTTCTATAAATGCAGGCAGAAGACACAGCCTGCCAGCACCTGCCTGTGACCCAGCACTGCAATCAGAGGCAATTAACCCCTCAGGTGCGGCACCTGAGGGGTTAATAGCCTCTGATCGCAGCGCTCGGTCACAGGCAGGTGCCGGCAGCCTGTGCCTTCTGCCTGCATTTATATATGAACGTAATTAGGCTGGTCAGTGCTCCGCCCCTCCCTAGTATTAAAACATTGGTGGGCAGTGGGCAGTGTGCCCCCCCTCCCTAGTATTAAAACATTGGTGGGCAGTGTGCCCCCTCCTAGTATTAAAACATTGGTGGGCAGTGGGCAGTGTGCCCCCCCTTTCCCCCAGTAATAAAATCATTGGTGGCAGTGGCCACAGGGTCCCCTCAGCTCCTCCTCATTGGTGGCAGTGATCGGAGCCCCAGCACTGTAATGCTGGGGCTCCGATCGGTTACCATGGTAACCAGGACACTTCTGAAGTCCTGGCTGCCTTGGTCTGCTCCCTGCTGCTGTGTGCACTGTGCACAGGGCAGCAGGGAGAGGGTTAAGTCCTATTCACCCTGATAGAGCTCTATCAGGGTGAATAGGATGAGAATATCCCAGGTTCTATCCCCTAAGGGGGAAAATAGTTAATAAATAGACTGTAAAAAAAAAAAAAAAGTTAAAGTACACCAAAATATTAATTATAAATCACCCCCTTTCCCAATTTTACATATAAAATATATAAACAATACATAAATAAAATATTACATATCGCCACGTCTCAAAAGTCCAAACTATTAAAAAATCCACTTTTATGCGGTGAACGCCGTAAAAGAAAAAAAAAAGAAAAAATGCACGATTCGCCATTTTCTTTTAGTCGCCTTGTCCCCACAAAAAAGTAGGATAGGACTGTTGTATTATGAGCCGGCGGTTTCATAAAATGTGGAATGCACGCAGATTTTTTTGGCGTTTTTATTTTTTTCGCGTGGTATCGAATGGTATCGAGTATCGCAATACTTTTTTATGGTATCGATACCGAATCAAAATTTTGGTACCGAAACAACTCTAGTCTGCTGATTGGCTGCATGCATGTCAGTATGGGTGATTCCGCCTTCCCAGAGTTCCTTGCCCCATGTCCTCACAAGTGTAGCAGCCATTTGAGGAAAAAATACGATTCGTTACCACCAAGCGCAAGGAAATTGGCATTTGGTGCGAATCGAATTTTCCCTGAAATTCAGATCGAATTCCACTTTGTCAGCTTCGATTCGCTCATCTCTATTGATGGCAGTGGGAGTTTCTGATCAGCAGTGTAATCGCTGGGCTCCGATTGGTTACCGAAGCCCTGGCTGCCATGGTAATCTCCCTGCTGCTGTGCGCACAAAGCACAGGGCAGCAGGGACAGTGTAAAAATCCTATTCACCCTAATAGAGCTCTATTAGGGTGAATCGGACAAGGGTTTAAAAGGTCCCAGGTTCTAGCCCCTAAGGGTCAAACAAAATAAAACAAAATATTAAGTTTAACCCCTTCCCGACCAGCGCCGTAATAGTACGGCACAGTGGGACGTAACTTGCCGCCCAGCGCCATATTATTACAGCGCGCTAATCAGCTGCAAGGGAACGGCTGTTCCCGTTAGCCGGATCCCTGCTCTATGCGCTGGCATCGGTAAAAAACAAGGATGCTGGCGCATGAACCCCTTCTGTGCTGACCACGACATAGAAGGGGTTTGCTGCGGGTGAGGGAGCCCATCGAGGTGTTTACGTAAAGTAAATAAAAAAAGTATACATATTAGGTATCCCCGCGTCCATTACGGCTCTATAAAAATATCACATGACCTTACTACTCAGATGAACACCATAAAAAATAAAAAACAAAAACTGTATTAAAAAAGCCATTACATCACAAAAATTGCAACACCAAGCGATCAAAAAGGCATATGGCCCCCAACATAGTACCAATCCAACTGTCACCTCATCCCGCAAAAATTGAGACCTGACCTAAGACAATCGGTCAAAAAATAAAAAAGCTATCACTCTCAGCCGATGGAGACACAAAAATATGATTTTTTTTGCTTCAAAACTGCTATTATTGTGCTAAAGTAAAATAAATGAAACAAAGTAGACATATTATGTATTGCCGCATCCGTAACAACCTGCTCTATAAAAAATACCACATGACCCAACCCCTATAAATAAAAATAGTGCCAAAAAAAGCCATTTCTTGTCACGTTACATCACAAAAATTGCAACTCTAAACGATCAAAAAGGTGTATGCCCCCCAAAATAGTACAAATCAAACCGTCACCTCATCCCGCACCTCATCCCGCAAAAAATGAGACCCTACCTAAAAATAAAAAAACTATGGCTCTTAGACTATGGAGACACTAAAACATCATTTTTTTGTTTAAAAAATGCTATTATTGTGTAAAACCTAAGTAAATAAGAAAAAGTATACATTTTAGGTATTGCTACGTCCATAACGATCTGCTCTATAAAAATAGCACATGACCTAACCCCTCGGGTGAACGCTGGAAAAATAAATAAATAAAAACTGTGCCAAAATTACCAATTTTTTGGTCACTTTGCCCCATAAAGTGTAATAATGAATGATCAAAAAATCATATGTACCCAAAAATGGTACCAATAAAAACGTCAACTCTTCCTGCAAAAATTGAGCCCCTGCACAAGACGATCCGCAGAAAAATTAAAAAATAAGGCGTTCAGAAAATGGAGACACAAAAACATAATTATTTTTTAAAAATGCTTTATTATGTAAAACTGAAACAAACAAACAAACAAAGTAGACATATTTGATATCATTGCATCCGTAACAAGCTGCTCTACCCTGTCAGATGAATGTTGTAACAAATAAAAACGGTGCCGAAACAGCAATTTTTTGGTACCTTGCCTCACAAAAGTGTAATATAGAGCAACCAAAAATCATATCTACCCTAAAATAATACCAACAAAACTGCCACCGTATCCAGTAGTTTCCAAAATGGAGTCACTTTTTTGGAGTTTCTACTCTCGGGGTGCGTCTTCAAATGGTGTAAAAAAAACAGTCCAGCAAAATCTGCCTTCCAAAAACAATATGGCGTTCCTTTCCTTCTGCGCCCTGCAGCAGTTTACAACCACATAGGGGGTGTTTCTGTAAACTACAGAATCAGGGCAATAAATATTGAGTTTTGTTTGGCTGTTAACCCTTGCTTTGTTAGCGGAAAAAAATGGATTAAGATGGAAAATCTGCCAAAAAAGTGAAATTCTGAAATTTCATCTCCATTTTCCATTAATTCTTGTGGAACACCTAAAGGGTTAGCAAAGTTTGTAAAATGAGTTTTGAATACCTTGAGGGGTGTAGTTTCTAAAATTAGGTGACTTTTTTGGAGTTTCTACTCTAGGGGTGCATCAGGGGATCTTCAAATGTGACATGACAGCTTAAAATTATCCCAGTGAAAAAAAACCATATGACGTTCCTTTCCTTCTGCGCCATGCCGTGTGCCCATACAGCAGTTTACGACCACATATGGGGTGTTTATGTAAACTACAGAATCAGGGCAATAAATATTGAGTTTTGTTTGGATGTTAACCCTTGCTTTGTTACTGATAAAAATTGATTAAAATGGAAAATCTGCCAAAAAAGTTAAATTCTGAAATTTCATCTCCATTTTCCATTAATTCTTGTGGAACACCTAAAAGATAAACAAAGTTTGTAAAATCAGTTTTGAATACCTTGAGGAGTGTAGTTTCTAAAATCGGGCCATTTATGGGTGGTTTCTATTATGTAAGCCTCACAAAGTGACTTCAGACCTGAACTGGTCCTTAAAAAGTGGGTTTTGGAAAATTTCTTAAAAATTTTAAGAATTGCATCTAAAATTCTAAGCCTTCTAACATTCTAAAAAAAATAAAATGACATTTACAAAATGATGCCAACATAAAGTAGACATATGGGGAATGTTAAGTAATAAATATTTTATGAGGTATCACTTTCTGTTTTAAAAGCAGAGAAATTGAAATTTTGAAAATTTAGAATTTTTCAACATGTTTGGTAAATTTGGCATTTTTTCATAAATAAAGGTGAAACATATTGACTCAAATGTATGACTGTCATGAAGTACAATGTGTCACGAGAAACAGTCTCATAATGGCTTGGATAAATAAATGTGTTCCAAAGTTATTACCACATAAAGTGACACGTGGTATTAGCAAAAAATGGCCTGGGCAGGAAGGTGAAAACTGGCCCCGGGTTGAAAGGGTTAAATCACACCCTTTCCCAATTTTACATATAAGATACATTATAAAACTATTAAGATATAAAAAAAACATCTCCTATGCGGTGAACGCCATAACGGAAGAAAAAAAAAAAAAAACGTGCGCTTCGCCATTTTTTAGTCACCTTGTCCCCCCAAAAAATTGGATAGGACTGTTCTATCATGGGCCGGACGTTCCATAAAATGCGGAATGCACACGGCTTTTTTGTGGTTTATTTTTTCGCGTGGTATTGAATGGTATTGAGTATCGCAATACTTTTTTATGGTGTCGAAATCAAATAAAAATGTGGGTATTGTGACGACTTTAAAATAAATGTACCTCTCCAGACCGTGCTGACACTCACCCTGGTCTTCTGCTGGCCTAGCGCTGCACTGTGACCTAAGGTCGCACAGCTTCAGGTCATAGTGGGCTCCTACGTGCACTATGTCTTAACACGTAGTCGGGACACGTGCAGTGTGGTGCCCAGAAGAAGACCAGGGAGTGTTGAGTACAGCCAGTTTAGCACTTTACTCACCGCTGCCTGAGCCTCCTGGATAATGGAAGCGGTTATTAGTATTAATTTTACACCATAAGACTCACAGACGCCCCTCCCCACTTTTGGAGAAAAAAGCGTGTCTTATAGTCTGAAAAATACAGTAAATCGATATCTATCTATCTATCTATCTATCTATCTATCTATCTATCTATCTATCCATCCATCCATCTATCTATCTATCTATCTATCTATCCATCCATCCATCCATCTATCTTCTGTAAAATATGTAGACACATAAATCTGTGACTACTGAGTAGAACATTAATGACAGGGCATCATTCATTTAAGACACATTAAACATTGCTTTGATTCATTTTGCTTTCATATAAAATGATTTTCAGCTCTGCACACGGCAATGTTTAACATCCCCATTTACATCCTGACATATAATTTATATCCAGAGGGAAAAACAAAGGTATTATATGATTTTTAGCCTTTTCGACAGCCAATGAAATTCAGCAAAAAGTTAAAAGGGTTTTCCGGTATTTTAATATTGATAATAACCTATCCTCAGGATAGGACAGATCGGCTGGTTGAAGAGAAGGCCATGCTCCGTGCGCAGCCTTCCCTTCATTGTTTACCTGCTCGCTGTCGACATCGCAGCAGTGAGCAGTGTAATTACAAGAAGCAGTCCCATTCAATTCTATTGGACGATTCTGTAGTACTCAAGTCAGTGTATAGGAACGAGCCGTCCCACAGAAGTGAATGAGACGGCTTGTAATTACACCTGCACACCGCTGTGATGTCGACAATGAGCAGGGAAACAATGAAGGGAAGGCTGCACACGGAGCGCTGCCTTCTTTTCAACCAGCTGATCGGACCCCCACTGATCTGATATTGATGATCTATCCTGAGAATAGTTATTAAGAATCAATATTATCTTGAGAATCAATATTAAAATCCTGGAAAATCCCTTTAATATAATGTCTACAGCAGGGGTGCACAACCTTTTTTAGTCTGAGGACCGCTTTGTCACATCGCTCTATATCAAGGGGCCGGAAATAAAAAAATATCGAACGGCGCTCATTTGCATCAGCCTATTACACAAGCCAATGTAAAGTGGATGGAAAGGGTGCACCTAGCCTTTCTGCTGCCTGAGGTGAAAACTGAAACGGTGACCCCACCCCACATGCCAATTTCTTAACCTAACCCCTTTTCCACAATGAAAGTTCTCATTGCCCATGCCCCCTTCTTGCCCCTTCCTGGTGCTGCATGAGGCGATCGCCTCACCTGGCCTCATTGGTGCCTCACCCGTGGTGAATAGGGAGGAATGATAATTTCCACAGTCATTCCCTTATTCAGTTCTATTGATTATCTGTAGCCCACCCCTGATTACACAGGGAGATGTGCTGACAATTATCGTACGTCTTTCATCGCGAAAAAAAATACGCAAATCAGCAACAAACGAGTGATTCCTTGTTCATCAGCTGATCGGCAGTACGATTATATTGGCCAGATATCAGGAATGAGGGGTCACTTGTTCCCAGTAATTGTCCAGAATATCATGCAGTGTAATAGGGTCTTAAAGGTATTTCCTGGTAAAAATGCTTTTTTTTTTAAACAAGTTCCTGCACCATGGCCCCTGAAACCGAAGAGTTATACTTACCTGTTTCCTGCCGCTCCTGTTCACCGCACTGCCCCCACTGCCTTCATCTTTCGTCCCCGCGCTGTTTACACCTGGCAGTGCATGGCCATGGTCACATGCACCTCTCCAGCCAATGACTGGCTTCAGCAGTGATGTGGCCACAAGTAGCATGTCACTGCTGAAGCCAGTAATAGACTGGAGAGGTGCATGCGACCAGTGCCGTTTCTAGGCCGGGTGGCCGCCCGTGGCGCTGTGAGAAGGGGGGCGCCAAGAATGTGGGCAGCAGTGGCGGTGGCAGTACACAGGGAGATGAGCGCTTCCACTGTGGAAGTGTTCATCTCCATAGATGGCTGTGCTGTGGGGCAGGGGAGGGAGATGCGTCTCCCTCCCCTATTTCTCTGATAGGCTGCGGGCCTTATGCCGGCAGCCTATCAGAGCGATGCAGGTGGCGCGATGACATAATCGCGCCGCCTGAGCAGTACAGAGCGGGAGACAGGCCGGAAGAGGCCTGCATTGCATCGCTCCCAAGTAAAGGAGTTAAGTATGGGGGGTTTGGGGGCTGAGAGGAGACTGGCACATGATGGGCGGGGGGAGGTTGCAGAGAGGAGACTGGCACATGATGGTGGGGGGGCACAGAGGAGACTGGCACATGATGGGGGGAATAGCACTTATTACTGGCACATGGGGGGCAGAGAGGAGATTGGCACATGATGGGGGTTGCAGAGAGGAGACTGGCACATGATGGTGGGTGGCAGAGAGGAGATTGGCACATGATGGGGGGGGGAATGGCACTTATTACTGGCACATGGGGGGCAGAGAGGAGACTGGCACATGATGGGGGGGAGCAGAGAGGAGACTGGCACATGGTGGGGGGAGGGGCAGAGAGGAGACTGGCACATGATGGTGGGGGGGCAGAGAGGTGACTAGGAACATGTTGGTGGAGGGGCAGAGAGGAGACTGGCACATGATGGGGGAATGGCACTTATTACTGGCACATGGGGGCAGAGAGGAGACTGGCACATGTTGGTGGGGGGAAGGGGCAGAGAGGAGACTGGCACATGATGGTGGGGGGCAGAAAGGAGACTGGCACATGTTGGTGGGGGGCAGAGAGGGGACTGGCACATGTTGGGGGGGGGGAGAGGAGACTGGCACATGGTGGGGGGCAGATAGGAGACTGGCACATGGGGGGGGGTTGCAGAGAGTAGACTGGCACATGATGGTGGGGGGGGGGCAGAGAGGAGACTGGCACATGATGGGGGGGAGAGAGGAGAGAGGCAATTATTACTGACACATAATGGGGGGAGAGAGGAGACTGTCACATGATGGGGGGGAGAGTGGCACTTATTACTGGCACATGAGTGTGTGGGGGGGGGAGACTGGCACTTTTTACTGGCACATCAAGTGGGGGGGGGGGAGATTGGAGAGGCACGTTTCACTAGCACATGATTGGGGGGCATCTATAGGGACATTTACTGAGGCCACAAAGTAGGGGTATTTTATATGGGGGCTCTGTGTGGTACTAGTATTATCAGGGGTATTATCTGTTTCTGCAGTATAGTATTGGGGAGCACAGCAGCACAGTATTAGAGGTGGTAGGATGAATTGTCCAGAAGATGGGAGGATGATGTAAAAGTAATAAACTGAGATTTATTTTGTTGTCAAACTGCAGAGACGAAAACTGGTGGTCTGGTCTGCAGGTCTGAAAGGAGAAGATGAGGACAGATAACATCTACATCAAAGGAGACGTCACTGGATGTAAGAGGTATGAGGCGCTGTATTTCTGTAGCGATCGGAGAAGGGGCGTATCGATCGCCGGAAGTGCCCCTCCCGAGACCAGGCTCTGGATCCGTCACTGCGCCGGACTGGCCTGTTCCCAGTGGCGGGGCCAGTTGACATTAGGCAAGTCATCAAGATTAGACTAAGTGAGCGGGGCCCTAGAAATTCTACTACATGGGGCCCCGCTCACTTCGTCTAATCTTGCCTAACTTGAATGTAGGCATAATAAAAATTATCTTTCATGCAGTCTGCATACACAGGTTCGTGTAGTAAAAAAAAAAAAAAAACATGGTGAGATGGTTGCAACTTACAAGTACTCTTCTGATATCATTTCATCGAGCAGTTTTGGTGGGGGGTGATTTTTTTTTACACTCGCCCTACGAGAAATTTTACCTAAAAACTGCACTGCATGCGACCATGGCCATGCACTGCCAGGTGTAAACAGCGCAGGGAAGGGAAGACGTAGGCAGCGGAGGCAGCAAGGAGGACTGGTGTGGTGGGGAGCAGGTAAGTATGAATCTTCTATTTCAGGGGCCGTGCTGTAGGAACTTGTTAAAAATCATTTTTACTGGATCAACCTGGAAAAGTGGCGACATTTCCTTCCATCCTGCCGGTGCCGCCTATTCATAAATCAGAACTTTCCTTCAATGCAGAGGATGGAGCCAGGGCTGGGACAAGGTCCAACACCAACAGAGGCTGAGCTGCCCAAGTGCGCCCCCCCCCCCCCAACTTATGGATGACATTGCTATGGGGGATCTCATCTGTGTTGGATGACACTGTTATTGGGGAATCTGTGGATGACAAATATGTGTCATCCACAGATTCTCCCCATAACAGGGTTCATTTAGTGAATGACCACCCAAATTGTGGTGACCCAATACATGGGAGTTGCATCTGCAGAGCTTTACACAGTAATGTCCTCCACACTGCCCCCCACACAGTAATGTCCGCCACACTGCCCCCCACACAGTAATGTCCGCCACACTGCCCCCCACACAGTAATGTCCTCCACACTGCCCCCACACAGTAATGTCCGCCACACTGCCCCCACACAGTAATGTCCGCCACACTGCCCCCACACAGTAATGTCCGCCACACTGCCCCCCACACAGTAATGTCCGCCACACTGCCCCCCACACAGTAATGTCCGCCACACTGCCCCCCACACAGTAATGTCCGCCACACTGCCCCCACACAGTAGTGTCCCCCACACTGCCCCCACACAGTTATGTCCCCACACTGCCCCCACACAGTAATGTCCCCACATTTCCCCCACACAGTAATGTCCTCCACACTGCCCCCACACAGTAGTGTTCCCCACACTGCCCCCTACACAGTAATGTCCTCCACACTGCCCCCCACACAGTAATGTCCGCCACACTGCTCCCCACACAGTAATGTCCGCCACACTGCCCCCCACACAGTAGTGTCCCCCACACTGCCCCCCACACAGTAATGTCCTCCAAACTGCCCCCCACACAGTAATGTCCTCCACACTGCCCCCACACAGTAATGTCCTCCACACTGCCCCCACACAGTAATGTCCGCCACACTGCCCCCACACAGTAATGTCCGCCACACTGCCCCCACACAGTAATGTCCTCCACACTGCCCCCACACAGTAATGTCCTCCCCCACACAGTGTCCCCACACTCACACAGTAATGTCCGCCACACTGCCCCCACACAGTAATGTCCGCCACACTGCCCCCACACAGTAATGTCCTCCACACTGCCCCCACACAGTAATGTCCTCCACACTGCCCCCACACAGTAATGTCCGCCACACTGCCCCCACACAGTAATGTCCGCCACACTGCCCCCACACAGTAATGTCTGCCACACTGCCCCCACACAGTAATTTCCGCCACACTGCCCCCACACAGTAATGTCCGCCACACTGCCCCCACACAGTAATGTCCGCCACACTGCCCCCACACAGTAATGTCCGCCACACTGCCCCCACACAGTAATGTCCGCCACACTGCCCCCACACAGTAGTGTCCCCACACTGCCCCCACACAGTTATGTCCCCACACTGCCCCCACACAGTAATGTCCCCACATTTCCCCCACACAGTAATGTCCTCCACACTGCCCCCACACAGTAGTGTTCCCCACACTGCCCCCTACACAGTAATGTCCTCCACACTGCCCCCACACAGTAATGTCCGCCACACTGCTCCCCACACAGTAATGTCCGCCACACTGCCCCCACACAGTAGTGTCCCCACACTGCCCCCACACAGTAATGTCCTCCAAACTGCCCCCACACAGTAATGTCCTCCACACTGCCCCCACACAGTAATGTCCGCCACACTGCCCCCACACAGTAATGTCCGCCACACTGCCCCCCACACAGTAATGTCTGCCACACTGCCCCCCACACAGAAGTGTCCGCCACACTGCCCCCCACACAGTAATTTCCGCCACACTGCCCCTCACACTGCCCCACACAGTAATGTCCGCCACACTGCCCCCACACAGTAATGTCCGCCACACTGCCCCCAACACAGTAATGTCCCCCAAACCCCCTCAACCACACAGCAGTGCCCCCACATAGTAATTTGTCATGCTCTCCCCTCTTGTCATTCTCCCCCCTCTTGTCATAATCCCCTCTTCTTGTCATGCTCTTTCTGCCCCTGTCATTCTCCCCCATCTTTTACCCCCGATGTTGTCATGCTCTTTCTCCCCCATGTTGCCATGTTTTCTGCCCCCATGTTGTCATGCTTTTTCTGCCCCCCGCATGTTTTCATGCTTTCTGCCCCCATGTTGTCATGCTCTTTGTTCTCCCCCCATGTTGTCATGCTCTTTCTGCCCCCCCATGTTGTCATGCTCTTTCTCCCCCCACCATGTTGTCATGCTCTTTATTCTCCCCCTCCATGTTGTCATGCTTTCTGCCCCCCCATGTTGTCATGCTCCTTCTTCTCCCCCTCCTCTCCTCCTACCTCTGCTGTAGCGTGGCCGAGCTCTGCATGGTCTGCGCCTCCGCGGGTACAGGAGGAGGAGCTTTTGTCTCCTGTACCGAGCCGACTGACTTGAAGTGCAAACTGTGTGTGCACTTCCTGTCAGTCTGGCCGGGTACAGGAGACTGATGCTCTCTGTACCTGCGGACCGGACAGAGCTCGGTCACGCTACAATCAGGGAATGACAGGAGGGAGCGCTGAGCAGTTCCCCCCGTCAGTCCCTCTCCCTCTGGCTGGCCCCTGCCTGCGCCCTGAGGCTGGAGCGCCCTGAGGCTGGAGCCTCCCTAGCCTCTGTGTCGGCCCGGCCCTGGATGGAGCTCACTGGTTATTACCACCTCCTGCCCCCCATTTACAGGCGCCATGCAATAATCAGTAAGCATTTTCCCTTACTAGCTTACTTTGGTTAACACTTTAATGACCATAATACAAGTCTATGGGCAGAAGAATTGATCTGTCCTTCGGTCTTATGGATTCTGTTATTTTCTGTAATAACCATGTTATTACGGAAAGCCATAACGGAATCCCTAATGCTAGTGTGAACCCACCCTTAGTGGCTTGCATTAACTTCCCCTACTTGATAAATGCAACTTACTGAAGTAAGACAACCTCTTTAACAACCAGACACTTTTTTGTGATTTTGCGCACCTGGTTCAAACGGTTGTAACTTTTTTTATTTGTTGGACTACCAAAATAATTCTTGCAACTTTAAATTACGTGACACATATCCGTATCCGTTCCGTTTTTGCTGAACAATCTATTGAAAATTTTAAGACTAGCCCAATTTTTATTATGGAATTACTGTATACTGTATATGCCATACGGAAAAACGGAACCGAAACGGAAACACAATGGAAACTAAAAACGGAACCATGGATCAGTTATAAACGGACCGCAAAACACTGAAAAAGCCATACGGTCATGTGCAAGAGGCCTTAATATGTAAATTAGGCCTTTGGTGCAATGAGGGTGTCACCATTGCTCTTATTGAACCCAAGCTCCACTCATTTCTATGTCCAGCCCTTCCCTCGCTACTTTGATCGACAGTGCCAGTCAGTGGGAAAGCAGTGAGGAAGGGACTGTTAACATAAAGGAGCGGAGCTTGGGTGCAAAAAAAGCAATGCTGACGCCCTCATTACACCAAAGGCTTAATTTGCATATTAAGAAAAATTATCATAACTTGGCAACTGAGCCTCAGAACAACAAAATAAAAACAGCATTTTAATCAAGTAAATTACAGCTATGTGTCTATGCAAAGAGTTGGATAGCAGGTGACAGATTCCCTTTAACCTCTTGGGGACATAGGACGTACCGATACGCCCTGATGTCCTGGTACTTAAGGACACAGGACGTACCGGTACGTCCCGAGTATTTCCGATCACCGCCGCGCAGCGCAGGGTGATCGGAACAGAGTGCAGCTCTGGGGCTCCAACTAGTTTCCCAGCCCACCAGATAAGTTCAACTGAGCCCCCTACTGGTGAACTTGGATGGTGTACCCCAGAGAATTTTCAGCCCGCAATTCCTGATTTTGTTGGTCAACCAGGAATCCAGATTCCCACAGTGGGCTTCACTGAATACGACTATTTGTCTTTTTTACAGTGACCACCTTGTGAATCTAGCGGTGGAGCAAATGAATCTGTACGCCCAACAGTTCGTTGCTCAACACCCGGGCTCTTTTTTGGCTAGGTCCAGTGGCTGGACGCCGGTCAGTGCAGCCGAGATGAGGACTTAGTGCTGCACATGGGCCTAGTAAAAAAACACAGGCTGTACTGGAGTGGGGATGTCCTCTACCAGACCCCACTTTACAGTACGGCCATGACATGCTCACGGTTTGAGGCCATTCGGAAATACCTGCATAATGCAGCATGTCCCCCCCCCCCCCCCGAGATGATCCTGCCTATGACCGCCTGTACAAAATCAGGCCAGTCATCGATCACTTTGTGGAGGCCTATGTACCAGGAAGGGAGGTCGCGGTTGATGAGTCTCTCATTGCTTTCAAAGGGAGACTCATTTTCTGCCAGTATGTTCCCACAAAGTGGGCGAGGTATGGTGTGAAGCTGTACAAACTTTGTGAGAGTACCTCAGGGTACACTTTCCAGTTTCGTGTGTACGAGGGGCGAGATTCCCGTATTGAAACCCCAGAATGTCCCCCCCTCTGGGTGTTAGCGGGAAACTTGTGTAGGACCTTATGCACCCACTGCAGGATAAGGGTTATCACCTCTACGTTGATAACGCCCGATTGTATCGTTGACTACAATCGGTATATGGGAGGAGTTGATCTCTCTGATCAAGTCCTCAAGCCATATAACGCCATGCGTAAAAACCTGGGCATGGTACAAATAAGTTGCGGTCTACTTGGTACAGGTTGCCATGTACAACTCTTTTGTGCTTTCCCGGAGCGCTGGCAACACAGGGAAATTCCTTCAGTTCTATGAGGCAGTCCTCAAGGACCTGATCGTTTCTGACAAGGAAAGAGCAGGCCGGAGTACCTCGGGAACTGGAGGCGCCCTGATCGTCCCTGGCCAACACTTTCCAGGTGTGGTCCCCCATACTGGAAAGAAGGGACGAACCCCCAAAAAATGCAGAGTGTGTCACAGGAGAGGGATACGGAAGGACACCACCACTCAGTGTGACACGTGCCCCGATCATCCGGGCCTCTGCATTATTGGTTGCTTCAGGGAGTACCACACTTCCATGGAGTACTACATTTTTCATCCCTTTTTCCATTTAGCCACTGACAATCGGATAAAAACTATGGTTCTTAGACTTGAGACACCCAAATTTTTTTTTTTTATCAAAAATGATAGTTTGTAAAACTAAATAAATGTGAAAAAAAATAGACAAACTATGTATCGCCGCGTCTGTAATAATCTTTTAGTTTGTTTCAAATAGGATAATATAGTGTTAAACCTAAAAAAAAATTTAAAAGTAGACAAATTAGGTATTGCCGCATCCATAATAATCTGCTCTATAAAAATACCCCATGACCTAACCCCTCAGATTAACACAGTAATTTTTTTAAAAAGGTGCAAAAAAAAAACGAATTTTTTTGTCACCTTACATAACAAAATGCGTAATAGCAAGCGATCAAAAAGTCATATGCCCCCCCAAATAGTGCCAATAAAACCATCCTCTCATCTCGCAAAAAATGAGCCCCTACCTAAGACAATCGGGTAAAAACTAAAAAAAAAAACTGACTTTTAGACTCCCATGTATATAACATCGCCCCTTCAACATTCAGTCCCATGTAAATAACATCACTCCCTCCCTCAGACCCCTGTAACATTCAGTCCTATGTAAATAACATCACTCCCTCCCACAGCCACCATCAACATACAGTCCCATATAAATAACATCACTCCCTCCCCCAGCCCCCTCCCACATACAGTCCCATGTAAATAACACAATCCCCTGCCACAGCTGCCTTCAACATACAGTCCCAAGTAAATAACATGACACTCTCCCCAGCCAACTCTAACACACAGTTCCATGTAAATAACATCCCTCCCTTCAGCCCTAACATACAGTCCCAGTTAAATAACCACAACTCCCAGCATTGCTCTGCCTCTCCCTTCACTTACCTCTCCTCATGTAGCAGACATCACCACAGCTTATTCCCCCAGGACTTCTCCTTTTCACTGCCCTCCTCTCCTGCACTGGTCACATGATGGTGACATCATCGCAGGTCCTTCTCAACCACTGCCTGTTTTACTGCTCACATGCCCTGTGAAATCACCACAGGTCCTTCAGCTCTTCCACTGCATTAGATTCAATTGTATTGCCGTCCTTGGCACTACAGTTATATCTAGCTGGCAGGCAGGACATTCTGGGCCTGGGACAAAACATCAGGGGCCCAGGCCCCGAATGTTTTAACATAGCAACTAGAGATGAGCGAATCGAATCCCATGACGTAGAATTAGATCTGAATTTCAGGATAAATTCGAATCACCTAGAAGGTGAATTTCCTCGTGCTTCGTGTCAGCAAATAGATTTAACCTGAAATAGTATAAAAAACAAAAAAATTCAACCTTACCTCCTCCATTTGCTTCTGACGGGCCGACAGCCTCCATCTTGCTTGAAGATCTCGGCCGAAGTCCCCTGTGGCACGAGATTATATAACGGTGACGTCATACGTCACCACGCCAGCGGGCGTGATAACGTAATCTCGCGCCCCACAGGATTTCGGCCGAGATCTTCAAGCAAGTTGGAGGCGGCCGGCCTGTCGCGAGCAAATGGAAGCGGTAATTTAGGCAGCCGCGTAGAGCGCCCCTTGGGAGGGGGCGCTGCTAGGAGCGCCGGCCCCCTTCATGCTGCAGCCGCCCGAGCGCTCTATAGAGAGCCTCAGGCAGCTGCAGCACTGCCCGGGCTGGCGCGTCCATGAGGGCGCACCGCCCGGGCGCAGCATGAAGAGAGGGACTGACAGGAGGGAAGCGCTCAGCGCTCTCTCCTGTCAGTTCCTCATGGTAGCGTGGCCGAGCCCTGTATAGTCCGCGGTACAGGAGCATCTGTCTCCTGTACCCGGCCGGACTGACAGGAGGTGTGCACACAGTGTGCGCTTCCTATCAGTCCGCCCGGGTACAGGAGACTAAAGCTCCTGTACCCGTGCAGCATACAGCGCTCGGCCACGCTACACCAGAAGTAAGGGGTGGGGCGGTTGCGGGGGAGATTGAGAAAGAGGATGAAAAGGGGGGGGGGGGGGAGAGAATGATAAGAAAAGGAGAGAGAATGACGAGGGGGAAGAGAATTACATGGGGGGGGGAGAGAGAATGACATGGGGGGGAGAATGACAAGAAAAGGAGAGAGAATTACATGGGGGAGGGGAAGAGAATGACATGGGGGGGGGGGGAAACTGGCGTTAGTTAAAGGGGTTCTGCAGTTTATTTAAACTGATCTGCAGGGTCCGGCACTGGCAGTAGCGCCTCGGCCTTCTCGCTGTTTACCGCCTTGCATCACTGGCCTTGGCGGGGTTAAGCTCTGTTCACTTGAATGAAGCTTAGCCCCGCCCAGGCCAATGATACTAATCGTGACGTCACTGCGAGAAGGCTGACGCGCTACTGCCAGCGCCGCTGCCTTCTCAAACAGCTGATTGGCGGGGGTCCCGGGTGTCGGACCCCTGTCGATCAGTTTAAATAAACTACAGAACCCCTTCAATTTGGCAGATGGGTGGGGCATTGTGATGTCACATGGGTCCTTGCGCCGGCCCTGATCAGAGGTAGTGTGAATAGGATCTTTTATTCTGCCAGATTCTGCTCCTTCAAGTGCTCAGGAGTTGGGTCTTCAGTTTACTGTGAAGAGCTTTCTGCATTGAGTTGCTTCACAGCCCTTCCCATCTGCTCTGAGTGACAGCTATAGCATCCAACCAGGAGACCTCTACACTTGTCACTTATAGCTGAAGGGAGGGTCTGTGAAGCAGCTCAATACAGAGACCACTTTACAGTTAAGCTCTACCTTCTGGACACTTGCAGGCGCAGAATCTGGCAGAATTCAATTCATATTCACACTACTGATGAGAAATGTTCCACAAAAGGTATTTTTTCTACTGCTTTCCCCAGCCTCTCCCTAGTGTTTTCAGCCGTTTAGCATTGTCAAAACTAGGCTTGAGCAAATAGAGCTTCGGCTGTCGGGTGTGGTACCAGCTGGTACCAAACCCAATTTTGGATTGCTAATTTTAAATGTTTATAAAAATATTAATTATATATGAATACCAAATTCATTCACTAAAGTCTCGCGCGACTTCGGGTGAAATGAATTTTGCCTCCACGGAGGCCTCCATCGAGGCAATACATTTTAATGCTTTACGGAAACAGGTCTTCGTACAGTATTAAAACGGGTCTATGATCCGAAGCTCAATTCGCTCAAAACACTAGTCAAAACTACTGACAGACTCAGGATGGTGTATGATGAGCTATATTTTTTAAGAGGGGCACGTCTCTTAATAATTTTGATGCATCTTGGGATGTCTGCGTAGATTTTAGATGTATTTTATGCAATTTTTTTTGGCCTAAATAATGATGAACTTGTCAGGTTGCATCGGCCGCACCCCCTTCTACCCACAATCCACCCACTTAAAAAACAGTGTAGAGTGTGGCATAAACCGGCAAATTGTTACTTTTGTGTTGAGTTGCGCATAATGCACGCATAGCCACCCATAGGTGGGACCTCTGAAGGTAGAGCTGAATATGCCAAATAGCCTAGTCCTAATGCTGGGTACCTGGGCTGCAGATTAAAATAAGATATTGTGAATGGTCACATAATTACCACAATAGTAAAAGGTGAAACATTGTTGCCCTCCTAAATCTATATAACCAGAAGAAAGAATGAGGTCATTGCCGTTACATGGAGCCTGACAAGGGGTCCTCTGTCTGTCTGCTGAGCCTCTGGCACGTCTCCGCTCACACCTTTGAACTCTTATCAGTTATCTCCAATTATCAACACTCCTTTCAATAAACATTTGGCGCTTATAAATAACTCAAGGTTATGTCCCCTTTAAGACTTGTAGAAGACCACTGTGTAAGCCGATTGTCACTTCCTTGCAGGTGGCAAATATGTACTTGATGGATATGATCCGCTGCTCCTCAACATATTGCAACTTTTTGTCTTTTAATCAGTAAAAGGAGGTCCCATAGATTTAACGTTTGTTTGTTACTTTGTGTCATTTATGCAGCAATGCACATGCAGATGAGGAATTGTTGAATAAGTAGGCAGAAATGCCATTTTTATTTATTAAACATTTTGAAAACCATGTATCATTTTCATTTCACATATACTTGCTACTTTGTGTTGGTCTATCACATAAAATCACAGTAAAGTTTGTGGGTGTAATATGAAAATGTGGGGGTGGGGTATGAATACTTTTTACATTCTAAAAAATTAGGTGAAGCTTAGCAAAAAAGGTGCAGGGCCCCTAATTTGCACCAGAAGACATTATATCTGGTTCCTAGATTTCAGTTGACAGCAGAAAAGTTGACAAATTCATTGAGAGGTCTTCACCAGCATCTTAATTCTATGGCCTTTTACTAAGACTGGTATGTGAAATGCCAGCCTTTAGTCAACGACCCCCAACATTTGTCCTGACATCCTCTTCTCATTAAGAAACAGGTAAAGAGTCTTAGGGTGCCTTCACACGTGGCAGATTTTGTGGCAGAAAATTCTGCCATTCATTTAAATGGTGCAGCACACACATGGATTTCTGGAAGCCCCATTAAGGTAAATGGAACAGATTTTCTGTTGCAGAATTTTCAGCCACAAAATTTGCCATGTGTGAAGGCGCCCTTACAGAGCACCTCTTCCCCATCCCAGTCACATGAAGCAGCAGCACTAAGCCGAATATACTAGGACCCAGCAGTTTATTTAGTGGGCTGCTGAGAACAAAGGCTCCCTTGCTTCCACCAGGGGCGTAGCAAAAGGGCTGTAGTTAGTAGTCGCTATCAGGCCCAGGAGCCTGAAGGGGTCCAAAGACTCCTGTGCCACATAAGAAGACACCAGTATTATAGAAAGTGAGGGGAAGCGGTTAGGTCAAGAATTTGAAATACAGGGGGTGCTGTTTCAATGTGTGCCTCAGGCAGCTCGAAGGCTATGTGCTTCCCTGTCCCTGGCCACAAAGCACTGAGGAAGGTGCCCCAAGCTGAACTCTTGCACCAGGGCCCATGAGCTTTTAGCTACATCCCTGGCTTCCACCATCATTAGCCACTAGATCCCACTCAGAAGTCCAGCAGGAGGTATGGGCTGTAAAAAAAACAAACAGCTGTTTTTCTTTTTTGGCTGTGCTGATTTGCCGCCCACCGCCTGGTGCCACCCTAGGCACTAGACTTCAGTGTCTATGGACAAATACAATCCCGGGTCTTATATCAGGGATAACATAGCCACCAAAATTGAACATTGAATTAATCTACTTTCACCTCTCACGTGCAGATATAATAGAATGATTTTCCAGCAGCTCCTTATTTAGTTTGTGAATTGCACAAAATTTGTGTACATTTGTATTAGCCCAAATAACTTAAACTAAGCCACATAGCTGCCTATAACAGGGCAGGCAGCCATAGACTTCCCCACAAGTGTTTTGGATTGTCCTCTTAGTTTTCTCATTCTGCTTTTTTTATTGCCTCTAGACCAGAGGCCCTTTTTGGTACCCTGGTACCCCTAGGAAGCCCCCTAATAGGATGAATTGAGACTTCTGCCCTGGGAGATGGAGCACATAGTGTTGGTGGATTTGACTCATCTATAATTTTTTAAGTTTATGGAAATACATAGTTTCATCTATTGTTTAGTGCAGTGTTCCCCAACTCCAGTCCTCAGGGCCCACCTACCGGTCATTATTTTAGAATATCCCACAGAATGAATACCTGTGGTAAATCCTGAAACATTTATACTAATTATATCACCTGCTGAATACTAAGGAAATCCTGAAAACATGACCGTTAGGTGGGCCCTGAGGACTGGAGTTGAGGAACACTGGTTTAGTGGACGGAGCTGGTCACCATCCACTATGGAGTTGTGTATGTCAGGCACCAAAGATGCTCTGAAACAGCTGATCACCAAGGGTGTGACGTGTTGGACTCCCACCGATCAGATATCCTGAGGATAGGCCATAATAAATCCTGGAATACTCTTTTAATCCTTATTTTTCCTAGGTTCTAAACAGATTCCATGTCTAAAGTCTCACTAAGCAACTTTTTTACTTGTGCAATTTGGTTACCATTCGCTAAGATTTTTTTTTTTAAGTATGACCAATTTTATGAGGTATAGCAACAGTTTAGAGGGATACTTTGAGTCGCTTGGATCTTATTGCACCTACCCTCTGGGGACCAGCTGCTGATTTCCCGACAAGTGCCTAAGGTTGCCTTTAGGATACATTCATGTATGATTTTGCGGACTCATTGACTTCAAGGAGTCCATGGTCTGCATTTGTGACCAAGAATTGGACGTGTTCTATCTTTTGAGGAACGAACATACAGATGCGGAAATCAGACATCCATATGTCATTTCCGCATCCATATGTCCATTCCGCAAACGATAGTATATGTCCTATTTTTGGCCACAAATGTGGACCATTGACCCGTTGAAGTCAGTGGGTTCTCCAAAAAACGTATGCAACACGGACATCACACATATGTCATCTGTATTTTGTGGGCCACACAAATCATGTACTTTGGAAAAAATTTTGATACGTTATAGTGACATATCAAAAGTTTTGATCAGTGATGGGTCTGAGTGAGTCTGAAACCCCTACTGATCCTTGGACTAAAGAAAGAGAAGCGCTCACATGTTGCGCTCTTCCTCCTTACTGCAGGAGATGGAAGCTAGGTGGACTCAATAGAACGTCTAAGGGTGTCCCGCAATAACCCATCTTTTAGACTATTATATATTTAAGGAAGCCCCTTCTTCTCCCTAGATTTTAAGTTGCAGGACAGGTATATATTTAGGTTGTCCTTCCGAGCTGATGACATTGTTATTAGTCGTTTCGGCTTGAACAAGACCAGCAGAAGGCCAAATGCCAATACATTTCTTCCACTTCAACTCCTACTTGAGGAATCTATGCGTTATCTTTAGTTTATTCCACTTACCCATAAAGGAGGTGGTGATGACTTCCAAGGGTCTCGTGGGCTCCAAGCACTGGCCAGTTTCTGATTCAGACATCACTTGGCACCTTATAAGCGATATACCATGTGTGAGTGGTGCGCACATGGCCTGGCAGAGCTTCTGCTCTAATAACTGTCTAATTAGGTACAATTGTTATATTATCTTGCAGTATGTGCTTTCTCCTACCCTGTGCTTAGGATGGTCCACAGTAAAAAAAAAATAAAAATTGAAAACAAAATTGAGAGAAATGAAAAGGCAGACAAAAAACATTTTTGGAACGCTAATCTGTAAAATGCAATCTGTTCCATTCCTGAGTTTTTTCTAGATGTCATAGTTATACGGTATAATATTATTTAATAGTACTAATTGATAAAATTTAAATTCTCATTATCAGATGTACCATAGAGATAGAGTACTCCACTGATATAGGAGGTGCAGCATGGCCTCACATGACACCTCCATCTGGTGTCCCTTGATATATTATTCTGCCCCCATTTCCTTACTGATATCATTGAAGGGAATGTGGGGTGAGAAGTTGAGAGAACCCTGCAAAACATATTTTTATTCCAGGATAATCTGGCATTTCATGTTGCAAAGGCTGAAGTGACCTGTGAAGTAAAGGTCCAGGTGTTTATTAAAATTCAGTGCTAATTGATGAATATATTATTATTGCGGCTAGAGCTTTGCTTCTGTTACAGAGCTTCAAATATCCTACCTAGCCATCGATGTATAGATATATTCTGACTACCCACAACCATCACTAGGGGGAGCTTACTGAATACTGTCTGACAGTAGACAGCAAAGTCCCCCTTGTGGTGGCTGAAGACAGCCTACAAGTTAAAGCAAGTCTGACGCCCGGAAATTCACTCTCAAACCAGGCAGAATGCCTTGCGGGGCAATCTCAGCTGAATGTAATGATACCTTTCACTGCTTTATTCTGGAGAAACAGTACTTTTAATCCATATGCATATGAGCAGTTAAGTGCACTGATGGCAGGTCTAAGACACTCTGTGCACCTTTGGTTCTCCTGCTTCCTCTGCCAGGTCATCTGCAGAGCCCCAGAGGACAACTGCAAAGGGAATAATTATTGCTAAAAGGGTTAAGGGAATGTTACCAAGTTAAATGTTGTGATTTGTTGTTCAAGCGCCTTTCTTTCTATTCACTGTGTAAGATACTTTGGAACGGTGCCTTTTGTTGCTATATGTACTGCTACTCCTACCATCAAGCCAGTAGAATTTATTTATTACAACAAACGGGACTAGTTATTGACTCCACCATCTGTCAGCCCTCTGCCCTCCAGTCTTGCAACCAGCCAATTCAACATCAAGGTCACCCTAACTACCACCAGGTAGGAGTCATAAACATTCACAACACCTTGCTGTCTGAGTCCAATGCATATCCTTGTGGGTTGTAGACCTTCTAAGATGTCTGGTTTCTTTCCTTTAGGGGTACTTTGGTAGTAGTGTGGCTTCCTTGGCAACTGGAGACTCAGAGACAGAGGCTCTCTGAGCTTGGCCATGCAGGAGCTCTCAGCACAGACGTCTTCCCTGTAGCATCTCCTCAGACTAGACAAGACTAAACCCCTAATCAGGGGGCAGAAGCAGTGAATCACCCTGGCAACCAAAATACAGTCTGCCATTTGTTAACTGTTAGTTTGCCGATACATTGCTATTGTGTTCACATGAACACAATAAATCACGACATTTAACTTCTCATATATTGGGGCATATATCTGATAGGGACCCCTACCTATGTTTAGAATGGAGCCCGCAAAGTGAAGGGGAGCACACCACACATGCGCAGTGCACTTCCCATTCATTTTAATGGGAAAATAGCCTAGTGCTGTGCTCCACTCCATAGAAATAAACAGCCATGCATGTGCGGTGCACCCTCCTGCTCTTTGCGGGCTCTGTTGTAACAATAGGTGCGGGTCCTAGAGGTGGGACTCACACTTATCAGACATATGCCCCCAATGTATAGGATGGGACAACCCCTTTAAGAACATTACATCAACTTTTTTAGCATTGGTTAACCCTTTGCAGTAGTCCTCTGGGGTAGTACACCACTACCACCGTCTTAGCCACTACCACTCCTCCCATCCTGACCTCCCCTCAGGGTGACTGCATGTTCCTTTCCTAGATGACTATGCAGGAACCTGGGCCAGTCAAACAAGAAGCAGGGGGAAGGGCTGGCAGAGGAAAAAGGGAGGAGCAAGAATGCACAGAGTGGCTTGGTCCTGCCCTTGGTGCACTTAACTGCTCATTAGCCTATGGATTAAAATGATCGATACTTGAAAACTATCATTACATTCAGCTGAGCTAGCACTACAAGATGTTGTGCCTGGTCTAACACTAAATTTCCTGGTGACTCGCTTTGAGTGTTAAATTAAAGGGAATCTGTCACCTCTTTTCACTGTTTGTAACAAATACTAATGCATTCTAGTTCAGCTTACCATCATCACAACTATACCTTTGTTAGGTATATTGCTGTTTCCGATCGGCATAAAATGAAGTTTGCTTGATATTCTAATTAGCCTTCAAAGTGCCCGGTGGGCTGTGATTAAGGGTTGCAGGAAGCCAAGCCCCCTCTTGCAAATGCCCAAGCCTGCCTCTATTCAAGTTCCCAGTGCCACCCCTTGTGCCTTCATGTCCGCCCATTCCTCTGCAATGTCACCATCTGCACAAAACTCAACTGCTCTGCACAATTTTTCAATTGGTCTTTGTTACAAATGTTCAGCTGTTTACGAGTTACAAGGGTTAAAAAGCAGTCTGTTTGCAGGCCAATCTGTTTTCTTTGAATCCTGTCATCTAAAGTATCATGTGTAACTCTTATGTCTGATCTCCTGACCTCATAAACATTTATTCAACCCATATTCTTATCAGTTTTATAAGAGCTATAATAAGTGATAAGAAATAAGAACTAGACCTGAGCTGATTTTAGCGTAAAATGAGTAGAATGCAATCATTGAAAAAAAATTGTCCATAGCCTTTAAGGAAATACGAATCTCTATCCAGCCTCCGGGGGGCTACATTACCTAGTCCTTGCACATTCTGGAATACAGAAGTGGTCTTAGAGAAGGGACTGTCAGCTCTCAATGATGTGTCAGGCAGGACATTTTTTTCATATTTTGGACAAATGTAAAAAAGTATGCAAGTTACATGATCAGGATTAGCCTCTGATGACAAATGCACTCGACTAACAATATGCAATACCTCTGCTTATGACCTCACCTGCTCTATTGTATAATGCAGTATGAAAAAGATACTAAATGGTGGAGAGAAAATCACACAGCAATTGTAAAGGAAGCAACCATCAATCTGCGTACAACGAGCCGGCAGAGGGAGATGAATTCTATCCCTGTATCTTCTGTTCTTAGGTGGCCCTTAGGCCTTTCCCTACACCTGTGTACTTACAGTAATGTACATCCTCGTCAGATGTGTGAGCTGAAAGACATAAATTCACAGTAGGCCATGACGGTTTTGTAAAGCTAGAAATGCTAGTGAATATTAAAGGAATCTCTAATGCATTTCATTTTAGTTCCAGTCATTAGATGTCAATTTGAAGGAAAAACTATGAGGGTCATTTATAGAGTCAGGTTTGCAGGAGTTCCTTGTTGCCGTAATTTGCAGCAAATTTATCAAATGATGCACGTTTCTATTGTGCATTGCGGAGGGAGAGAAGATCTAGACCCCAGTCAGCATGAGTTCCTGCAGAAAATGGAGGCAGAGCCCCAAGCAAGTTTGAAGCCACCAGACCAAAGAGAATGGGCACAAAACCACTAATGCAGAAGGAAATATAGACATTGGCTATTGCCAAATTTGTCCAGGAAGCCTTTGCCATATGGTTGGACTGTTCCTGTAAGCCGGGCTATACCCTGGCGCTATCTATGTTGCAAATAATACAAAGACTGCTTAAACACCCATTATGAAGTTACATTCATGCCATTGCTGGATTCTTCCAATAAAGAAAGAGTTAGCTGCAACTGCTGCAAGCCCCTGAGGAGCCGGAGCAGAGGATGGGAGTAGTAGTAACTCTGGCCGTCACAGTCAATCACAGTGGCTGTCCTCACACCATTACTCCCTAGGGCTGTGGAGTGAAAGGAGGGAGGCGCCCTTTCTTCCCTTGGGGCATACCCTGTTCCAGGGGCTCCAGTCTGATGGTAGTTAAAGGCTATGTACACCTTCAGAGGCAATTTTTTTTTATGATTACGTTTTACTTATTTTTGGCTAAAAATATTTTTTTAATTGGCTTTTATAAAAAATATTGAGCCATTCTGTCACAAAGCGTTAACTGTTTTTATTGCTGTGCGACTGGTACTTTCAAGTTCACGTTATGCCGGTCATCTAATAAACCTTATCTCGAAACTACTGAGAGGTCATAAACGCCTTTTTAAGCCACATTCTTATCAGTAAGATAAGAACTGAGCTATAATGAGTGTTTAAAAGGTCAGAGAGCAGCGATATGGAGTCCGTCAGCTCCTGGTCTGACGGAAAGGACAGAAAATCCAAAGGGTGCTACTACAGCATGTCAGCTCTGTACAGAAAAAAGGACGCCATATTTTTAATAAAGACTAATTTTAAAAAATATTTTCGCTCAAAATGAGTACAATGCAATAATAAAAAAAAATGCCCCCAAAGGTGTACATAGCCTTTATAGAGCTCTTAATATTAGGTGTTTGGATGGGTGAAAGGCAGGGCATGTCGAGTACAATGGCCAGTGTATAGTGTAGGAGTCAGGAAACCAGGCTAGAACAGTCTCTCTTTACTGCAGTGTAAAATAGGAGTTGTAGTACAGTCGTGGCCAAAAGTTTTGAGAATGACACAAATATTAGTTTTCAGAAAGTTTGCTGCAAAACTGCTTTTATATCTTTGTTTCAGTTGTTTCTTTCATTTACTGAAATATAATTACACGCACTTCATACGTTTCAAAGGCTTTTATCAACAATTACATAACATTTATGCAAAGAGTCAGTATTTGCAGTGTTGGCCCTTCTTTTTCAGGACCTCTGCAATTCGGCTGGGCATGCTCTCAATCAACTTCTGGGCCAATTGCTGACTGATAGCAACCCATTCTTTTATAATCACTTCTTGGATTTCGTCAGAATTAGTGGGTTTTTGTTTGTCTACCCGCCTCTTGAGGATTGACCACAAATTCTCAATGGGATTAAGATCTGGGGAGTTTCCAGGCCATGGACGCAAAATGTCAACATTTCCCGAGCCACTTAGTTATCACTTTTGCCTTATGGCACGGTGCTCCATCGTGCTGGAAAATGCATTGTTCTTCACCAAACTGTTGTTGGATTGTTGGAAGAAGTTGCTGTTGGAGGGTGTTTTGGTACCATTCTATATTCATGGCTGTGTTTTGGGGCAAAATTGTGAGTGAGCCCACTCCCTTGGATGAGAAGCAACCCCACACATGAATGGTCTCAGGATGCTTTACTGTTGGCATGACACAGGACTGATGGTAGCGCTCACCTTTTCTTCTCCGGACAAACCTTTTTCCAGATGCCCCAAACAATCGGAAAGAGGCTTCATTGGAGAATATTTTTGAGACTTTGACTTTTATTTTTTGAGACAAGACTTTGCCCCAGTCCTCAACAGTCCATTCACCATACTTTTTGCAGAAGATCAATCTGTCCCTGATGTTTTTTTTTGGAGAAGTGGCTTCTTTGCTGCCCTTCTTGACACCAGGCCATCTTCCAAAAGTCTTTGCCTCACTGTGCGTGCAGATGCGCTCACACCTGCCTGCTGCCATTCCTGAGCAAGCTCTGCACTGGTGGCACTCCGATCCCGCAGCTGAATCCTCTTTAGGAGACGATCCTGGAGATTGCTGGACTTTCTTGCACGCCCTGAAGCCTTCTTAACAAGAATTGAACCTCTTTCCTTGAAATTCTTGATGATCCCATAAATTGTTGATTGAGGTGCAATCTTAGTAGCCACAATATCCTTGCCTGTGAAGCCATTTTTATGCAACGCAATGATGGCTGCACGCGTTTCTTTGCAGGTCACCATGGTTAACAATAGAAGAACAATGATTTCAGGCATCACCCTCCTTTTAACATGTCAAGTCTGCCATTTTAACCCAATCAGCCTGACATAATGATCTCCAGCCTTGTGCTCGTCAACATTCTCACCTGAGTTAACAAGACAATTACTGAAATGATCTCAGCGGGTCATTTAATGACAGCTATGAAATGCAGTGGAAAGTTTTTTTGGGATTAAGTTAATTTTCATGGCAAAGAAGGACTATGCTATTCATCTGATCACTCTTCATAACAATCTGGAGTATATGCAAATTGCTATTATAAAAAAACTTAAGCAGCAACTTTTCCAAATTCCAATATTTATGTAATTCTCAAAACTTTTGGCCATGACTGTACATCCAACTATAGCAGACACAGTTCCAACTGCACACAGTTCCCTCCCAGACAGTGATGTATGAATTTAGACAAGGATGGGAGTTATGGCCCACTTTGTACACTCTCTTAATAAAGTCTCGCTCAGTAGAATGACAGGCAATGGTAGCTGTAGTGTCTACCACGGGATACAGGTTTTGAAGGCATGTCTGGCCAGGACGTGTCCAAACGCAAAAGAGTATCTTAACGGTATCCCCCACGGCAGTAAAGTCTGGATGTAGTCACAGATTACCTTGCTGAGTCCTATGGTTGGCCATGCAGATTCTACATTCTCCTTTATCTTCCTCTCTTTACTTTTGTAAATGATGCAGTAAATCATGCAGAGCTCTGTTAGTCTCTGGAACTTGAATCCGGAGGAGAGGGACCATAGGCCACAGTATCCATTTCCCATTGAACTCTTTTTACACACTGACTAACTGAGATGGGTGGGGATCCTAGATCCCCACCCAACCTACTGCAAAGGGCTGAGCCAGGATTTTTAACCCTGGTTGCACCATCCATACACAGCTATGCTGGGTGGAATACATAACAATACTATGCATTAAGACATTATAACCACCTTGCAATCCAGCAGTGGTGGCCATGCTTGCACACTATAGGGAAAGGTCCCAACCTCTCTGGTGGCTGGGAACGTGGGAGCGTGTATAGGTATCCATCCGCAGAAGCTCCCATCCTGACCACCTTTTACCTGCCTGCAGCGGTGGCCGTAAACCCTGGAAACGAGCAGTGTATAATGGGATGGAAAAATGAATCAAGCCAACAAAGAAGGAAATATGGACAATCACAATACATTAGTAACGTTTTCTATATGATAAAAGCCATTTCTTGAAGTGACACAACCTCTTTAAAACTTTAATGCTGCGGAAAGGGTATTTTTTGTTCCTTCGGTGCCCACCACACTTTGAGACAGACTGGCTATCTGGATCTGAGATCTGCACCCCTCAGCATGGAAATGAAGAAAGAGTTAATGAGAACAGGATTGGGGAGACTGCAAAGTATAGGGATAAGCAGGGGGTACTACCACTACCCTTACTGCTACTGTCTATACACAGGTACTAGGAAAATGCCACTCTATGATACGCCTCAGACCTGTGCCTTTTTTGCTGTATGAACTACTACTCTTAATATCTATTTCGTAAAAAAACACTTTATTTATTGCAACCAGACTGCCATCATCCGCTGGCCTCTATCTACACCTGCTCTCCTGTCTTGGACCCCTCTACCTAATACCAAGGGCACCCCACCTAATACCAGGCTGGAGTTCCATAAGTCCCAGGGTGTGCCCTGAGGTGAAAAAAACGTGCGCCCTCCGTTCACTGCATGGCTCTAGGGAGTGCTGGAGTCAAGATAGCCATCATGAATCATTACTACTCCTATCTGTGACACCAACACTCCATATCTCTCCTCACCTTCCCTGCGGGTTGCTACACATTTGGCTGCCATAAAGTACATGCATACTCCTGTGCTGTCTACAAAGAGAATACAGGATAGAAGTGTGTGCCTCCAGTATGAATGCCCTCTAGGAATGCCTGCTTTCCTTTCAAAAAATACCATTCAAATTTACTCAAGTAAAAAGAGAGTGTGGTTTTGGGTTGTGGCGTAAAGAGAACCTGTCGCCTTTAAAATGCAAAGTAATCTGCAGGCACCATGTTATAGAGCAGGAGGAGCTGAGCAGATTGATATATAGTTTTGCGGGAAATTTTTTTGTATAACTTGCATTTCATTAATTAAAATTCCTGCCCATTCTGGGTTTTGAAGTCCAGGAGGCGGTCCTATCAGTGATTGACAGCTATCTCTGTATACACAGTCATAGGGAGAAGGCTGTCAATCACTGATAGAACCACCTCCTTCACTTCAAAGCCCAGAATGAGCAGGATTTCAATGTATAAAATACAACTTATACTGAATATTTTCCCTCAACACTATATATAATCTGCTCAGCTCCTCCTGCTCTATGACATGCTGCCTGTAGCTCATAGACAATGCTCAGCGTGACAGGCTCCCTCAGGATCTTATTTGACAGCAGTGGTTTGATTATATTTTGCGGCCATCTCCCCACTGGCTTGGGGGTCATGTACATGTACCAGGCTGCCTCTTTCACAGAACTTGGACTTCTTAAATGCATGCTACAAACATGAGTTTGTCCAGACACAACTCTGCATGTACATTCCTGGACAGGAACAATTCTCTCCTCTTCTGACTTGAGGACCTGCACATCTTGGTCATGTGACCACAGGTCCTTCAACAGCTTATACTTACATCTGTAGGTTGCATTGTGCCTATGCTTTTTTTAATACCTTGAGGTATATTGTTCTGTTCCAGTATCTTGCGTTGGGTATTGGTATGCTCCTCTCTCCCCCCCCCCCCCTCTGTTTCAGCTTCTAGTTAGTTCAGCCTAGCCACTCCCTGTTTTCCCAGTCATGCATTGCTGTTGTGTGTGTTCAGCTCTCTGAGGAGAATCTCCATCTTCTTAGTTAGGAGATATTGTTGGCATAATTCTTTTACCATCTGGATTCCCTGCAACATCTTGTAATAGATTCTTCAGATTAAAAGACTACTTGATTAACTCCTGGGTGTCTGATGCGTAAACTGTAAGTGGAGAATGTCTGATTGAACAAGTCACCTCCGTGTGCATAGAGGCTGCTGTCTCACAGATGCGTGATTGTATAAAGCTGACATTTCGAAACGCCACATATATGTTTTTTTTTCTAATGGAGGTCAAAATATGATTAATGCAACTGTATAGCATATATGGTGGGGCAAATTATTTAGTTTATACATCATAACGTTTCCCTGCATACATAGAGAATGTGAATGATGCTGGGCGGTATGAGGATTTTTTTTTTCATTTTTCATTTTTTTTTCTGTGCCCTATTTTCACCCTCATTGAAACCCAATGGAAACTATGTAGCACTGGGAGCATGGGTTAAAAATAGGGTGATTCTATGTAAAATGAAGTGAGTTGACATATCTGATTCATCCATTATCTATGCCCTGATTAACATACATATCAGTAAATCATGATCGTTCTGACCGATCCTGCTGAGTAAGCAAAAAATAAACCCCATCTCTAGTCCTGCTCGCCCCCGCTTCATGGTGCTTCCACCGCGCTACAACTTGTTTTGATCGCATCCATTTGTCACTTGGAATCACTGACATTCTCCTCTTTCCTATCCATGGAGCACAACATGAGAAGGCGGTGTCATCCAGCCAAAGACATGAGGACAGGCACGGAAGACTAACGATTTGTTTTTTTGACTATAACCGAGGTCTACACACAGGTCCAAGTCCTCCATACACACCGAGCACTTTCTATTTCTTATCTGGTAATTGGGAAAACACAATAAAACAATTACTATTGGATGAACCACACAAGACACTCTCCCTATCCGTTGGCTACGTGGACTGACAAAATAGATGAAAATTCTTTAATTTGTTTCATTTTTTTTTGAATTTTTTCTTATCTTGGGCTCAAAGGCCAGACATATGCTCCTGATTCGTAGCTCTGTCATTAATCTTGTAGGCTTCGAGGGATTTTTAATTTTTATTTTTTTGCAGAGATAAAGCTTGATCGATTAAAATGTACCTTAGAAAAACATAGACGACATTGATGAGGGTATCAGCTGGGCACTGGCTACAGTTATGTCAAACAAAGTGTGCTGAAAAGTGCCAACTTCTCCTTTTGTGCTGCGACACTGACTGCTGCCAAAAGATATTAAAAAGCTTGCATGAACTAGGTGATGGCAGCTGTAACTATCTAAGTTATTGCCTGCCAGCTGCAATGCTGCTTCAGTGCTACTGGCTGCCTTTTTGTTTAGTTCTCTGTTTTGTGTGCCCTTCTTCTAGTGACCGATTCGACGCAAGGCAAGCAATCACCGAGTCACAGAACACTGCCACTAGCTATGGCAAAGCAGGCAGCTTAGCAGTATCAATTGAGAGCCTTTCATCGAGCAGCTGATACAAGTAATATTTCTTTTGGAAAATGCCCAAAGCGGCTTGTATTGGTCAATGTTATCCAAGAAGCCCCATCGAAAAGGGGTGGGGGTCTCACACACATACACACATGTACTCCGATACAGAATGCTGCTTTATTTTATTTTTTTATATTTTTTTTCTCTCTCGTTAATCTTGGCTCCCAGCTATCTCAAACAATATAGCCAGAACGAGGCCTGTGCCAATCCTGCATCTGCGCCCTTAAACCTCCAGCAAACAAGAATTATGGAGGATTGTTTGACAAGAGCTTATGATACGCACACTTTCACGGCTCATATCTGGACATAAGTTCAAAGGTGTTCGGAGATAACACTGTCCCTTGGATGGGATGATTCTGCGGGAAAGGGACGGGGGGATGGTGGATAGACATTAATTTTTTTTGTAGGCTAGAAGCTGGGTCGAGGGGATGATTCTCGACTTTGCATTTCAATATGTATAATAGGTTTACGGAGGTGGTGGTGGTGGACTTGGCCTGCTGAGGACAACGCTGTAGGTAAGATACCTCTGTTATCTCCTGCTTATGCTAATCAAGTCTCGGAGTGAGAGATATCGGTGGAACATATGCTGCCTCTGGTGGGGAAGGAATAGGAAGCAGAAGGGAAATTGAGAAGGAGAGCTGCAAATGATTCCTATTGTATTCTAGCAGATGCACCCTCGAGATGTTTGAAATCACACTTGGATTGCTTAGATAATGACACTTGGAACGGACAATCAAACCTTTTTCCAGGAAACCGAACGATTCCAAACTTTTCTTTTAACTACCGAGAACTTAGACTACAAGTTTGTCCTCAGGAGGGAAATAACCAACCTCCTGTACTGGCATAAATATCATGTATGCCGTGCTGTAAAGTCATAACAGATATTGCAGGCTAAGCACATACACTGTCAGCACAGATGATGCCTTTACCAGCGATTAATACATTTTTAACATACTGTGATAATTCAGGTTTTGATGGACTGATCATGACCATTTCCCGACACTAGGGGCGCTGCAGAACTGTGGGTCCAGAAATGTACATAAGTCAAAGTGACCTTTACTCCTCTGTGGCAATTTCTTAGAGGACCCTTGCTCGTTTCAGCTCTTGTAAGGAGGCTGATATGTGCAAGCGATTCAATGTGTCCATTTATTTTAAATATTTAACTTTTTTGCTATTTTCACTTTTTTATCCTCTTCGAGGTTTTCATCTGTGGTTTTCTAAATAATTTCATCTACATCTCGATGGCTTGCAGCAAACATATATGTCCAAGTGCAGGAACAGGTTAAAGGGATTTTGCAGTTTATACTTAGAACATGTCAGCACTCAGCAGAAGAGCTCCCCTTAAAGTTTATCCAGGTACGGCAGAGCCAGGTACTGCAGCTTCACTCCCTTCAGGTAAACATGGCGGTCTTGGGGTCGGACCTCTATCAATCAAACATTCATGGACTATACTTTATGCCACTTGCACATGTAGCGTATTTGCCGTGGGTTTTCCGAGTGCATTTTCTACTTGACCTGTAGTACGAATTCTTAAATCCCCAAAACCAACATGTCAATTTCTGCTGTGGATTTTCACTGCAGATTTCACTTGTTTTTTCTATGGAAAAGAATTGAAATTTGCAAAGAAATCCCCAGTAAATCTGAGGATTTTGCTGAACATTTGGCATTGATTGTGCAGCAAAATATGGGATTTGAGGCAGAAGTTATGAAATTGAACAGGACAGTGGAAGGAAAATGACACTACACAATCAGACTACACATAGATTTGCATAGGTGCTGTATACACGATAACACAAACCTGCTATGTGCAAAGTTGCTTAAAGGGGATTTTCCGGGACTAGAATATTGATATCTTATCTTCAATATGTGATAAGTGGGGGTCAGACTCCCGAAACCCACACTGATCAGCTTTTTGAAGAGGATGCGGCCTCTTCCTAGGCATATGATGTTTTGCTCATCAGTCACATGGCCTAGGTGTAGCTCAGTCCCATTCAAGTCAATGGGCTTGGGCTGCAATACCAAGTACAGCCACTATTTAATTTATGGTGCTGTGCTTGGTATGCTGTGAGGAGGCTGCAGCGCTCACTGAGGCCTCTTCAAACTGCTGATTGGGGGCTGATGTCGGACCCCCACCAATCAGATATTGATGACGTATCCTAAGAATAGGTCATCAGTGTTTTAAACCTCTTTTACCAAGGCAGAACCTGCTTTCATCCCTGAACACTAAGGTTCACCATTGATGGCTGCATCAGAGTTTTCCGGAGGGCTGGAGGCGTCTACTGTCATCATGCATAGTGCAGAGACATATAGGACCAACACCAGGTAATATGGTGGGCGCCAGTAGTTACCAAGCCTGTTACTGTCCTCGTATTTGTGGAAGGAACATTGTAAAATCATCTTCTTTCCCAGTAACAAAGCTAAATAATCTACCCAGTTCTCCAGCTTCTTCATAATTAAAGGTGGTGTCTCATCTGAGACATTGGTGGCATATCATTAGAAGAGATCACCAATGTCAGATAGTTGCAGGTCCCACTTCTGAGTCCCACACTTGTCTCCAGAATTTGACCCTCAAAGTGAGAGCAGCTGAAGATGTGCGGCCACCCTTCATTAATTTCTATGGGGGTTCCAAAAATAGCTGAACGTTGGCTTGGCTCATAGAATTCACTAGAAGTGAATAGACCGGTGGCCACGCTTACGCGGTGTGCGCTCCATAAATTTTTATGGGACATTCAAAAATAGCGCTCTTGGCTATTTTCGGAAGCCCACAGAAATTAATGGAGAGTACCCCTATGTGTGGAGAGTTCTCCTTTACCTTTGAGGGCCTGTTCTGGAGTTAGAGGTGGGTCCCAGAGTTCCCAGAGGTGGGACCCGCTCTTATCTGACATTGGTGGCATATCCTAGCGATATACCAGCAATGTCTCAGATGAAACAACCCTTTAAGGTATATTTCTAATGTATTTTGGCCACTGGAATCATTCAAGGACCATTTCAGAAGGGTTAGATCAGAAAGACTTTGCTTTGTGGTAGTCACATGGCAGAATTAAGTTCTCTTCTGTTGCTCTTTCGTAAATGTCCAGGAAACTGTCCATCTAGAAGAACGCGCCTAAGCTAAATACAATTAGCAATGTGCTGCGTTCACAGTAAATGCATGGAACAATAGCATTGGAAAGATTTGATTTTCATTACAAGAGTCTCAGCGAAAGATTACGGAGCATGCACGATGGGTTTGCTGAATGTAACATACTTTGTGTTCTCATTAAAATCTAAATGAAGCTGGTGGTTGGGCTTTCTCTGCACAGACTGGTGCTTTTTAGGGATGAATGGGATTTTGGATGTAGAATTCGGTGGTCATTGTATCTATAATGGCTTGTTGCCTGTATTGCATTTGCCTACCATTGAAAGGTAATATTGTCTTCTGAATAGAAACCTTAGCTTTTTGTTTTCAAGTTTGTATACGAAAGCCACATAATATCTACACCAATTAAATGTTTCTATCCGAGCAGAGCGCAATAATTATTAGCCGGGAGAATCGTAGCTTAAAAAACCAATGGACAACGATATGCCAAACACCTCCGCAACTGGGGTTTAAGTCTTGGAAATGTTTGGACTCTTATGGGTGCTCCTAGTGGTTAGGAGGATGGCAAAGTCATGTACTTGCTTGTGCAGCCACAGGCAGTCCATGTGCTGCCATATGGTGCTACATGAGAGGTGCCATGTTAGTGGGTTATTTTCCTGTAGGTAAATGCTTCTAGGCAAGGGTGCACCTCCAATAAGGCCAGGTGAGGCGGCTGCCTCAGGCAGCGAGACCTAGAGACAAGAGAGGCAGTGGCAGGGCCATGACAAATGAGCGCTTCCATTGTGGAAGTCCTCATCTCTCTATATTAACGTGTATCTCAGTTTCAATTTTCACCTCAAGCAGCAGAAAGGGTAGGTGCACCTCTGCATCTAGGAGAGAATACCTCCATATTATGGCATTATATCGTGATGTGTTCTCTAACTTTCTAGAGTTACTAGTGATTAGCGGCATAGGCAATATTCGTTTTCACGATATTTGGCTAATTTTTCGGGAATTTTTTTTTGCGATTGCGCAAATAGGCACTAATGATGCACATTTTTTTGCACAATACGTACAACTTCACATTTTATCAGGTCTGAGTACATATTACTGATTGGTGCACAAAGTATTGTTGTGACATCACAGAACTGTGTCTAACAGAGACAGTAATCCCTATCACAGCACAGTAATTCCTATCACACTACCTAACACCCTGCACTGGAACCTACACTCAGGGCTGGGACAAGGTCCACCACCAACAGAGGCTGAGCTGCCCAAGTGCGCCCCCCCCCCCCCCCTCCGCCGCCATTTAGATATGTATGTTTGTTATTAATCCTGTCGACAGGAAACCAGATGGATCTGTTATGATTCCTATAGACTTCTACTATGATGTAAGCAAAACGGAATGCCTCTTAAAGGCTTCCGTTTTGACCTCTATCTTATAGATTCCGTTATTTTTGTTATAACCATGTTATAATGGAAAGCCGTAACGGAATCCATAGCGCTAGTGTGAGCCCACCCTTAGGCTGGATTCAAGCGTCCATGGAACACGGTCTGTGTGATACTGGTCTGGATTTCTTCTGAGTGCAGGAGCGCACTGCACAAGTGGTTGATATGACGCCGTGCGTTTCCTGCTGCCGCAGCGGTACAGTATTGCACTGGTTTGATCTATACGAGTGTGTCACCGTACTGCGGCGGCAGCAGGAAGCACACAGCATCATAGCAACCACTTACGCAGTGCGCTTCTGCACGCAGAAGAAATCAGGCCGGTATCACACAGACCGTGTTCCACAGACGTGTGAATCCAGCCTTAGTTATAGAGCTACTGAGTGAGACAGATGTTTCAGAAGAAGGGATGCCTTTAACATACATATATCTCCTTGAGAAACCAATTTGATCCTAAAGGGTTAATTCAATCTGAATGAGGATCCCCTGTAAACTAAACTCTGTGTCCTGACATTTCTCTCATCTCTCTGCTGACTGTCCTGTGTGTCCCTTATCACTACTGCAATAGACTCAGTAGTGCTCTCTGCTCTGGTGACAGGATTCTTTAAACTCAAAGAATCGAATGAGTCTATAAGTAAGAGGATCATTCGGTTCTTATAACTCATAGACTTATTCGGTTATTAGAATCCCTGTACTGTGTCCGGAGACTCAGAGCTGGTTGCCTCACATCTGATCAAAATGGGGGGGCACTAATAATTTTCACCACTATCATACGCATTTGCATCACTGCACATATACATCACTGTATTACATACATCAGTGTGAGGTGTGTGATGTATATGGTGCAGTGTGTAGTAAATGCACAGGTGGTTATTATAGCCAAGAGATAATGTCCAAGGAAGATCCGCCATATTGAACTGGACTTTATCTCTTGGCTATAATGACCACCTGTGCATTTACTACACACTGCACCACATACATCACACACCCTGCTTTACATACATCTCACACTGATATATGTAGTACACTGTGTGTGATGTATATGGTGCAGAGTGTAGTAAATGCACAGGTGGTCATTATAGCCAAGAGATAAAGTCCAGTTCAATATGGCGGATCTTCCTTGGACATTATCTCTTGGCTATAATGACCACCTGTGCATTACTACACACTGCACCATATACATCACACACATCTTACACTGATATATGTAGTACACTGTGTGTGATGTATATGGTGCAGAGTGTAGTAAATGCACAGCAGGCTATTATAGCCAAGAGATAAAGTCCAGTCCAATATGGCGGATCTTCCCTGGACATTTATCTCTTGGCTATAACAACCACCTGTGCATTTACTACACTCTGCACCATATACATCACACACAGTGTACTACATATATCAGTGTGTGATGTATGTAAAGCAGGGTGTGTGATGTATGTGGTGCAGTGTGTAGTAAATGCACAGTCCAATATGGCGGATCTTCCCTGGACATTATCTCTTGGCTATAATAGCCACCTGTGCATTTACTACACTCTGCAGCACATACATCAGTGTGAGATGTGTGATATATGTACTGCAGTGTGTGATGTATGTACTGCAGTGTGTAGATCACACACTGCACTACATACATTACACATATGGATACATGATTGGTGCACTTTTACCTTGTCACACACACTGGATGTCTGGGCTCCCCTGCACTGGACACCAGGACTCCATTCCTCTTCAGTTCCACGCCGGCTGCCCATCCTGCTCTCTTCAAACACAGTGGAGCCGGCCCCTTCTCCTTCTCCTTCCAGCTCCCGCCACCGCCGGCTCCTGGCTGTGTCCCGGGCTGGAGCAGGGGAGAGGTGTGTCCCTTTCCTGATAGGCCGGCAGCCTCCAGCGTAGGCAGCGCGATGGCGTCATCGCGCCGCCTACGCCGGCCTATCAGGAAAGTGACACGCCTCCTCTCCCCTGCTCCTCGGGTCCTGTATCGCCGCCGCCAGCCGCTCCATATTTCACCGCAGACCGCAGACCGCATTATTTCCTGGGGGCCCATGGATGTGGTCAGTGGACTGCCTGCCGGCTGCCGCCCAGAGGCTGGGGAGCTGGCCTGCGCCCTGAGCCTGGAGCGCCCTGAGGCTGGAGCCTCCCCAGCCTCTGTGTCGGCCCGGCCCTGCCTACACTATATAGCTATCTAACCTACACTGACTATCTCCCACTAACTTTCTGTATTATATATATGAGCTAACTACTAACTAATGTAATTAACTAAGGATCCTGATGAGTCTGCAAAGCACAGAGCACAGCAATGACACTGCTTTCTCTCTCAGAACTGTAAAAACAGCAGAAAATGGCTGCTGGGGAGGTTCTTATATAGTAAGGGGTAGGCAACTTTCCTATTGGTTGCTAGGGATGTTGCCAAGCTCTGACAAAGATATTGCAGCCTTCTCATTGGCCCACAAGCAAGCAGCAGTAGTATACTATGTTACTATGTTACTGATGAAAAAAAAACTAAAATATTCACGATAACGAATATATAGCACTATATTCTAGATTTTCGCAAATTCTTGAAGTGACGATATTCGCGATCAACACTATTCTTTAGTTTACCATTTTCAAGATCTGTCTTTGCTGTCAGTGAATGGGAACATCGAAAGACCAAATAGTTGAAAAGAGCAGATACATTTCAATACTGTATGTAGTCTAGACCATGGATGGGCAAACTGCGGCTCCCCAGCTGTTGCAAAACTACAACTCCCAGCATGCAAAGCCTGCTTACAGCTATCATCTTACAGCAGGGCATGGTGGGAATTGTAGTTTTACAAAAGCTAGAGAGCCGCAGTTTGCCCATCCCTGGTCTAGACAAACTCTATGAGGGGAGTACATCACCAGCAGCACAAATGTATCTTTTGTTGTTACAAATTACAATGTATCAGTTCAGGCTAAACAATTGTCCAGACTGGATACAATTGTAACAAAGTCTGTTTTTATTCACAGATAGCAAACAGAACTTGAAATTGTTGATAAAAGGTGCCACGACTGGCAAACATGTGACATGACAGGCCACGAGGGGTAATCTGGCATTCACTGCACCTATGACCTTGGGTGTGACTGTAAAGGAGGTACTCCGCTTTCACACTAGCTTTAATACATGCCTGACGCATTAGGCTACCAAGGAGTGAAGCAACCCAAAACCTATCCACTCCCAATGCTGCCGCCATCTGTCAGTACAAACGATGGACGGCCCTGGCTACAGGCGCACAACAGTCACAGGCATTGTAGCATACAACAGGCAAACCTCTAGCACACTGGCCTTCAATGGTAATACAGCAAAGTGGTAGAGGGTGTGGGTACGTTTAAAGCAGCAAGAAACAACATATTAAATTTACAGTGCTAAAAGGTTATAAAAATGATGACAAAAATGGACATACAGATCTGCAAACAGTACAGAAATAAAATGGGGATAAACTAATTAATGTCATACCAATTAGATCACTGAGGGATCCACTCTGGAAGAACAGACTAAAGTTGACCAGACCTACAAGCTAGGTGTATCTCTGGGATCTGACCATGTATGGTTTACAGTGTAAAAATGTTAAGGGGTCTTAGCCATCCCCCCTTCACCTTTCAATTAGTCATGTGACAGGAGGTAGGCTAATTACATCCAAAAAGTGATAGGTTGTATGATATAATTCTAATTTGAGCCAAAACTTCTTGTAGGTATCCCCGAGAATTATAAATTGACCGGCAACTTTTACAGAATGTTTTTATCGATCGAGGCATACCATTAATGAATATGAAATGTTGATCATTTCAACCAGTATGTAATTCGGTAGGTTTCCTAAGGCCAAAAATCCTGCCGCTTGAGACAAAAGACGCACCCAAGTTCCCAATAATAAGAACTTTACTTATTACAAAATGTGAATTATAACAAGGCTGCTTTTGAAGTGTAGTGTTGAAGTTTTCTTGTCTATGGATATATGCATCCCTATTCCAAAGCACTGGATGGGCTGTGTTACCTGGAAAGCAGTACAGTTCGGACTTTTGTCTGCACAATATCTTAATCTGTAGCCCCTTTAGGTTTTTTCTTTCCTGGCACCACTCTTTATTTGCTCCCTTGAGATGTGACATCCGTAGAGTCATCTGGGAGTAATGTGCTAAAACCTGGTACAACACGGGCATAGGGTAAATAATGAGATATGATGAGTGCTTTTCCTTTTTGCTGTACAGAATCTTGAATTATAACAGGTAAGAAAACATGGCAAGATATCTAAGGATGCTTTTGGGTCAAAGAAGAAACCTTAAGAGCTCAATGGGATGGAAGGTGGTCTAATTTGTTAAAAACAACACATTCCAGGGGTGTAAAGAACCCCTTGAGCAGCCTGATGAACGGGTCTCTTGCACACCAAAATGTGTTGCTTTTTCCAAATAGTTAACCGTACACGCCATTGAACTTTCCATGATAAATGTGACCTTCTTTGTTGGTATGCCGCCTCCACCTCAAAAGTATTTCTCAAATCAACTCTTTCCTTATCCTTGAGACAAAAATGTTAGTGCATGTTTAGTGCCCTGGAGCAAGGGTACTTTGGACTATGAATGTTTTTGGACATTTGCTCCTATTGCTACTACTCAAAGCCATCAACTTACTACTTTAGTGCACTTGGAAGGGTTAACTTCCAATTGATTTATGCCGCTGTTTCCACTTACAATGTTGAACTGAATTTCACACGTTTATTGTAATAAATCATGTTAATTTGCACTTTTATTGCACTACATCAGCACTGCATTGTGCAAAGGGTTAATGCATGGCCAGCTAATACTGAGGGACTTTGGGACTTTCTATCTATGCACTGAGAGGTTAGAAATCTTAGTTACTCTAAGGGACTATGCAAAGTTTTGGAGGGAATACACACACTGACCTTTTGACTGTCTGGTTTAGCTCTGGTGTTTATGTCTGAAGACTTGTTTCTGTCTGTATAAACTGCTTAGTCATTCCCATAGACTTGTATGGAAACTCTATACATATCCCACTGGAATATTTCAGTTCAGTTAGAAACTGTATATAAGGATAGCAGTTAAAGCCCTTAGTTGTTTGCAGATAGGGACTACTGTTTAGTAGAAAAGTCTGCAAGACTGCATGAGTGACCAGAAGAAGACACTGAGATGGGTATTCTCTGCCACAGACCCAGGGTCACCAGACCTTTGACCAGAGGGCAAACCGGACAACTGAGCCAGAGAACCTTGGCCACCAGCCTTTGGCCAGGGTACCAGCCTTCAGAGAGAGAGAGAGAGAGGGGACAACTAACTCAGGCCTTTCTTGCCTGTATTGTTTTGCACTTGAGCTCCTTCAGCAAAGAAGTACACTGGTTTACTGCAGACCCTGACTCTCTGGAGTTATTTCCTATTGGGGTGCATTATGTCTCATCATCCCCCGTGGAGAGCAGCATTGTCACATGTAGTGAAACCTTAATGGAGTCTCCTCTCCCTCTCACAATCTCTTCACTGACTCCCCAGTAACCAGAAAATACCAACAATTGCATACAGGACCATCTACAGCCTGTTTCCTCCATAAATCTATGACCTAATCTACCAAATCTTCCCAAGACCGCCTTATTCGCTCACCTTTTCTCTGTTCTCCAAAATTTCTCCAGCGCATCCCCTCATAATCTAGGACTCTCTACCCCAGCAGAACAGACTCTCCCACTTTTAAACCTTCAAAGATAACTTGAAAACCGACCTCTTCAGAGAAGTCTACAACCTACCATAAATCCAGCTGTCACTACACTACCATCTGAGCAGCTTCTACCTTTACTAACTGGTCTCTTTACCTCTTTCCCTTGTATATTGCAAGCTGCTGAGAGCAGGGTCCTCTCCCCTCTGTACCAGTCTGTCATCAACTAAACTCATACTTATCATAGTTATGTCTCATGTTATGTACTGTGCATTTTCTCATTCTGGAAATCCGCAGATAGAACCATACCATGACTGCGAGCAACCACAAAGTATAAATGTAGGACATATTTGTACAGATACCTTTGCATTTTCATTGTGAGCAAATTAATCCTGTATGCAAATTAGGTGACAAGTGCAATGAGGGTGGTCCCAATTCTGTCATGTACTGTGGATTTCGCTCGCAAGGTCTGCCAGATGCCTCCCCATTTGCCCTGATTTTCCGAAGTCAATGCTCTTATCATCAAAATCTCTCATGGACCATACTGCGTAAGCGCTGCTAATTTTTGACCCAGTGAAGCATGCTCCCTGCAAGATTTTAATGAGGAGAGCATCAACTTTGGGGAGGGCAACTGTTGTCAATGAGGGCAAAGAGGAAGGCATACGGAGGGCCTAATAAGTGAGACCCGAACCACTATCAGGAATTGGGACCACCCTCATTGCACTTGTCACCTATTGGCATAAAGGATTACAATCCGTCTTCTCCCTTTTTCATATGCATAGCACCATGGAATAATAATAATAATAATAAATGACCCTATGAATTTTACTGAAATTTTTTCAAGTTACACTACTGTGAGTCCAAAGTTGCCCCCGCCCTAATTCTTCCATTTACCTTGTGACATCTTAAAGATTCAGCAGACACTATTGTACGGTATGTAGACCACACAGAAGTGCTCTTGAATGTGAATAAACCACCCTAAATTCTGTTCTCGGAGAGAAGGCGGCTAATAAAAATTGGCCTTCTGTCTTTCCTTCCGGAGGGTGCCTACTTCTCTATTGTAGGGACGTGTGCTGAGTGGTTTGTGACTGTGTTGGTGTCTCTTTGTCATATGTGATGGAGTCTCTGGGATCTAGGGAAGAATTTGACAAAGCGTCTTGTGCTTAATGGAGAGCATATGAATGATTGCTTTATACAATGGAGATTTGAATTCTAAGTGACTGGATGCTTCTTTCTTTTAAACTATGGTTACTTACAGATCAGGGTCTTATATTGTTGTCTACAAAGCATTTAGTGTTCAGATTTTTCCATCTGTTTCGGCTACATGAGTGTTGAGGCTTTGTCCTTGTCAAGTACAGACTTTGCAAAAATGGATTTTTAATAATAAAAGCCATGCAAGAGATTGCAACGCATCTTCATTTGCATTTTAAAAGAACAGACCTAATAAGTGGCTGCCATGTCAACTTCTGTCCTTACTCGATTTTGAAAGATAATTCAGAGTTGGCATATAGTTCCTGGGTAAGTGTGCTAAGTAATGTACTTGAACTTGGTGACCTTGCATACGCAGCAAACCACGGAAAAGTTGAGACCAAGGTTATAATATTCTTTGCAGGGCAGGGATGTAACAAACTTGGGACATGGCATTGCAATAATCCAGGACTGCACTGAGTGACAACCACAAATGTTATCCAGTGTATTCTTCGGTGGTCACTGAATCTCCTATTGGCTGCTTCTGGGGTCCTGTAGCTGATGTAAGATCATTGCTAGATTATAGGGTGGACACAAGAGCTACATGCCCGAGGTGCTCCTGAGTTCTCCTTGTAAGCATGCATGCCTACCTCTATATGTGGCTGTTAGAAGTGGTCAGTTGGTTCAGGTGGTGAGAGGTTGTCCACCTTGCAGAGCCTTTTGGCCAACTCCCCCACTGGTCCTGCAAAGGGAATCATGCTTACCTGCTCCCCGCTGCTGGTTTCCGGCTCCCGGTTCATAGAATTCATGGTCACGTGACCACAGGTTCTGCTATGTGTGTCTGGGGGGAGGGGAGGCAAGGGAGTTTCTGTCTGAAAAGTCCCAGATGGTGGAACGACCCTTTAATCTAATCTATTATAAACTAGCTATCTCTGACATTCATTTCAATGAGTTGGAAATTGTCTACTGCTTGCGACATGCATACTGCTGCACAGCCACAGCCTGCAGCCTCTCATGTGCCTTTTTCTGAGGACTTTAGACCTGCATATTGACTTGCTAGAATCCTGCCCACAATTTGTAATATGGACCTGTAGGAAATATTTGTACCATTAAACAGTTCTGTCTGGTGGCACATAAGGGCATATCTCTATGGAGAACTAGTAATTGGTTCCAGAGCTCCTAAATGTCACCCAAAATAAGGAATTATAAACCAATAAGCAAATAATGCAAGTCCTTGCACATAAACGTCAGAAGGACCTGCCTGACTGTAAACCACTTTCTATGTGTAGGACATGAGCTTCACATTACACACAATGTCCCAGAAAATAACATCGGCCCACACCTACCTGGGCTCCAACACTTCACTGTACACAGCCAATCAGTGCATGCAATTCAATAATTGTCACATGCCGGAGGCCCAAGGCAGACCTCCGGGACATCTTGCAAACAGAACACGGGCAGAAACAGACCAGGGACCAACAGAGTACTTTATTACACATGTAATAAAAGAACATGACATGACAGTAAAGCAGGATAAGCAATAGTGGTAGCACTACCACAGAACCAAGTGCACCGGCAGACCAGAGGCAAAACCCAGAGGGCAGAGAGCCAGTGAGCCCCGTTTTTCCCAGAGCCCCTGGCGGTGGGGATGAACTGGGCCGAGGGATCACTGGTCACACCCTTATGAAGGTCCCGGTACACTTGGCCGCTACCTGCAGGAAACCACAGACAACAGGACTGGAACCCAAACTCAGGACATGGATCAGACAACAAGACAAATAGGAACCAGCACAGAAGCAGATGCTTGGACCTTATGCGAATGGAAGCCTGACGGTCTCAGGCAGAGCTGCACACAGACAAGAGATCCTCCCTCCGGAGAATCCAGGAGCCCACTCACGAAGGCAGGACAAACACAGGAACTGAAGCAGTAAGGCACTTCAGGATAGAAATAGGACAGGATCAGAAGCGGTAGGCACTACCAGGCTGGACATGAAACAGGCAAGATAGGAAGCAGTTTAGCACTGCCAGGCTATCAGACACAGTTAGAGCACTGCTAGGCTAAACATGGACAAAGTAGATCAAGGCACAGAACAGGTACAGAAGATCAGACAAGGCAAGGACACAGATATAACAACATCACCACAGAACAGGTACAGAAGATCAGACAAGGCAAGGACACGGATATAACAACATCACCACAGAACAGGTACAGAAGATCAGACAAGGCAAGGACACGGATATACCAACATCACCACAGAACAGGTACAGAAGATCAGGCAAGGCAAGGACACGGATATAACAACATCACCACAGAACAGGTACAGAAGATCAGGCAAGGCAAGGACACGGATATAACAACATCACCACAGAACAGGTACAGAAGATCAGGCAAGGCAAGGACACGGATATAACAACATCACCACAGAACAGGTACAGAAGATCAGGCAAGGAAATAACATCAACAACACCAATGCTTTACCAGGCGACACCACACAGAAGGTCAGATGGCAAAACCCCCTGGGTCAGCAGCAAAGGGCTACACCCATCAAGGCTCAAGACAGACTAAGCCCCACAGCTCACAGATAGATATAGCTGCCATAATGAGGGCACCTGTTAAGAGACAACCAGGAACAGACCAGGGAAAGTTAACCCCATCAGAACCAAGATTAACAAGAAGCACTGAACAAACGATACAGGCCACAGTTCTCACAGGATGGCGATACAGATGACTATGGAGATGAACACATCCACAATGGAAGTGCTCATCTCCATGTGCCCTGCCGCCCCCCCACTTGTCACCAGGGCCACGCTGCCTGAGGCGTTCGCCTCACCTTGCTTAATTGGTGGTGCGACCGTGAGAGAAATGCTCCATGTTGATCGGTTGAGCCTTCCAGTCAATCAGATCTGCTTATCTGCAGTGTCTGTGGCATTTTATGTTGAATATGGATCAAGTTAAGATGGGAAAGAACATCGTATGTTGAAAATATAAAACTAGAAGAGAACATTCTATTCAGCAATCTTTTAGGCTCCCTCTAGTGGTGGCTGCAGGTAGCCAAGATTTTATCATTCATGTTTATGCAGTGTTACCAAGCTTCTTTCATGATAAAGAAATACAGTACCTGAAATCTTTCGACACAGAATGTCAAACCTAAAAACTGTACATTGTGAAGAGGTGCACATTCCAATAAAAGGGAAGAATTTTGCCACCCCCAAACTGTCACCAGTTCCTGGCCGTTCCACTCCTCTACCTTCTAAAAGTGTCTTTAGTAGCCCAAGCAGATGCCTCATTTTGATTTAAAAAAAAAATGTAATTTAATGCCTGTTTGCACCATATACACATTACCTGTTTGCAGACAAGCAGGTAGCATTGCTTAGGAGAAAAGTCAAGCTGTCCGTGCCCTAATCTATCCCTGACGACAGGAAATCTGGTTGAAATCCTGCGTATGTGCTGTTCTACTGTACTACAGGTGCATGCGCAACTCAGCATGCACTGGGGCCACAGAAGGTATACTTTGTTTCACTGCATCTGAAGATGTCTTCTGAGCATCACCATCTCCTTTATGGCGCAAGCAGGCAGTGAAATTCTTTTTTTTAAATCTTAAATGGGTTCTCTATGATTCAGATATTGATGACCAATCCTCCAGATAGGACATCAATATTAGATCAGAAGGGGTCCAGCACCAGGCACTCCCCCGATCAGCTGTTTCGGGCCACCACACTGTTTAAACTATACAGTGTATGGAGCTTGAGGCAGACAGTTCTGTAGACTGTGTAGTTGCCGTACCAGGGTACTGCAGCTCTACTCCTATTCAAGTGACAAAGGGTACTTTCACACTAGCGTTTTGGATTCCGTTTGTGAGATCCGTTTCAGGGCTCTCACAAACGGTCCAAAACGGATCAGTTAAGGCCCAATGCATTCTGAATGGATAAGGATCCGTTCAGAATGCATCAGTTAGGCTCCGTTCCGCTTCTATTCTGTTTTGGAGGCGGACACCAAAATGCAGCTTGCTGTATTTTGGTGTCCATTTAAAGAGGCGGAGCCTAACGGATCCGTTTTTAATAACAATGTAAGTCAATGGGGACGGATCCATTTTCAATGACACAATATGGTGCATTTGAAAACGGATCCGTTTTGAATAACATTGACAGTCAATGGGGAACGGATCCGTTTTGGACTATTTGGTCATTTTTCTTTAAACCTAATGCAAACGGATCCGTTCTGAACGGATACAAACGTTTGCCTTATAGGTGCGGATCCGTCTGTGCAAATAAACAGACGGATGCGCACCAATGCAAGTGTGAAAGTACCCTAAGAGCTGCGCTGCAGTACACAGACACCAGAAACATCACAGTGTACTGAGCTTCCTTCTTCTGCTCCGTACACTGTTAGCCACCTGCATCGTGGCAGCCTGAAACAGCTGACCAGTGGAGGTGCCAGGTGAGGGACCCCTTCTGATCTGATATTGATGACCTATCTGGAGGATAGGCCATCTATATCTGTAGCCCAGAGAACCCATTTAAAGGGATTGTCTTACAAAACATACTCTAAGTTTTTCAAACCACCTCCTGGATGGATATGAATACTTTTGAAATAACATGTAAGTAAAAATTTAGTACAGCCAGTAACCTATTCAATAAAATTAATCTGTATAGCGCCGCCTGCTGTTTGTTCTTTTCTTTATTTTTTAGCCGTCTTACTGAGCTGGTCGAACATGCTCAGTTTAAGTCTTCAACTGCCACCAGCCATATGTTCTGTTAGAAGCCTTAGCACTTAAAAGGAGACTTCTGCAGAAGAAAGGACATGCCCTCTGAGCAGCCAGGCTAAAGATAATGTGGCAGAGCAATTGGAACAGTGAATTTGAAGATCTCTAGATCCATGTGAGGTACAGGAGGACTCCAAAGTATTGTCATTTACTACGTGATGTCTGATTTTTATTTTTACATCAATCATGGCATAATCAGGCATCCGCTACAACTACTAAGGAAAGCTATCGAAGGAGAGGAGGAGTGGAACAGTCATGGAATGTAGCAGTTTGGTTGCAAAAAGCTTCAGTAGGTTCCCTTTAAGCATTTAAAGTATCTTTTTTTTCCCAGCTGGAGGATATTATGTTGTATCATGGATGGGGCAATGAGCATGCTGGAGACACAAATGACTAAATTAAGAGAAAAAAAATAAAAAATCACTCCCAGTGCCTTGGAACAGACAACCTCTAAATACAGCCCTGGGTTCCTCCATTGAATTTGTAGCCCGTAGAAACATGAACATTTTGTGCATCTTGAGATACTACAGAGATGCACAGAAGTCGTAAATTTCTGTTTGTTAATTTTCTTTGCTATTATCCGCCAGTGCCTCCTGCTAGTAGGAATAAATCAGCTCTGACCTGCTTTCCTTGATATGTAGTTTTATGGACTGCTTATATAGCAGTTCAACAGCAGCGATTCCAAAGTATGGCCAATGGAAGGAACAGACCCCGGCCAATTTCTGTCTGCACAGAGAAAGGGAGCACAGTTGTGCCATACTGTGAGTTATAACCCTCCAGATGTCAGATTTGGGAACACAAAAGCACTCGAGTACAATAATGGCTGCTCAAGATATTAATCCAAGCCTTAGCGATGCCTCAATATCCGCGCCGCAAGTCTTGGCAGCCCTCCTTGCACTGTGTGCTGGGCAGAATTATACAGAGCACAGAATTTGCTCTTCCATTGTATAGCGACATATTTCAAGTGAGCTGTTTAGTGTCTGGCGATTGCACTTTGTGGTGCTCTCCTGAGAGGTGTGTGTCTGAGACCATCATTTGTGTGGAGAGAAAAAATGCCTCCTTTTATCTTATACTGTGTATTTGATGCTCATAGCATATCCTTAAAGTGAAGCCCGGGCCTCATTTATTTTAGTCTTTTTAGGGGTGTGCAGCTCTCACAGATACTGTTTTTAGCTTTCTCTTAAATTCAGTGCAGAAAAGCACATACTGTACTTGTTGGTTTTGCTAAGTGAAGCAAACCATTCGAAGTGGAATTCAGTCCGAAGTTTAGGAAAACTTTGATTTGCAACTAATCCGAATTTCTTCATGCTTCATGGTAACGTAAGATCACCCATAATGCTGTGCAGCCAGCCAATCCGCAGATAGTCATCCCCAGTGATTTCACAGCTCTATAAAAAGTCTTCTCCTGCACGGTCTCTGCCATTCTCCTGTGAGCTGAGCATAGGGAGAGACAAGGCGAGCACTCATGTGCTAGGGACAGTGTTTTTGAAAATGATTAATAGAATAATATTGGAGAGAGAGAGTCCAGGGAGATCATAGGGAGAGTGCAGGGAGACTGCAGGGAGAGTGCAGGGAGATCATAGGGAGAGTGCAGGGAGACTGCAGGGAGAGTGCAGGGAGACTACAGGGACCGTGTAGGGAGAGTGCAGGGAGACTTATTCTGCATCAGTTTTATTTATTTAATTCCTACATTTACTTATTCCTACATCAGCCATAAACTAAGATATGTAATTCAATACCAATAAGATGGAAGCCTTTATTATTCTGGTTCCAGCGTGCCAACCAATACCATCCAGTCTGCTCCACTTAGGTGGGCCAGGTTTTAATAATGACCATCCTCGTCTTTTGCTGCTTTTCTTCTTCCAAATCATCCTTGAAAGTCTCCAATGTCCTAGAAAAGTCAGCAAGATGCAAAGAGAGGAGGAGCTGGATGTTCCTGATGACATATTCTCATCCATATTAGATGATGTGGAAAAGGAGGAAAAGCAGATGGCAGAAGAAGGGCTCCCACCTGTAGAGCAGGAGAGCGCTGGGGTTGGAGAAGTGGGTATGCTAAAGGTTATTAATATTTAAGGAGGAGATTGTAGGCAAGAACAGCAAGAATATGCATATTGTGCCCTCAACCTAACCAGCCAAACCCCATTTACACAGCTTGACAAACAGTTAACCCTTTGTGACAGAGGCTGAAAGACCAATTGAAAAATGATTGTGAATCCAAAATAAGTAAAATGTAATCATAAAAAAAACTTGCCCCCAAAGGTGTACATAGCCTTTAACCCCTTAAGGACTCTGCCATATTTTCCCTTAAGGACCAGGCCATTTTTTGCAAATCTGACATGTGTCACTTTATGTGGTGATAACTAGTGTTGGTCCAGCACGAAAGTCAATGGGAGAACCTGAGCATTAAACCAGGCACCCCCTGCTCTGAAGAGGGGAGGATGTCTGGTTCACAGGAAAAGTTCAGAAATTAATCGAAACACCACTGAAATGGTTTGGGGACAGCATGGGGAGGATCTCAGGATGTATCTTGGACTCCCATGTTGCTGCTGGGAACGATGTTGCCCGAGAAGTACGCCACTTTTACAGACTGACAATAATACGCACAAAACCAAAGATAAAATCACTTTTAGAGGAAAAATTGTTAGGAAACATTCTTTCCTGTATATTTACTTGTATATAAAGTGCAAGTGCTGCCAAAAATTACAAGGAAAAGGCGCTCTGATACAACCTGTATATCACATAAAGGAGGGCCTCATTCACATTGTGGTACAATTGTTTAGGTAGTGGGACTCCTACACTCATAAAGCCTATGCACTAAGTGAAAGAGCTGCCAAAAATTTCAAGAAACCGGCACTCCAATACACCCTTTATTACACATAAAGAAGGGCATCATGCACACCCTTGAAATTATGATTGATGGCCTGCTGGTGACCCTCTAAAACATTAGGGGCGAGGGCCTGCTGCTAATCTGACCATCTAAATCATTATGGGCAAGGGACTGCTGCCGAGCTGACCAGCTAAAACATTATCAGCGAGGGCCTGCTGCTGAGCTGACCATCTAAAACATTATTGGCATGAAGGCCTGCTGCCGAGCTGACCATCTAAAACATTTTGGGCGAGAGCCTGCTGCAGAGCTGACCATCTAAAAAATTAGGGGTGAGGGTCTGCTGTTGAACTGATCCTCTAAAACACGGATGTCAAACTCGTGGCCCTCCAGCTGTTGCCAAACTACAACTCCCACAATGCCCTGCTGTAGGCTGATACCTGTAGGCTGTCCAGGCATGATGGGAGTTGTAGTTTTGCAACAGCTGGAGGGCCACGAGTTTGACATCCCTGCTCTAAAACATTAGGGGTGAGGGTCTACTGCTGAGCTGACCCTATAAAACATTAGAGGTGAGTGCCCGCTGCTGATCTGACCATCTAAAACATTAAGGGGCGACGGCCTGCTGCTGAGCTGACCATATAAAAACATTATGGGCGAGGGCTCGCTGCTGATCTGACTATCTAAAACATTAGGGGAGAGAGCCTGCTTCTCAGCTGACCATCTAAAACATTATGGGTGAGGGCCTGCTGCCGAGCTGACCATCCAAAGCCTTATGGACGAGGGCCTGCTGCAGAGCTGACCCTTTAAAATATTAGGGGTGAGGGCCTGCTGCTGAGCTGACCATCTAAAACATTAGGGGTGAGGGCTTGCTGCAGAGCTGACCATCTAAAACATTTGAGGCGAGTGCCTGCTGCAGAGCTGATCATCTGAAAAATTAGGGGTGAGGGTCTGCTGCTGAGCTGACCCTCTGAAACATTAGGGGCGAGGGCCTGCTGCTCATCTGGCTATCTAAAACATTTTGGGCGAGGGCCTGCTGCTGAGCTGACCATCTAAAACATTATGGGCGAGTGCATGCTGCAGAGCTGACCCTCTAAAATATTAGGGGCGACTGCCTGCTGCTGATCTGACCATCTAAAACATTAGGGGCGAGGGCCTGCTGCTGAACTAACCATCTAAAACATTAGGGGCAAGGGCCTGCTGCTGAGCTGACCATCTAAAACATTATGAGCAAGGGCCTGCTGCTGAGCTGACCATATAAAACATTATGGGTGAGAGCCTCCTGCCGAGCTGACCATCTAAAACATTATGGGCGAGTGTCTGCTGCTGATCTGATCATCTAAAACATTAGGGGTGAAGTCCTGCTGCTGAGCTGACCATCTAAAACATTATGGGCGAGGGCCTGCTGCCCAGCTGACCATCTAAAACATTATGGGGGAGGGCCTGCTGCAGAGCTGAACATCTAAAAAATTAGGGGTGAGGGTCTGCTGCTGAACTGATCCTCTAAAACAGGGATGCTCAACCTGTGGCCCTCCAGATGTTACAAAACTACAACTCCCAGCATGCCCTAATAGCTGTAGGCTGTCCAAGCATGCTGGGAGGTGTAGTTTTGCAACAGCTGGAGGGCCGCAGGTTGGGCATCCCTGCTCTAAAACATTAGGGGTGAGGGTCTGCTGGTCACCCTCAAAAACATTATGGTTGAGGGCCTGCTGGTGACCCTCAAAAACATTATGGATGAGGGCCCGCTGCTGAGCTGACCCTCTAAAACATAAGGAGTGAGGGCAGCTTGATAAGCATGTTGATATGATGGAGGAGGAGGACGAGAAAAGGGAGATTGAACCATATACCCTTTTTAGTGGTGGAAGGGGTGCATGGGAATACAGTGTATTCAATTCACCATAAAAGCCACATTAAGATTGCCTTTATGTTCAGCCTCTTTCCTCTGGTGGAGTAGAGAAGTGAGGGGCAATCCAGGCCTTATTTATTTTCATAAGAGTCAACAGGTCAGCATTTTCAGTTGACAGGCGGATGCGCTTATCAGTTATTATGCCCCCAGCAGCACTAAATACACGCTCTGACAAAACACTGGCGGCGGGGCAGGCCAGCACTTCCAAGGCGTAGAGCGCCAGTTCATGCCACGTGTCCAGCTTGGACATCCAATAGTTGTAAGGCACGGAGGGATCACTGAGGACGCTGACATGGTCTGCTACGTACGTCTGCTACGTATTCCTTCAACATCTTCCAAAATTTTTCCCTCCTTGTGACACTAGGCAGCGCATCAGGTTGAGGGTTTTGGCAGGGTGTCATAAAACTGTCCCAGGCCTTGGAGAGTGTTGCCCTGCCTCTGTTGGAACTGCTGTGTGTTCCCCTCATCTCCCCTCCTCGGTTGGCCAAGGAACTACGTACTCTTTAGCCAGCGTTGTCAGCTGGAAATGTTTGGAGCTATTTTTTCACAAGGACCTTCTGGTATTGCTTGTGAAGAGCAGAAGCTGACTGGAAAGGCGACGACCTGATGCAGCGTTGCCGGACCGTCGGAAGCTGTCGATGACTTGTGGAAATGGACACACGCGGCGCACCTTCACCAGTAGCTCAGGCAAATTAGGGTAGATTTTGAGAAACAGCTGAACCACTAGGTTGAACACGTGGGCTAGGCATGGTATGTGTGTGAGCTTGCCGAGCTCCAAAGCCGCCACCAAGTTACTGCCATTGTCAGACATAACCATGCCTGGTTGTAGGTTGAGTGGCAAGAGCAACTGGTCTCTTATCCCCTGCCACAGCTCTGCGACGGTGTGCTGTTTGTCACCTAAGCAGATCAGCTTAAGCACGGCCTTTTGCGCTTCGCCACTGCAGTGTTACACTGCTTCCAGCTACTGACTGATGGCTGACTGGTGCTGCAAGATGATAATTCAGAGGGGGAAGTGGAGGAGGAGTCGGAGGAGGAGAAGGGGAGTTGCAGCCACTAACATAGGTGGCGGTGGAAACCCTGATAGAAGTAGGGCCCACAATCCTTGGCATCGGTAGCACCTGTGCCATCGCAGGGTACGACTCGCTCACGGCCCCCACAACGTTCACCCAGTATGCCATCAGGAAAATGTAGCATCCCTGGCCAAAAGCACTTGTCCATGTGTCAGTCGTTAAGTGGACCTTCCCAATAACTGCGTTGGTCAGGGAACAGGTGATGTTACGGGACACATGCTGGTGTAAGGCTGGGACTGCACACCGTGAAAAATATTGGTGGCTGGGGACAGAGTAATGCGGGACAGCCGCCGGCATTAGGCTGCGGAAAGCCTCAGTGTCCGCAAGCCTAAATGGCAACATTTCCAGGGCCAGCAATTTTGAACTGTGTGCATTTAGTGCTGTGGCCTGTGGGTGGGTGGCTGGGTATTTGCACTTTCGTTCAAAGGCCTGGGGTATAGACATCTGTACTTTTCACTGGGACACAGAAGTGGATGTGCAAGCTGATGGTGCTTGCGAAGGTCCAGGTGCATAACAGGAGGCATCCGGGCCTGCGTCTTGGACAGGGGATTGGCCAGCACGTAACACATAGTGATGAGCGGCAGGTGCCATATTCGATTTCGACGAAATTCGCGAATATTCGAATGAATATTCGTTTCATATTTGTCGAAATCGAATATTCGTCATTATTCTAGTTACCGCGATTAAAATGCGATTTAAATAATCGCGTATTGCGATTTTAACTTAAGGCTACTTTCCTATTGGTTTCATATCTAGAATTATAGCGAAGATGACGGATATGACGAATGTATTCGTCATATTCCTCAAAACGAAGATAGCGAAGTATTCTACATCTTCGTTTTAGCAACCTATTCGTCAACCTGCTAATTCTAGCAATCAAATAGGAAGGTTGACTATAGAGACAACTGTGTTTAATTCGCTATGCGATTATTTATATATATTTTTTTAATAAATAGAATAATTATAATAATTATATCAAGTAATATAATTATTCTATTAAAAAAAAAAAATCGCATAGCGAATTTAACACAGCTGTCTCTATAGTCAACCTTCCTATTTGATTGCTAGAATTAGCGAGGTTGACGAATAGGTTGCTAAAACGAAGATGTAGAATACTTCGTTATCTTCGTTTTGAGGAATATGACGAATACATTCGTCATATTCGCTATTCGCTAATTCTACCAAGCCAACCATAAAGTTCCTTGCTCATGGAGCGTCCCCATCACCATGGGAACATCTCCATATACTAAAATGTACTGTCGGATTTGAGGAATTACGTTGAAATCGCAATGCGATTAATTCAAGTTATATTAATCGCATTGCGATTTCAACTTAGAGCTGGGTTTATAATGGGTCAGCTTGCTAGAATGAACGAAGTTAACGGAATATGGAATATAGCAGCACTGCTAAGTTGAATTCGCAATGCGATTAATTTAACTTGAAGTAATCGCATTGCGATTTCAACTTAGCACTGCTATCTTACATAGGCTAGAATTAACGAATATGGAATATAGCAGTGGCACTAGCAGTGCTAAGTTGAAATCGCAATGCGATTACTTTAAGTTAAATTAATCGCATTGCGAATTCAACTTTGCAGTGCTGCTATATTCCATATTCGTTAACTTCGTTCATTCTAGCAAGCTGACCCATTATAAACCCAGCTCTAAGTTGAAATCGCAATGCGATTAATATAACTCTGAATTAATCGCATTGCGATTTCAACGTAATTCCTCAAATCCGACAGTACATTTTAGTATATGGAGACGTTCCCATGGATGGGGACGCTCCATGAGCACGGAAGTCGGCAGAAGCGGCAATGGGCACTGACTAGAGCAGCCAGGAAGCCAGGAATCCTCAGGACAGGTAAGAACTACTGTTGGGAAGAGGGAAAGAAAAAAATATAACTAAAAAAAAAACAAAAAAAAAACGAATATTCGAAATAGCGAATTTATAGCGCTATATTCGAAATATTCGCGAATTAGCGAAGTGCCGATATTCGCTAAAAAAATTCGCTATTCGAATATTCGCGCTCAACACTAGTAACACAGAGGAAGAGGAGGCAGTGGTGTGACCCGCAGACACTGATTGTGGAACCAGGAGTTTGGTCCACCTATTAAGGTGCTTTGATGCCATGTAGCGGCTCATGCTGGTGGTGGTGAGATTGCTAGTGTTCACACCCCTGCTCATTTTGTTACGGCACAGGTTGCAAATGACAATTCTTTTATCGCCCGCACTTTCATCAAAAAAGATGAACACCTACCCCTTGGCAAGGGTAATTTCCACAAGTGAGGGAACAGTTGTGGGCCTGTTTGGTGTGGCCCGCCTTCTCCCTTTTGCCACCCCACTGCCTCTTCCAGCCTGTTGCGGTGCTGCGGATCCCTCCCCCTCTGTACTGCTGTCCTCACTTGGCTTGCCACCTTCCCAGGTTGGGTCAATGACTTCATCGTCCACTACCTCCTCTTCCACTTCCTCACTCTGGTCATCCTCCTGACTTGTTGACCTAACAACAACCTCAGTTATTGACAACTGTGTCTCATCCTCATCATCCACCTCGTGAAACACTAATTGCTGTTCCCCACCATCATCTTCTGACTGTGGATGCTTTGGAATGGATTAGGAATCAGGGCACAAGATCTCCTAATGTCCCTCTTCAAGCGGGCTTGTCGAGATGCCCAAATTAAGGAATGGCGATGAAAAGACCTCCTCCGAATTTACGAGTGTGGGATCAATTGTTTGCCAAGACTCTCCATGGTGGGTGGAAGGAGTATCAGGGTGAGGATTCTGTTGACCAGACTCTTGGCTACAGAGACTGGACTTTGTGGAAGACAGGGTGGTGCTTAACAGACTGGAAGCATTATCTGCTGCAATCCAAGTGACCACCTGGTCGCACTGGTCTGACTTGGAGAGTGGTGTCCTGCGCCGCCCTGCAAACTGGGACATGAAGCTAGGTATCGTGGATGAGTGTGTTTCTTGTGCTCTGGCAGCAGGCACAGTTTCATTGCGCCCAGGGCCACGGCCTCTGCGTGCTCCATCAGCAGCACGGCCACTTCCCCGTCCCTTACTGCTCGCCTTGCACATATTAAATGGTCTATATGTGCTTGCAAGTATGTCACATGCACAGAAGCGCCGGTTTTGTAAGTGTATGCGCAAATAAAGTACACAGAATGTCACAGATATTTTTAGGATGCACACATGTTAAACAGGAGATGTAGCACAGATAATGTCGCTGTCACCACCACCGGTATATAAAAATTACACTGAATTATTGTCACTGATATTTAGGATGCACAAATGTTATACAGGAGGTATATTGCTATTAATGTCGCTCTCACCACCGGCATATAAAAAATTACACTGAATTAATGTCACTGATATTTAGGATGGGCAAACGTTATACAAGAGATGTAGCGCAGGTAAAGTCGCTACCACCAGCAGCAAAAAAATGAGACTGAATGTCACTGATATTTATTTATACGTTATACAGGAGGTATAGGATGGGCAAACGTTATACAAGAGATGTAGCGCAGGTAAAGTCGCTACCACCAGCAGCAAAAAAATTAGACTGAATGTCACTGATATTTATTTATACGTCATACAGGAGGTATATTGCTATTAATGTCGCTGTCACCACCGGCATATAAAAAATTACACTGAATTATTGTCACTGATATTTAGGATGCACAAATGTTATACAGGAGGTATAGCGCAAGTAATGTTACTGTCCCCACCGGCTAATAAAAAATTAAACTGAATGAATGTCACTGATATTTAGGATGCACAAACATTATACAGGAGGTATAGCACAAGTAATGTTGCCTTCCTCTGGATCAACTTGTAGGAAACAGGCCGAACTTGATGGACAAATGTCTTTTTTCGGTCTTATATACTATGTTACTATGTCACCACTGGCTAATAAAAAATTACACTGAATTAATGTCACTGATATTTAGGATGCACAAACGCTATACAGTAGGTATAGCACAAGTAATGTTGCTGTTACCACCGGCTAATAAAAAATGTAACTGAATGAATGTCACTGATATTTAAGATGCATAAATGTTATGCAGGAGGTATAGTCAAATTAATGTCACTGTCACCACCGGCTAATAAAAAATTACACTGAATTAATGTCACTGATATTTAGGATGGGCAAACGTTATACAAGAGATGTAGCGCAGGTAAAGTCGCTACCACCAGCAGCAAAAAAATGAGACTGAATGTCACTGATATTTCGGATACACAAACATTATACAGGAGACAAAACGCAGGTAATGTAACTATCCGCAGCGGACACCTTCTACGGGACAAGTACACTGGATGTCGCAGATATTTTTAGGCTGCGTACACGTTACACAGGAGATGTAGCGCAGATAATTTCGCTGTCACCAGTGGCAAAAAAAATTACACTGAATGTCACTGATATTTCAGATGCGCTAACGTTATACTGAAGATGTAGCGCAGGTAATGTCGAAGCCACCAGCAGCAAAAAATTTTGACTAAATGTCACTGATATTTCGGATACGTAAACGTTATACAGGAGATGTAGCGCAGGTAATGTAACTGTCCGCAGTGGACACCGTCTACGGAAAAAGTACACTGGATGGCACAGATATTTTTAGGCTGCGCACACGTTAGACAGGAGATGTAGCGCAGATAATGTCGCTGTGTGCAGGGGCCAATCAATTGCAAGCTATTTAGCTCAAGTTGCGCTAAAAATATATATATTACTGCCAGATACAATTTATAGTCCTTAAAAGGACTTTTGGGTCTCTAACAAGTTTTAGCAATTTAGCGCAGGTTGTGCTAAAATATATATTGCTGCCAAACACAATAGTCCTTAAAAGGACTTTTGGGTCTATAACTAAAATATTCCTAGCCCAGCCAATAAACAGCCAACAAACATGCGAGGAGGAGAACATCGTGCTCGAGCACAAGCGGTTTTCGGCCGAACACCGTGATGTGCCGAGCATTGTGATGCTAGAGCCAAACTAGTGTTTGATCGAGCATGCTTGTCCAACACTAGTGGTAACTTTAAAACGCTTTTACTTATATAGGCCATTCTGAGATTGTTTTCTCGTCACATATTGTACTTCATGACATTGGTAAATTTGATCAATGGACTGGCACTCCGTAATCTTGTGCAGAGGATTTCTTTATTCGTCACCCATATGTGACGCGCGTTTCGGCACAAACATGTGCCTTTGTCGAACAATGAGTGATAGTTGCTCAATACCACAGGAAAAACCACATTTAAATAACCTGCCCCCTAATCACATGACCATGACGTCATGTTATTAGGGGGCGGGTTATTTAAATGTGGTTTTTTTTACGGTGTTCACCTGAGGAATTCGGTCATGTGATTTTTTTTTATACAGCAGGTTCTTATGGATGGGGTGATGCCTATGATGTATACTTTTCTTTTATTTACTTACGTTTTACACAATAACAGCATTTTTTAAACAAAAAAATTATGTTTTAGTGTCTCCATAGTCTGAGAGCCATATTTTTTTTATTTTTTGGGCGATTGTCTTAGGTAGGGGCAAATTTTTTGCGGGATGAGGTGATGGTTAGATTAATACTATTTTGGGGTGCATATGAATTTTTGATCGCTTGCTATTACACTTTTTGTGATGTGGCTTTCGACACCGTTTTTATTTTATTATTTTTACAGTGTTCACCTGAGGGGTTAGGTCATGTGATATTTTAATAGAGCAGGTCGTTACAGACGTGACAATACCTAATATGTATACTTTTTTTTATTTATTTAAGTTTTACACAATAACAGCATTTTTCAAACCAAAAAATGTTTTAGTGTCTCTATATTTTGAGAGCCATAGTTTTTTTATTTTTTGGGCGATTGTCTTAGGCAGGGGCTCATTTTTTGAGGGATGAGGTGTCGGTTAGATTGGTACTATTTTGGGGGGCACACGCCCTTTTGATCGCTTGGTGTTGCACTTTTACAATGCTGCTTTACAACACTTATAGCTTTCTGCCTGTGAGATCCAGGGAACTGGATCTCACAGGCTGTCACGAAAGGCAGCCACGATGCCTCAGGAAGGCATCGGGCTGCCTTCCCTGCCATCGGGTCCCCATCACAGCAGTGCTGGGACCCAATGGCAGCTCCAATCCCTGCAAGGACATCACTCGTGCTGCGTAACAAATTCAAATTGCAGGCAGCATCCACGGTGAATTTCCTTTATTCAGGATCGCAATCCCAATCGTTTGTGCAAGTACAAAAGCAGCTACGTTTCGGCTATCTGCTAGCCTTTATCAAGCTCAATGTGACTATGAAATAGTGGCTATAAATATCAAAGTCCCCACCCCTTAAAACAAAACATGACCAATGCTGTTAAGTCCCACATCAGCCCCACTTTACATAATCTATTCAAACATATGTGCAAACTACCATGTCACATACCGCTCTGCTCAGGTGGTATCCATGCACGGTTACACTCGGCATCCAGCGCGTCTGTCAGTATCCACTGCGCATGTCCGCTCGAGTTCAGAGGTTGCTGCCCGCTCACGTGATCGCTGACTCACTCGTCATTGCGATCACGTGATGGCCGGCACTTCCGCCCTCAACACTGCTGCGCTACTCCCGTCGGAACTAATGCCATGGAAACCATCACCACAACAAGCGGCCGTTACTCCCACTCATGCGATCACAGACACATTTGTCAATATGATCACATGATAGCCCGCTCTTATGGCCCCAGTGTGACTGCGCCCTGGATGTCGAGTCCATTACAATGGAACCTACCACAGCAGCATAGAACTCTGAAATAGACATATATTATGGGTTCTAGTGAGATAAATAATAGGACCAATAAAGGTCCATCCGTGAATGTATCATCAGTGAACATATATATAGAAAAATTTTTATGTCATGAGAGACAGTGATGTGTCCATTAAAAACCACGTTAAAAACATAATCATGAGGAAACAGACTGTATCGTTCACATATACTTAGACATTGATAACATTGAACTCTATGTTCATCCCATAGGGTTGAAGCGCTCTCAACTCAAAGATCCATCTGAGCTCTTTCTTACGCAATATACGGTTTTTATCACCCCCACGTCTCAATTGTCCCACCGAGTCAATGATGCGGAACCTCAATTGGTTCACTGAATGAGCATAGTCTACAAAGTGCTTAGCTACCGGTTTGTCTACCAGTCCCCTCCTGATGTTACTTTTGTGGGAATTAATCCGTTCACGTGCCTCCATAGTGGTCTCACCTACATAAATGAGGCCACAGGGGCATGTGATCATGTACACAATGTCACGGGACCGACAGGTGAAGAAATCCCTGATTTTATAGCGTTTACCACTATAGGGATGGGCGAAGGTATCGCCCTTCACCATGTTTCCACAATTACAGCACCCGAGACATGGGTAACACCCCATTTTTCTCGGGGCCAGATATCTCTGTCCATCATCAATGGGATTCATCACCTCAGTCTTCACCAGTCTGTCACGTAAAATCCTACCCCTTTTATATGCCATCATGGGCGCCTCTTCAAATTCCTTAACCGTCGGTAAGCCCCTCTGTAGAATATGCCATTCTTTACGTATAATTCTTGCTATCACGTCACTGTGGGCACCAAAAGTGGAGACAAACGGGATACGTTGACTGTCATTCTCTCTTGTGTTTTTGCGTAGCGTCTCAGTCCGATTAACCGTCCGTACCTTCTGTGTCAATCGTCCGATTAACTTGCGAGGGTAACCCCTCCTCAGAAATTTGTCACCCATCTCGGCCGTCCTTTGGTCAAACCGTACCTCCTCAGACACCACCCGCCTCACTCTCAGCATCTGACTCCATGGTAGTGATTGTATCATCCGATGCGGATGGCTACTGTCAAACCTTAATAAATTGTTACGATCAGTCGGCTTATAATACATGTCCGTCGTCACCACCCCATCTTTGAACTGTACCAACACATCTAAAAATTGTAGTTCGCATGTCGACATCGTCATTGTAAATTTCAAACCAGGAACAAAGGTATTAAGTTCTTGTTGGAACAACTCTAATTGATCATGTGTTCCATCCCACACTACAAAAATGTCGTCGATGTAGCGCCACCAGCACCGGGCCTCCCAAAATGGACAGATTTATAGATAAACTTGTCCTCCACATATGCCATAAACATATTGGCATACGTCGGGACCACATTCGACCCCATGGCCACGCCACGCTGTTGTTGGTAAAGACATCACCAAGCGAAAATAATTCCGCTTCAGTAGTGTCTCCAGCAGGCGAAGGACAAATCTACATCCACTGGGGGGGAGCCCGGCGCCGGCCAGGGCCACATCGACGACATTCAATCCAAACGTGTGCTCTATAGCTGTGTATAGCGAGACAACATCGAAGCTGACCAGGAGAGGACAGCCAGGCCAAGACAATTCACCAAGTTTCAAGAGGAAATGGCTCGTATCTCTAATATAGGAAGGGGCGCTGGTGGCGTGGACACGTAGGATTTTATCCAAGAAAATTGCAACATTGCTGAATATTGACCCCCTCCCCGAAACAATCGGGCGTCCAGGGGGGTCAATCAGACTCTTATGAATCTTGGGAAGCACGTAGAACAGAGGGGTGACCGGGTGTTTTATCAACAAAAATTCCCCTATATCATCTTCAATGACGCCATCATCACGGGCCTCACCGATGATCATCTCGAGATTACGCATAATCTCCCACTTGGGGTCATTCCGCAATATCGTGTACACATCCCGGTCAGCCAACTGTCTAAGTACCTCCCGTTCATAAGCCACCGTGTCCATTACCACCACCGCCCCTCCCTTGTCTGCAGATTTGATTGTAAGTGCCTTGTTATTCTCTAACTGTGTCAGTGCCTGTCTCTCCTCCCTGGCCAGATTCGACGCCACCCCATAACTGTTCTGCTCCCTCAGCTGTGTAATCTGTTTGGATACAATGTCCACATATGCCTCGACCACATGATTATTGTGGGGAGGAGAAAAGTTACTCTTCAGATGTAGTCCCAATGATTTCAATTTAAACTTTCCATCATCATCTGTTTTGCACACATTAGCATCTCTAGATGTACTCGCTGTGGAAAAAAATGCTTTTATCCTTAATGTCCTGAAAAAACGCTGTAGTTCTAATTCTAGATCAAACCAATTCCTCTCTTGTTTCGGACAGAATGACAAGCCCCGTTCCAACAATTTCAATTGGTCATCGGATAGTTCTATAGAAGAAATGTTCACAACTAGTCTCTTAGTGGAGTCTGCTTGCGCCTCGTGGTCCGCCCTCTTGTCATCCTGTTGGACGTCTGGAAGGGTGGTAGCATGGCATTTCTCTGCTCTGTGGTGTCTATGCTGCTGTGGTAGGTTCCATTGTAATGGGCTCGACATCCAGGGCGCAGTCACACTGGGGCCATAAGAGCGGGCTATCATGTGATCATATTGACAAATGTGTCTGTGATCGCATGAGTGGGGTAACGGCCGCTTGTTGTGGTGATGGTTTCCATGGCATTAGTTCCGACGGGAGTAGCGCAGCAGTGTTGAGGGCGGAAGTGCCGGCCATCACGTGATCGCAATGACGAGTGAGGGGTTACCCTCGCAAGTTAATCGGACGATTGACACAGAAGGTACGGACGGTTAATCGGACTGAGACGCTACGCAAAAACACAAGAGAGAATGACAGTCAACGTATACCGTTTGTATCCACTTTTGGTGCCCACAGTGACGTGATAGCAAGAATTATACGTAAAGAATGGCATATTCTACAGAGGGGCTTACCGACGGTTAAGGAATTTGAAGAGGCGCCCATGATGGCATATGGTGAAGACTGAGGTGATGAATCCCATTGATGATGGACAGAGATATCTGGCCCCGAGAAAAATGGGGTGTTACCCATGTCTCGGGTGCTGTAATTGTGGAAATATGGTGAAGGGCGATACCTTCGCCCATCCCTACAGTGGTAAACGCTATAAAATCAGGGATTTCTTCACCTGTCGGTCCCGTGACATTGTGTACATGATCACATGCCCCTGTGGCCTCATTTATGTAGGTGAGACCACTATGGAGGCACGTGAACGGATTAATTCCCACAAAAGTAACATCAGGAGGGGACTGGTAGACAAACCGGTAGCTAAGCACTTTGTAGACTATGCTCATTCAGTGAACCAATTGAGGTTCCGCATCATTGACTCGGTGGGACAATTGAGACGTGGGGTGATAAAAACCGTATATTGCGTAAGAAAGAGCTCAGATGGATCTTTGAGTTGAGAGCGCTTCAACCCTATGGGATGAACATAGAGTTCAATGTTATCAATGTCTAAGTATATGTGAACGATACAGTCTGTTTCCTCATGATTATGTTTTTAACGTGGTTTTTAATGGACACATCACTGTCTCTCATGACATAAAAATTTTTCTATATATATGTTCACTGATGATACATTCACGGATGGACCTTTATTGGTCCTATTATTTATCTCACTAGAACCCATAATATATGTCTATTTCAGAGTTCTATGCTGCTGTGGTAGGTTCCATTGTAATGGACTCGACATCCAGGGCGCAGTCACACTGGGGCCATAAGAGCGGGCTATCATGTGATCATATTGACAAATGTGTCTGTGATCGCATGAGTGGGGTAACGGCCGCTTGTTGTGGTGATGGTTTCCATGGCATTAGTTCCGACGGGAGTAGCGCAGCAGTGTTGAGGGCGGAAGTGCCGGCCATCACGTGATCGCAATGACGAGTGAGTCAGCGATCACGTGAGCGGGCAGCAACCTCTGAACTCGAGCGGACATGCGCAGTGGATACTGACAGACGCGCTGGATGCCGAGTGTAACCGTGCATGGATACCACCTGAGCAGAGCGGTATGTGACATGGTAGTTTGCACATATGTTTGAATAGATTATGTAAAGTGGGGCTGATGTGGGACTTAACAGCATTGGTCATGTTTTGTTTTAAGGGGTGGGGACTTTGATATTTATAGCCACTATTTCATAGTCACATTGAGCTTGATAAAGGCTAGCAGATAGCCGAAACGTAGCTGCTTTTGTACTTGCACAAACGATTGGGATTGCGATCCTGAATAAAGGAAATTCACCGTGGATGCTGCCTGCAATTTAAATTTGTTACTTGATCTAAGTCCGAATGAGTCTAGGACATAGGCGGGCTGATGCATCAGGTGTGACCGAGTGATCCGGAGTGCTGCTTGATATATGGATTGATCACTCGTGCTGCGGTCAGCGATGCCTGCTTACAAGATTGGCTGCTCACAAAGTCAAATATGGATTTCTACATCACATAGAAAGATTGTATTTTTCAGGTTTCTGGCGTGTTTTGCAGCAATGTTCAAATCAAAACATTTTTGAGCTACATCATTTCTTCCATTGGGGCCCAGTCTGATGTGGTGGCTCTTGCCTGATGGTATATGGGGTGCCCTTTATGTTATGAGTGTTGTATGGGTGCAAGAAAGGAGGTGTGGGTGCCGTGGTCAGCGAATGGTGCTGGAGTCAGTAACCAGGCCAGTTGTAGAAAATAGACAAGTTCCTCCTTACTAAAGTGCAGAATGGGAGTTGTAGTAACATAACATAGTAACATAGTATATAAGACCGAAAAAAGACATTTGTCCATCCAGTTCGGCCTGTTTCCTACAAGTTGATCCAGAGGAAGGCAAAAATGCCCCGTGAGGCAGAAGCCAATTTTCCCCACTTAAGGGGAAAATTCCTTCCCGACTCCCATCAGGCAATCAGAATAACTCCCTGGATCAACGACCCCTCTCTAGTAGCTATAGCCTGTCATATTATTACACTACAGAAATACATCCAGGCCCCTCTTGAATTCCTTTATTGTACTCACCATCACCACCTCCTCAGGCAGAGAGTTCCATAGTCTCACTGCTCTTACCGTGAAGAATCCTTTTCTATGTTTGTGTACAAACCTTCTTTCCTCCAGACGCAGAGGATGTCCTCTCATCACAGTCACAGTCCTGGGGATGAATAAATGATGGGAGTGATCTCTGTACTGACCCCTGATATATTTATACATAGTTATTAGATCTCCCCTCAGTCGTCTTTTTTCTAAAGTCAATAACCCTAATTTTGATAACCTTTCAGGGTACTCTAGTTGCCCCATTCCAGTTATTACTTTAGTTGCCCTCCTCTGAACCCTCTCCAGCTCTGCTATGTCTGCCTTGTTCACAGGAGCCCAGAACTGTACACTGTACTCCATGTGTGGTCTGACTAGTGATTTGTAAAGTGGTAGGACTATGTTCTCATCACGGGCATCTATGCCCCTTTTGATGCAACCCATTATCTTATTGCCCTTGGCAGTAGCTGCCTGACACTGGTTTTTGCAGCTTAATTTGCTGTTTATTAAAATTCCTAGATCCTTTTCCATGTCAGTGTTACCGAGTGTTTTACCATTTAATATGTACGGGTGACTTGCATTATTCCTTCCCATGTGCATAACTTTACATTTGTCAGTGTTAAACCTCATCTGCAATTTCTCTGCCCAAGCCTCCAATCTATCCAGATCCCTCTGTAGCAGAAAACTGTCCTCTTCAGTGTTAATTACTTTACACAGTTTAGGGTCATCTGCAAAAATTTATATTTTAGGCCTCTTTCAGACGGGCGTTGCGGGTGCACTCCGTCAAACAGTGCGGGTGCGTTGCGGGAATCGCCGCGATTTTTCCCTGCGAGTGCAAAGCGCTGTCATGCGCTTTGCACGCGCGGGAGAAAAATCGTCACTTTTGGTACCCAGACCCGAACCTGCACTTCTTCACAGAAGTGCATGTTTGGGTCAGAAATTGTCCCGCTGGTATTATTTCACATTATAACATAGTTATAATGTGAAATAATACCCTTGGCCATCTTCCTAATGTTGAACCTCGGTAGCTGAATGGGTTAAAAATAATAAACTAATAATAACTTACCTGGTCCATTTGATCGCGAAGCCCGGCATCCTCTCCATTAGCTTGCTAGTAGGAAAGGACCTGTGATGATGTCACAGCATCACATGGCCCAATCACATGCTCCATCACCATAGTGATGGAGCATGTGATTTGGCCATGTGATGTGACGTCATCACAGGTCCTTTAGATCATAGATGCTGCAGGGAAAGAGAGGACAGATCGCGACTACGCGATCAAGTGGCTAAGGTAAGTTAACTTTATTATTTTTAACCCCTTCCTCTTCATTTAACAATGCATTCTTTATTAAGAATGCTATTATTTCCCTTATAACCATGTTATAAGGGGAAATAATAGAGATTGGGTCCCGTTGCTAAGCAACAATGCGGGAAAATCGCAACGCATCCGCACTTGGTTGCGGATGCTTGCGATTTTCCCGCAGCCCCATTCACTTCTATGGGGCCTGCGTTGCGTGAAAACGCAGAATATAGAACATGCTGCGATTTTCACGCAACGCAGAAGTGATGCGTGAAAATCACCGCTCATGTGCACAGCCCCATAGAAATGAATGGGTCCGGATTCAGTGCGGGTGCAATGCGTCCTCCTCACGCATTGCACCCGCGCGGAAAACTCGCCCGTGTGAAAGGGGCCTTACTGTGCAAGCCTTCTACAAGATCATTAATAAATATATTGAGGAGAATAGGGCCCAATACTGACCCCTGAGGTACCCTACTAGTGACAGTGACCCAATCTGAGTATCTACTGTTAATAACCACCCTCTGTTTTCTGTCACTCAGCCAGTTACTTACCCACATAGAGACATTTTCTCCCAGTCTGAGCATCCTCATTTTATATACTAACCTTTTATGAGGTACGGTGTCAAATGCTTTGGAGAAGTCCAGATATACGACATCCATTGATTCATCGCTGTCAAGTCTAGAACTTACCTCCTCATAGAAGCTGATTAAATTAGTTTGGCATGACCGATCCCTCATGAAGCCATGCAGATATGGCGTTAGTTGCTTATTTATATTGAGATACTCCAAAATAGCATCTCTTAGAAACCCTTCAAACAGTTTACCAACAACAGATGTTAAACTTACCGGTAGTACATCCAATGACATTAAGGCACAGTTCTACGGCAAGTCAAAATGCAGTCTCTTTCCAATAGCAGTATATAGGCAAATGGCAACAATGATGATAATAGGAGTTATAGTACTCCAGAAATACATTCAGTTCCCTCTTGAACTCTTTTAGGCTTCGTTCACATCACCGTTTGTCTTTTCCATTCTCCGGCTCCGTTCAGGAGCAGGAGAACGGAAAGGACGGATGCTGTACATAACTGACACCTAACTGACACCAACGGAGCCTAAAGACCCCATAGACTTTAATGGGGTCCGTTTGGTGTCCGCTCAGAACATGATTTTTGAGCGGACATGAAAGTACTGCATGCAGGTTATGTGAACGAGCCCTTAGTGAGTTCACCAAAACCTTCTTTCCTCTAGACGTAGAGGATGGGCCATTGTCACAGTTACAGTCCTGGGTATAAATAGATCATGGGAGAAATCTCTATATTGACCTTTGATATACTTATACATGGTTATTAGATATGTAATGCCCCAGACTGGCATTACCACTCCTACGCCTTGCTTCTATCTGTGTATGCTAAAATCATGTCATCTATGCATTTATTTCAGGTCCTATACACTGTGCATTTCTAATATTTTAGCAACTGTTATGTTTAAATGTAATGTGCCTGGTTCACCAGCAGGTGGCAGCAAATATGGCAGAGCTGCAGTTAGGTAGAATGGAGCTTTCCATTGCATTCTAACCTCACTCTGTGGAGGAGTGGGCGAGTCCCACTTCCTGCAGGAAGGGTGGGGATAATTTTTTTGTTAGTCTAGCTTACCCCCTGCTAGGGGAAGGAGGGTGTGCTGGGCACATCTCTGCTGGACGTGTCCAGGCCAAGCCAAGAAAGTCAGAGCACCTTCAACTCTGCTGGATGTGGAAGCCACAGCTTAGAGCCTCGGGAGCTGGCATAATTAAGAGACTGACTACAAAGAGAGAAGTTGCAGCATAATGAAGAAGCTAAGTTATACAGCAAGCCTGTCAGCACAGCAGAACCAGAGAGCAGCAGAGGTAGCAGAGTTGATTTTGCCTGCCAGAGTTTTAATGCTAAAGCCTGCTGGGACCAAGACAAAGTTTGAAGATTGTGTCTGTTGGACATGGGGTCCAACCATATTCAGGTATGAGCACCATGACACTCGCATACAACATAAAGGGACATTTTAGGCCACCCTATACCACTCAGCCATTCCTACACCTGGGTACCCAAAACCCTAATAGGGCCCCAGGGGGCGGCCCGCTGCATATACCCCCTCAGTAAGTGATGACGATAATGACAAGGACACCATACTGCACGTGGATTAGGTCTGGCTGCTGCAAAGAAGAAGGAGGACACTTTTGTTTTCCCACAGTAACGTGTGATGCCGCTTTATGTGGTTCAATAGAGCCATGGTACCTACTGTATGTTTGTGTTTGAACACCCAAGGCTTATTTTAAAAGCTATGGACACCTTTGTGCACTAGAAATCAATAACCCCATATCTTACTGGTAATGCAGCACATAATAAAATTGCACTTGTTTGTTTACTGGTATCAGCTTTGCTTCACATGCTCTCAGAAATGCTCTGATATGAATTTTTCTCAGTGCTGTCATCTCTTGTGAGAACCTGTGGGCGTTTCTGTGGATTTCACATGCACAAGCACAGCTCTGCTGCCCTGCCCCCACATCCTGTTACACAGCACAGCTAGCAGCCACTTACATATAGGCTGCTGGAACTTGAAAGTAACTTAGTAGTAAGATTTCATTCAATCCACAACATGGTGAGTCTTACAGTATGCTACAACCTGTAATCAGCAGATTTATTTCTCACTTTCCATTCTGTAGAAAGTCCATTATTTGTAGACACAATAGATATTTCTGCTGATAACGTTACTGCAGCGATCTACAGTCAGAACCATGGCGTTATAAGCAGGATATAGATCTTATTACTGACGCTCTCACTACATGCACTCTCCTCTGAATACAGTATTGTGTGCAGTCCGCACAGTGAGCGGTCACTTGTCCCACACAGATTAGTACAGTGTGCTGACACACAATGCTATGTACACATAGAAGTACACAGGGGGGGGGAGATTTATCAAAAATGGTGTAAAGTAGAAGTGGTTTAGTTGCCCATAGCAACCAATCAGATTTCACTCCTCATTTTCCAATGAAGCTGTGAAAAATGAAAGATGGAATCTGATTGGTTGCTATGGGCAACTAAGCCAGTTCTACTTTACACCAGTTTGATAAATGACATATATATATATACACTATGTATAAGTAAAAAATGTCCGCACTTTATTCACTCTTGTGGTCAAAATGTTTTCAGTTCATTCACATAGTCTCTTTTCAAGCTATAAGCTAAGGCCTCTTTCACACTTGCGTTGTGAGGATCCGGCGTGCACTTCCGTCGCCGGAAATGCTCACCGGATCCGTCACAGCGCAAGACAATTGAATGCATTTGAAGACTGATCAGTCCTGTTTGCCATAGTAAGAAGTGGGGAGCGGGAAGGCAGATACTTACAGTCCGTGCGGCTCCCGGGGCGCTCCACAATGACGTCAGAGCGCCTTACGCGCATGGATCACATGATCCCTGCGATCATGTGATTCTGCAATCCATGCTCATAGGGCACTCTGACGTCATTGTGGAGTGCCTCGGGACTCGGGAGCCGCACGGACGGTAAGTATACTTCTCCCCTGCCTCCCCACTACACTTTACCATGGCAGCCGGGACTTTAGCGTCCCGGCTGCCATGGTAACCATTCGCAAAAGCTAAACGTCGGGTCTGGCGATGCGCCGAAACGACGTTTAGCTTAATGCCAGGTCAGGATTAATGCACTTTCAATGGGCATTAATTCCGGATCCGGCGTAACGGCACGTCTTCCGGATTTTTGGACGGAGACAAATCCGCAGTATGCTACGGTTTTGTCAACGTCCAAAAAAAGTTCACATACTGAATGGAGACATCCTGATGCATCCTGAACGGATTTCTTTCCATTCAGAATGCATTGGAATAATGCTGATCATTTTATTTTCTGTCCTAGAGTCCCTGAGGACGGAACTCTAGGACGAAAAGGAAAAACGCCAGTGTGAAAGAGCCCTAAAACATTGTGACTAGTGTTGAGTGAAGTTGTGTTTCAAGTTCGGCGTAGAAGGTTCAGGTTATCTAAGAATTTCCGCTATGGATTCCGCTACCATGGACCATAAGGGTCCATTCACACGTCCGCAACTGTTTTGCGGCCCGCAAATTGTGAATCTGCAAAACACGGACATCGGCCATGTGCGTCCTGAATTTTGTGGACCACACATGGCCGTCACTTTGATAGAAATACCTATTCTTGTCCGTGGCTGCGGACAAGAATAGGACATGCTCTATTTTCTTTGCGGGGCCACGGAACGGAAGTGCAGATGCGGACAGCACATGGTGGGGTTGTCCGCACCTTTTGCAGCCCTATTGAAAATGATTGGGTCCGCACCCCTTCTGCAAAAATGCGGAACGGAGGCGGAACCGTTGTGCGGACGTGTGAATGGACTCGTAGTTATGGTCTGTGGTAGCAGAATCCATAACGGAATTCTTACATAACCTGAACCTTGTATGCGAAACTTGAAACACAAGTTCGCTCATCCCTAGTTGCGACCACAGGGGTGAATAAAGTGTTTTTCTTTTCACTCATTTTTTGTGACAGTGTTGCCATTTTTTTAAATTCTTATATTGTCCTGGACTTGTTGCCGGATCCATTGGCCTGCACCTCCATATTGATTTTTGGCCTGATGTGCTTCCATTGTTATATATATATATATATATATATATATATGTATATATTATTATTATTATTATTATTAGGGTTATTCCTGCAGTATAGAAATCTTTTGCTAGAGGTAGATGTGCCTTGCGTGTGTGTGTGTATATTACTCTTTTTGTGAGGCAAGGTAACCAAAAAATGGCTGTTCTGGCACAGTTTTTAGTTTTAGTTTTTTACACTATGCTCACTATGTTCACCTGACAGAGTGGATAATGTGATATTTTTATAGAGCGGGTCATAACAACGTGGCGATACTTAATATGCCTATTTTTTCAATTTTATTTTGGATTTACACAAAATTTTTTTTTTAAATCATGTTTTTGTGTTTCCATTTTCTGAAAGCCATATTTTTTTTTATTTTTAGGGCGATTGTCTTGGGTAGGGGCTCATTTTTTGTGGGTTGAGATGACGGTTTGATTGGTACCATTTTGGGGCACATATAACGTTTTTGATCGCTTGGTATTAGGCCTCTTGCACACGAACGTATGGCTTTTTCAATATTTTGTGGGCCGTTGTTATCGGATCCTTATTTGTTTCCGTTCAGTTTCGGTTTCGGTTCCGTTCCGTTTTTCTGTATGGCATATACAGTTTACAGTAATTCCATAATAAAAATTGGGCTGGTCTTAAAATTTTCAATAGATTGTTCAGCAAAAACGGAACGGATACGGAAGACATAAGGATGCCTTTCCGTATTATTTCCGTTTTTTGCGGACCCATTGACTTGAATTGAGCCACGGAAGGTGATTTGCGGACAGAATAGGACATGTTCTATATTTAAACAGAACGGAAAAACGGAAACAGAAGGCATACGGAGACACTTCAGTATTTTTGCGGTCCCATTAAAGTGAATGGTTCAGTATACTGTCAGTATACTGAACTGAAAAAACGGCCAGTATACGGTCCGCAAAATACTGTCGTGTGCATGAGGCCCTACACTTTTTGTAGTGTAAGGTGATAAAAAATGGCTTTTTGCACGGTTTTTATCTCATTTTTTACGGCGTTCACCAGGCTGGTTAGCTCAGCTTTTATAGAGCAGGTTATCACGGCGCGGCGATACATAATATGTCTGTTTTTTTTAAATATATTTTGGTTTTACGCAATAATTGCATTTTTGAAGCAAAAAATCATGTTTTAGGCCTTTTTCACACGAGCATGACGGATTAGGTCTGGATGCGTTCAGTTAAAAACGTACGATTTTGCAAGCAAGTTCAGTCAGTTTTGTCTGCGATTGCGTTCAATTGTTCAGTTTTTTTCCGCACGGGTGTAATAAGTTTTGATGCGTTTTTCAGGTGCATGATAAAAAACTGAAGGTTTACAAACATCTCCTAGCAAACATCAGTGAAAAATGCATTGCATCCGCACTTGCTTCCGTGAAAAACACAGAATATAGAACATGCTGCGATTTTCACGTAACACAGAAGTGATGCGTGAAATGAAAAAAAACTCTCATGTACACAGACCCATTGAAATTAACGGGTCCGGATTCAGTGCAGGTGCAATACTTTCAAGTCATGCATTGCACCCGTGCGGAAAACTCGCTTGTGTGAAAAGGGCCTTAGTGTCTCCATTTTCTGAAAGCCATATTTTTTTTATTTTTTGGGTAATTGTCTTAGGTAGGATCTTATTTTTTGCAGGATAAGATGACGGTTTGATTGGTACTATTTTGGGGTACATATGACTCTTCTGATCACTTTTTATTCCATTTTGTGGGAAGTGCAGTGGGCAAAATTGCAGTTCCATCATAATTTTTCCTTTTATTTATTTTTTATGACGTTCACTGTGCGGTAAAAGAACGTGGTCCTTTTATACACATAAGAGGAATGGTGCGCTCATCTAGGGAGTGTAGGAGCTTGGACCTCGTCGGGAGCCAAGGCGTTCATTTGAAATCAGTAGAGAGCAAAAGCAGGGGTCTAGCTTCACAAATTTCATAGACTTTATTTAATCCTGTGCACGTTTAAAAACCATCAATAGCAGCATTGCATCATCGACGCGTTTCGGATCGCTCCAAATATGGATCCTTAATCATGATACTGGCAGGGCAAGAGATCTGTGGCTTTATAGTGATCCACAGAGAAAAAATCAGGTGGATCCAATTAGTCACAGATCACGTCCCCAGAACACATTTCACATTGAAGACACAACCCATACATGGGGATAGGGGAGACAGACAGAAAAAGTGAACTTTAAAATGCATAAAAAGAAAGGCATGAAAAATACAGTTATCAATATTGCAGGATCAAATCATGGCGGTGATTTAATCCTGAAGGTACATTCCCGCGCCGATGATGCAATGCTGCTATTGATGGTTTTTAAACGTGCACAGGATTAAATAAAGTCTATGAAATTTGAAATTTGTGAAGGTGGTCCTTTTATAGATCAGGTTGTTACGGAGACAGCGATACAAACATGTTTAGTGTTTTTCAATTTTTACATTTTTAACCAATTATATGTGCAGATATAGGAAGATTTTTTTTTACCTTTTTTAACTATTTTTCATGTTTTTTTTTTACACTTTTTTGACTCAGACCCACTTGGTTCTTGAAGATCCAGTGGGTCTGATGCATCTACAATGCACTTCAGATCACTGTATAGTGTACTGCAGTGAATTGTCATTCACAGTAAGCCTGATCAGGCTCAGCTATACCATGGCAATCCGAATGCCTGTGAAGGCGTCCGGTTGCCATGGTAACCATCAGGATGCTGCCACAGCAGTGCAGTGGCCCGATGGGGGAGGGAGCTCCATCCCTCAGTTTACCCTTCAAGCATTGGGCCGCTGCCACAGCAGAGCAGCTGCCTAATGGTTATCCCCTCCATGCAGCGGTCCCGACCGTTTCAAGCAGAATGTCAGCTGTATGTTACAGCTAACACTCTGTCCCGCTGCCACTCTGCAAACCTTGACTTGAGGGGAGGGGGGGGGGCTTCTTGCCATCCCGAAGGGGAGGGGCGTAACGGCTTGTATGGAGATTACGACGGCCATCCTACACGGCGGGGGAAGGGGGGGGGGGAGAGGGACAGCATTGGTCTGCTGCCACAGCAGCGCTACATTTTTTCCAGAAGAGTATAAATACTCCTCTTAACAATTTTGAGGAGCATTTTTAGCCGAGGAGTAGTACAAATTTTGTGGTAATTCACATATATAACGCATAGGCCCACATATGTTATGAGGCTGATATTTCTGCAGGGAACCATTGCTAGTTTCCCTGCAGAAATAAATGTAGACAATTTTACATTTATCCAACATCATACACTAAACATAAGACCACTGCCGCCATACACGGCGCCCACCTGACGCTGCCATAGACTGCGCCCACCTTTCGCTGCCATACACTGTGCCCACCTGACACTGCCATACACTGCGCCCACCTGATGCAGGTGGGGTGGGGAGGGAGACAGTGCGCGCTCCCGTGTGCACACAGGAGGAGTTACAGAAAATTTGTCAGATGACGGATTCTCTGTAAACTCACTGAGAGCAGTCTGCTGTGCATAGGAAGCACAGCAGGCTGTAGAACAAAAACTAAAAGAGATAGATAAATAGAACCATTTTGAGAAATTATTTTCTCCACAAAATAGATTAACTTATTTTTTCAAAGGTGTCCATATCCTTTAATCCGTGGAGAAAAACTGCCAGACGGGAGATACCTGCACCCACAGTATCATCAACGGCATCACCAGTTCCTGAGCTGGCCATAATAAAAGCAGATATTGCCCAGGCAGTTTTTTGAAAGGTTCGGGCCGTACGTGGCACCCTACACCTCTGATACTATCTCCTCTTTAGCACCCCAATTAAGCTCCCAGGTTCTGTCCAACACACAATCATCATCTTAGTCCTCACCCTTCCCACCACTTTTATCAGACTGTGTTATGTCATTGTGGGCTCCTTGTCCCCCCTCTGGATTCACTGCTCTGTATTTGCCACTGTCACTCACACTGTTCCTACCACCACTAAAATGGCTACATGTGCCACTACTACCACCACAGCTATGCATGGAGTCCCCCATCTCCCTCTGAACCTCCTCCTCATAACAGTATAAACACTTACACTGACTGTTTTCAAAAGTCATCAGCAGAGAGACTTTTTTCAATATCTTTCATAGTGTGTGGTGGGGTTTTATGGAAATATGAAGGCACCCCACTAGGAGGGAGTTGTGAAGACAGGGAGGATGTAACTGAAACTGAAAGGCTTATCTCAGGTTCTAAGGAGGAGGAGTAGGAGGAATGCTGTGACTCCTGCTTCCAATCACAGTGTCAGACTCAGAGGTGACCTCCACATCATCCTGCTGTGACTGAAAGGGGTGAGCCATCCAGTCCCCAATCTCATTCTCTTTATCTTCTATAATGATGTTGTGTCTTTCAGAAGTCAGGGAGAACTGTGGCCTACTACTACCACTACTACTGCTCAGATGGCTGATGCTGCTACTGTTGCTACACACATTCTGACTCTTGGAGGACAAGGCCTTGGTCTTTCGTTTTGTGCCCTTCTATTTGACAGACATTTTATTAGGCATATAAATGAAAAGCCAGATGTTGCCGATATTTCAAAATATTTGGTACACACAGATTGTTAAACAGTACTTCTACAAACACACCGCACACTAGTATTGACAATTTATTTTGGAAATAATCCATTGTTAGCAGTGATATGTATTTGAACTATTTATGCATTTAATATCATTAGTTTAGCAATTAAATTATTGCACTAAAAATGTCTATGAAAAAAACAGTCTGCTGCAATAATGCATCCACATACACAAATATCAAATGTCTTTGAAATATATGTATTTATAAATATATATATGTAATCCTGTGAACTATTATAACATTGAAATGTGATAATAAGACAACTTTAGGGTTAGCAATGAGCGTTCCTTTAAATCACTCACTAGCAACATCTGCAGAAGTCTACATTTCCGGAACTTTGTCAGCCCCATTCAGGAGATAATTCACGAATGTTTTGTTCTTTTTCCTTTCTTCCCAGTGCAGCGTTTCCCTCCGCGTGTTATCTTTATTTGTGTCTGGCGCTTGCCTTTTTATTACAAGATTACACCCTTTGCTTTCTATCTTCTTAATTATCTCTCTTCTTGTTCCCCTTATATTTTTATTTGCTTTCTTTTGTAACTTGTGAAGTATCTTGTTTTGTTTCCGACTTTCTCTTCTTTTGTCTGACTTATTGGTTTTCCTTTTTGTTGTTCGGTGCTTCCCAAACTGAAGCAGAATATCCTTCCCACAGGACAGTTATCTTCTCCAATAACACTGATAATAATAATGAGAGCTGATAATAATATTAAACTTATAATTCACTTGTTGATATGAACCTAGATAGATGGAATTTAAAAATGTCCTTGTCTTTTTTATATGTTGCTATGGGGAGAAGCTAAGTGTTCTGCTGCCGTGTTAGACTTGATATGTTAATGAAAAACAACATTTCCATTTTTGCATTTATATTAAATGTGCTCTTGATTTATTGTTCCATCTGTATCTATAAAGTGATGATCCATTCTTGAGCAAACATTATTTTTTTCAAAGGGACGTTAAGATCAAAAATTTTGATCACATGTGAGTATTCTATTTAATTTCTAAACAAATGATGGATAGATGGTTTTCTGGATAGAATTTTTTGAAGTCACTCCATGTATTCTACTCCCTGGCCTAGTTCTTTAACTTCTTCTTTGTTTGGACTTTCAGTCTCTCTTAACTCTCTCAGTCAGACCATATCTATGACCAGAGAGAGCCCCCCCCCCCCCGTATTTTATTGGAACCTCACACATTACACTAATCAAGGCAATGATCTTCTGTGGACATCATTATCTAGGCTTATCAAGAGAACAATAGAGCTGCCATACTTTTATCCAACTTTTATACCTACTGCTATCACGATTTCCTTGCAGCAGTAGTCACCTGACAATGAATTATGCATCTATATAGGAAATTTTATAATTTGTGTTGATTGCTAGAGAAGGACAAAAATTTAATTGTGAATGCCATAGTACTGCCTAAGAGTATGTTCTCCCTGTGTTTGCGAGGAATTCCTCCAGGTACTCTGGTTTCCTACCACACTCCAAAATACATAATAATAGGGAAGTTAAATTCAGGGGCGGTTTGGCCATAGACCTTACAGGAAAATTTTCCGGTGGGCGGATGCCCAGGGGGCCATCTAGGCCCTCCTCACAGCTGGCCAGTGGAAGATTTTGGGGATGTATTTTGTGATGGACTGTGGTATTTGGCTCCGTTGGGGTGGTATAATGTGCCACAATATGGCATTGCTGGCCCTGCCTTCTGTCAATTTGGACCCAACTACAAAACAGGGCCACTTATAGTATTGTTGCCAGGGCCACATTAAGTTCCCAGTCTGCCCTAGCTTAGATTGCAAGCTCCACTGGGGACACTAAGTGAAAGAAATGTCTGTAAAGCCCTGGAGAATATGCTGGCACTATCTCTGTTAAGATATATTACAACGTTTCTTATGGTCGCATATACTATAGATTTTTGCAAAATTGTGTGAAAAGTTAGTGACCATTTAAACTTATGTCTCATGCACACAATTGATGATAAGTGTCTGATCGGTGAGGATATCTCCTGCAGTCTCATAGAAATCAGACCGCCATTAATCAGACAATTATCCCCTATCCTGTGCATATGGGATAAGTTTGAATTTTGCCACAACCACTTTAAGAAATGATGCCCCACCCCCTTTATTCATGCTCATTGCTACAGCCATCAATATACATGTATATAGTGTGAGCTCTTACCTATAAAACACTAGATCACCAAGGATGTTATCATCCTCCACTTTGCTGCCATAGACCACCGTGGATGTTGCAAGTAAATTGGTTACCACTATATAATAAAATGTATGTCACCATTAACCCTTGTACCACCACAGACCACTTGGGCTGTTGACATTAACTCATTCATTACTCAAGAGCACCTGATACATTAGTCATTAGCTTCCTTGAGAAGATGTAGTATAGTGCTGGAAATGCCTGGACAAGGGGGACCCAATAGATTGTTTTTGCCCAGGGACCCTCTGTGCCTGTGTTTGTACCTATACAAAATGTCAGCACATAGCATAACACATGTTGATCATTGATTTTGCCTGATTCCTGGATCATGGCAATATTTTTATTTATTATCAAAAGGGGCAAGGTGAGAATACCCAGGGTCTTCTCCCTTCTGCCACCATTTTCTTTTTTTGCTTATCTACACATATAAATAAAACAGCATTGCAGGATGGAGTTTCTGCATCATTTATTCCTCTAAATCACATTTTTACGGCTAGGGATTATCCTCCGCACGTTTATTAAAACAGCTGAAAGACTCTAAATAAGTGATACTGGAAACATTAGCTCGCAATAAAGCGGCATTTTAAAGATTGCATTTTTCTTAGCTCTTTTTAACAATTCAGCGCACACTTTTCTCTGGAGAACATAATTGTTCCTAGTAAAAACTGCGCCTCAGGAAAGGAGAACGTGATGCAACCAGCCTTTGTTAAGAACCCCACCAGGCTTTCCCATTCATATCAATGGCAACAGCCCAATACCTTCTCAGATCCATTTTCATCTTTTTGTACGACAAAACCATACTGCTGGGAACTTCCTGCAAATAGAGAGAGTCTCATTTACTGGAAGGCTGTGGTTGAGCGGCAAATATTAATCTCAATGAAACCTTATAGCCGGATCATTTATTTAAGCGATAACTCGTAAAACAAGAAAGGTTCATTGTTGTACCTTCAAATTTTTAAACATTTTTTTTGCATTTTATTTAATAACTTTTTTTTCTTCATGTGCGCAATGGAAATAAGGCAAATGTTGCCTCTTACCGTTAGGATAAAAAAGATCCTAATCACTCTGCTGTGCTCACAGTAAAGAACCAAATAAAAACCTGGCCTTGACTGCCAACTTCCATTCATTTCAGAGGCGGCAAGCTGCTCCTTTCAATGTAATATTTTCCATCAACATGTCTGCGGATGATCGTTCACCTAGATTTGTATAAACACTTAAGAGAAAATTAACATAGAAATAGTAATACTAAATTCTGAAAAGCAAAAAAAAAACACACACAGAGAACACCCTCTACTTAAAGTGGGACTTGGTGATACTGCACCCACAGAGGTCTTCATATGCTTTGATGAACATTGGACATGTGATGATGTCGTTCCTTACCTTTCCTCTTGGCTCAAGATATCCTGAGATGAGATGGACAAAAATACCAGCATTGAAAAAAGACCCCAGTTACTTTTCTAAGTTGGCCATCTTGAGTCACCTATATTGGGATATCTGGAGCCAGGAGGAAAGGTAAGGAAAGTCATCTCTACAGGAACTAAGTGAAGAGTAAGGAGGAAAGTTTGGGAGAGTTTCTTTTCACGAAATGGAGAGGTTGAAGCCAACACTAAGAACTATTGAGAAGTCTTTAGATTTGTCAAGTCACATCTTTAAAAAAAAATAAAAGAAAAATAAAAACATTTCAAAATTAACTGAAGTCTCAACTCTGGAACACATGACTTTCTTCTCTCTCTAGGTGCTAATTTTATTGAAAACACAAAGTGACTGGGTGGTCTAAGCTCTCGGGAAGCAAGGATCTGTTAACACTGGTGGACCCTAACCGACCCAAGATGTAACTCAGGATCAGTACCGTATAAGTAATGTAATGTAATGTATGTGCAGCGACCCATGGGGAGGTGGACAGGATAGGAGTAGTTGCACTCACTGTAGCAGTTTTCACTTGGTGGCTCCCCACGCCATGCACTGATAGGAGGGTGCACCCTGGTGATGTGGGGTCTACTGCCTGATGTTGGTTGAGGTGCCCTTGGTGTTGGGTGGATTCCAGGCAGCCATTGATGGGTGCAGCGGAGTGGCAGAGGTGTGGGTGCATGCAAAGATGAGGCAAGCTTAAAAAGGAGTCTGTCACCAAAATGTCACTGTCTGTACAGCTTACATAACACTGTGGCACAAATAAACATGATTTAAATGGCACCTTTGTTCTTTTTTTCCAATGATCATTAGCAGCAAAAATTCTCGCAAGTGCCCAGGGGCAGAGTTCAGGCAGTAAGTGCCTAGGCCCCTCTGCCTTTTGCATGCATAAATCATCCCTAACCCCGTCGTGTGGCGAACTTTGTGATCCCTTTGCGTCATTCCATTGCCCGGCCGAGATGTTCTCAGCATGCATGGACTGGCAGATCTTACACAGTTTTGCACTTTCCTTACAGTTCTCCAGGCTGCAAAAACAGTTAAAGAAGCATTTTTTTTACTAAAAATCTAAAGCTATCTCTACAAGTATGTCAAAGCAGTTTTTACTGTTGCCTCATCCCTGCTACAAGTCTCCTTTCTACCTTTCCTGCGTTGGTCCGCCATCTTTATCTTCCTTTTCTCTCTACTATATTCATTAAAAATGGCTGCTGCTGGGTTTAAACACCTTTCCTTGTTGCTGCAGTCTCGCCTACAAGCCCCTGAATTTTGCTGTCTAAGGGTCCTTTCACACTGGCGTTTATGTTTTCCGGCATAGAGTTCCGTCCTCGGCGCTCTATGCCGGAAAAATCCTGATCAGGATCATCCCCATGCATTCTGAATGGAGAGAAATCCGTTCAGGATGCATCAGGATGTCTTCAGTTCAGGACCGGAACTTTTTTTGGATGCAGCAAATACCGCAGCATGCTGCGCTTTTTGTTCCGCCCAAAAATCCGGAACACTTACCGCAAGGCCGGATCCGGAATTAATGCCCATTGAAAGGCATTAATCCGGATCCGGCCTTAAGCTAACGTCGTTTCGGCGCATCGCCGGATCCGACGTTTAGCTTTTTCTCAATGGTTACCATGGCAGCCAGGACGCTAAAGTCCTGGTTGCCATGGTAAACTGTAGTGGGGAGCGGGGGAGCAGTATACTTACCATCCGTGCGGCTCCCGGGGCGCTCCAGAGTGACGTCAGGGCGCCCTACACGCATGGATCACGTGATACATGGGCATGGGGCGCTCTGACGGACTGTAAGTATACTGCTCCCCACTACTACTATGGCAACCAGGACTTTAATAGCGTCCTGGCTGCCATAGTAACCTGAAAGCATTTCGAAGATTGATCAGGATCCTGATCAGTCTTCTAATGCTTCAGGCGACTTGCGTTCTGACGGATCCGGCGGGACGGAAGTGCCTGCCGGATCCTCAGAACGCAAGTGTGAAAGGACCCTTAAGGGAGAGTATAAATGAGGGTGGGCATTTCTCCATAATGTTGTTTCCTGACAGTCTGTATTCTCATCGTCCTGGCAGGACTTTATGATGTCACTCGGTCATGTGACCTCTGTTTTCAGACTTCCAAATATCAAAACACTTACTTGATTAAATTATTATTCATTTCCCAACATATAGGGCCTTACAACATAGCTAACATAGATCTATGGATTTGCTGGTAAACCATATGACTTGCTCTGGTCACCTGACTATGTGATGTCAAAAAATCCTTGAAGCTTAGTGGTTCTACTCATTGTATGCTGGTGTGGAGGAGAAGGTGGAGGCTGTAGTGGAACGAATGAAGAGCTGCTGAGAGGCGGAGATACAGCAGGTGAGAATCCTTTCTTCCAACTCTGCTTGTAGTTTCCATCTGCACAGGAAGGGGAGAAACTGGCTTCCTGGGGAACACATAAGAATAAGGACAGAATGGTTAGTCCTATACAAGTCACATGATACAGTAACTGAAAATGAAGATTTGAATTTCTGTATAAACAAAGCATCTAAAAATGTAATTTTATTAGAAAAGGAGGTTTAATATCTATTTGAAATGCAAGTCTGAAAAAAACACGGGAGTGGTTCTTTAACAGGCCACGTTCTCTCTCTGAAGCAATCTTCATTACACTGCACTTTTCTCTTTAGGTGACATACAAGCATCCAGAAACAAGGGTGCACACTTTGCTTGCTGCTTCTTGCTCTCTCACACATTATCTCTCTCGGCTCATTACTCAGTCTGACTCTAAAGCATGTCCAGGTTCCTGAAGCCTTTTATCTCCTGGACAGGGTAGCTGTGGAGTCCACAAGTCTCTCGGACAATTTCTCACAGTCTTTGTTTCCACGAACCGCCCCTTAATACTGGAATGCTTCAAAATGTCACTTTTCTATTGTTTGCGCTCCCTCTTTGCTCATATGTGTACAGCACAGTGACTCCACCAGCAGGATAAGTGATGTAATGTATGTACACAGTGACTCTATCAGCAGAATAGTGAATAAAGCTCTGGAGTATAATAAAGGATATACAGTAGATCAGGATCAGTACAGGATAATTAATGTAATATATGTACGCTGTGACTCCACTAGCAGAATTCTGAGTGCAGCTCTGGAGTATAATACAGGATGTAGCTCAGGATCAGTACAGGATAAGTAATGTATGTACACAGTGATTCCACCAGCAGAATAGTGAGTGCAGCTCTGGAGTATAATACAGGGTGTAACTCAGGATCAGTACAGGATAAGTAATGTATGTACACAGTGATTCCACCAGCAGAATAGTGAGTGCAGCTCTGGAGTATAATACAGGATGTAAATCAGGATCAGTACAGGATGAGTAATGTAATGTATGTACACAGTGACTCCACCAGTAGAATAGTGAGTGCAGCTATGGAGTGTAATACAGGATGTAACGCAGGATCAGTAATGGATAAGTAATGTATGTACACAGTGACTCCACCAGCAGAATAGTGAGTGCAGCTCTGGAGTATAATACAGGGTGTAACTCAGGATCAGTACAGGATAAATAATGTAATGTGTGTACACAGTGACTCCACCAGCAGAATAGCGAGTGCAGCTCTGAAGTATGTATAATATAGGATATAGCTCTGGATCAGTACAGGATAAGTAATGTAATGTATGTATACAGTGACTCCACCAGCAGAATGGTGAGTTCAGCTCTGGAGTATAATACAGGTTTTAACTCAGGAGCATTACAGGATAAGTAGTGTAATGTATGTACACAGTGACTGCACGAGCAGAATAGTGAATGCAGCTCTGGAGTATAATGCAGGACGTGAATGAGGAACAGTATAAGTAATGTAACACATTTACACATTTTCAAAACTGCTAAATTTTCTAAAAAATGGACATGCATTATGTATAGGGCAAAAAGTGCAGCTACACTGGTTCGCCCTGCAGTACAAGTGTTTCTAGTTTGGGGAATGCCATACACAGTCTTAATCCGTACAACACTTAGTAGAACATTGGACATAGACGATTGTGTACTATATTAGCAATGTGCATCACAAAGCTTTATCTCTAGAGCTGGGGGAGGCTCATTCATGAAATCTTTGCAGTGTGGTTGTATCAAGAACAGAAAGTGTGCATGTTCTGATTTCCATTTTTATCCCCATATTTTTGGCCTACAGAAATATTTAAATCTGTGTACCCAGATCCCCCAGGCCTCCATACAAAGCCCACTCTTCATGGGTAATTACTCAGGGTGTATGAGTTTTGTGCCCATGTATTTTCAGTTTTTGCGTTAGATTATTCATACTTGTCTGCATTAACAATAGCTTGTGTTTACTGTGGTTAAAAAAGACCATCTCTAGACTAGGTACCAATTGTGTTCCAGCAGAACATAACAAATGAATCAATTAGGAAGCATAAAACAACCAGTGTAAACAACCATGATACCACAAAAACATTGCTTCAATTCTCATCAACGCTGTACATTTGTTGAAACAATAAAATACTATTTTATTTGAATTTACAAACAAAATTTACAAAAGTAAATTTAATATCAATGAGAGTTATGAAAAATCTGTAAATGTAGGCCATGTCCCATAAAGGTAGTCATCTATCAGTTTGTTCTGAAAATCGGTGATGGTCCTGACTGTCATATTCATTGTGACCCTTAACATATGCATGGGCCTAACCATAGGGGGTGCACAGGCTTTGGTAATATACAGCAAATGAGATGTAATAGTTGGAGGTGCTGTTATAGATTTCACATTTCGGAACAGTTGATTCTAATTACTCTGATGAAATGTCTGATTTTGGGTTGTTACTTTTATAAATAATATAAAGACTTTTGCACTCAGGCTCTTGCTTATAGGGCATCCTTTGCCCTTCAGTGAAATGGAACAGAAGAAAGAAGAACAAATGTATGAGATAAACATTCATATGCAAGTTCTTAGCTAGAGTTGAGCGAATCAATTCTAAATTAATCGAATTTGTTATGAGTTTCAGAAACGTTTGTCCATCAAATTAATCTGGAGCTTTTGTTTTTTGTTTTGGACGAATTATGTAAAAATGGCGCCTATTGCCATTTTACTGTATATTGGCGGGGAAATCCAGTAATCTAGCTGTAATAGGGACACTATAGTGAGAGAATAGGGATATATAATTGGATACATTTTAGGGACTTTGATCAGGGAAAGTTTTGAGGGATTGAGGGACTGGTCATCGAGTTGTGTGTTTAAAGGGAACCTGTCACATTGAACATGGTGTTTGAGCTGCAGGCAGCATATTATAGAGCAGGAGGAGCATAGCAGATTAATATCTAGTTTTGTGACATAAGATTCAGTATAACCTGTAGTTCATTCGATTAAATTCCTGCTCAATTTGGGCTTTGAAATTGTTAAGGTGGTCCTACCAGTGATCGACAGCTATCTCTGTATATAGTCATAGAAGGAAGGCTATCAATCACTGATAGGACTGCCTCCTGGACTTCAAAGCCCAGAATGAGCAGGAATTTAAATGAATAAATTACAAGTTGTACTGAATCTTTTCCACAAAACTATATACCAATCTGCTCAGCTTCTCCTGCTATAAAACATGGTGTTAGTAGCATACATTTAATTTTCATGGTGGCAGCTTCCCTTTAATACAGCTTCTGGCTGGCAGCTGCATTTCTGCATTACAAAATTCCCTATAAAGAAAAAACATCACTTCTTTCTGTATATGTACAGTCAGTTTTTTTTTCTACAGTTCATAGGCTTATTTCCAGCACCCCAATAGCATTCTTCTGCAAACACTAAACAATTGCACATTTTCTTCTAAAAACCATTCAGTGCATTATACCTGTATTATACGGGATAGTCATAGCAAAAATGTTTTATGGTAATAATGCCATTATTATGCCCAGGTTATTAACTGTGTTGCATATAACTGCAAGCTAACGTTCAGTTATGATAAAAGCATTTTACAGCAATAAACCTATTATTATACCTGTGTTAATAAATGTATAGCATATTACTGCACGATAATGGGTGTTATGGACAGTGGGCAAAGACCCACTGTGCCAACTAACCAGTTTGACTTTGAGCTAATCCTAAGGGAGTTTCCTGGCAGTCCCTTGGTATTTTAAAGGATCTGGATTTTGCTGCAGAGAACCAACCATGCTGCTACCTCCTGGAGTAGTCCCGGTGTAGATGGCATCTGACCCATGGGGATCAGAGATATTTGAGTGAAACACTAAAGGATCATTCAGTACCCTAGTGAGAAAACAGGCCATAGTCAGGACTGGTCATTCGTGTCTGTCTGTGAAACAGATCTGAGGTCGAGGCAGGCAGCAATGAGGCAATTCATCAATAAATGGGCACCCTCCTAATAGGCACAGCCAACCATAGGTTGTTCACGCTGGCCCTATAAATGGCTGAGAGTGATACCGACACTAGAAGGCCTAACAAGAGAGGATAGGCCACAGCCTGCAACTGGCACTCGAAAATGCCAACCAGAGGGAGGAGCAGGACAGTGGTGGGACAGAAGGCCAGAGCCTGGGAGCATAGCGCAGCACATGTGCCTGTAGAGAGAAGCAGGAAAGCAATGAGCACGAGACACCAGAGCAAAAACAGATAGTTATAGCAAAAGCATTTTATGGCAATAACGCTGTTATTACACCCATATTATTAAACATGTTGCATATTACTGCAAGATTATTTTCAGTTATAGCAAAAGCATTTTACAGCAATGGAGTCATTATTATACCCATGTTATTAGATGTATCGCATATTACTGAAAGATAACTTTCAGTTATAATGAAAGTATTTTACAGCAATAACACCATTATTATACCCGTGTTATTCAACATGTTGCATATAACTGATAGATAACGAGTACTGTAGTTACTGCAAAAGCAATAACGCCACAAATAGTTCAAAGACATTTTACTGCAAACATTGCATTGTCATACCTGTGTTAGTGTAAGCATAGTTCAAAGAAATTTTGCCACAAACATTGTATTGTTATACCCTTGTTAGTGAACACATTACTGCATCAGACTGTGTAGTTCAAAGACATTTAGTGCCACATTTGCATTATTACTACAGTAGATTGTCAATATGCAGTGTGTTTGTAGAGGGGGAAGAACATTTAATTGCGCATTGGTCTTTACATTACAGAAAAAAACACTTGCAATTTTGCTAGTAGCATTTAATAATTTGTATACCGACCCTTTACTTTTCATTTATAGGCCTTATAATAAAATTATAAGAAAACAGAAGAGTGCAAAATGAAAGACTCAGGCCTCGTCATCCAGGAGTCAGATTGTGGCAGTAGCAGCACCAGCCATCTGCCCAGTAATAGTAGTAGTAACAGTAGATTTTGGACTGGATGGCTCACTCCACCTCTCAGTCACAGCAAGATGATGAAGATGTGACTTCTGAGACTGACACCGTGCCTTGCCTCCAGCTCCCCCTTGCAACCCCAGAGAAGACTTTTAGTTGCATCCTCTCTGTCCCCCTCCTAGTGGGGAACCTTCTTTTTTCCTAAGAAGATGGATAATTCTGGTACAATTATGTTGCATCTTAGGTCACTCCCCTTTGCCTCCAGGCCACTTCTATTTCTCCCTAAGTCACACCCCCTTGGTGAATTAGGTGCAGTGGATTTGTGCTGAATTTGAGCCAAAAAAGGGCCAAATTGCTCCAAACTTTGACACATTTCGAGACATGGTCTTGACGCAACGACTATTGCTAAATACTTCCACTACCTTGAAACAGAACCCTGCCATATCTTCTTGTTCACCCGCTCGGAAGAGATTGTTTCTCACACCGTTACCTTCCTAATTCCTCTGATACATTTCGTACATCTTTCCCCTTTTTAACAATAGCGAGAAACAAATGGGCGACCATAACAACAGCATCGCCTCTCCAACAAAAGCTCACAATTATTACAATTATACCATTCTTGATTAGTCTCCCATGCGCGGCATTTCAATGTAATTGATGTTGTAGGTTGAAACATTGGACAGCAAATATTCTCGCCTGTCCCTTTCCTCTTTTGTTTCAGACCCTGATTTGCATTTTCTATGCTTTTAGTAATGAAGACTTAGCACTCTTCCTCCATTAGAAAAAAAAAAGAGAGAGAGAGATAGAGAGGAGAGAGAGGAGACGCACACACAATAATTTTCAACTCGGCACTTGTTTAAGGATTCTGACCCTCAAAAATACCACTTTGCTTCACACATTAGCTGCTTACAAAGACGGAAGCTAATGTATCATCTAATTGGGCGAACCACTGCATCTGATTTCTCTCAATCAGACTATTAGCGTCGTAATTACCCATCTGCCTCATGTGGAAAAAAAAAACTGCAAGACGTACACCCAGCTAATAACATTCTCAAGAGCTCTCTAACACAATGAGATAAGCATGATGTTGTGGGACTCGATCCCTAACCATTTCGGTGCCAAGATGGGAACACAATGCACAAGATTTTTGCCAATCTTTTGCCAGTGAATGCTAATGAGTTTCATTTTTTTTTTATTTCCTCCGCTGGGCATAGTTAGTGCTGCCAGTAAACAAAAAATAAAATTGCAAGCAGGCATCTTAGCAAAGTGTTTATCAAAGCATAACATGATTCGCCGCGGCTCCAAACCTTGGAGTGTAGGGTTTTTTGGGGGTATTTTTACTGCAAAGGTTTGTAAACAGAAGGAATAGAAGGATCTGGAGGTTAGGATGGATAAGGGTACGGTATATTCACATGCCATTAAAAACGGATAAGCTGTCCATTTTTCATGGCCGTTTTGCATCAGTATGTGCATCCATTTTTAATGGCCACTTTGCAACCATTAAAAATGGATGACATTCATAGGCTTTTTTGTTTTAAATCTCAGCCCCTGCAGTGCCCTCAGTATAAATAATGCCCCCCATTTTAAAGAATGGCCCCCATAGTGCCTCCTAGAATAACGAATGACCTCTATAGTTCTCATTTAATATAAATAATTTCTCCCATAGTGCCCCTCATTTTAAAGAATGCCCCCCATAATGCCCCTAGAATAAAGAATGGTCTCTATAGTTCTCTTTAATATAAATAATACCCCCCATAGTGCCCCCCATTTTAAAGAATGGCCCCCATAGTGCCCCCTAGAATAAAGAATGGCCTCTATAGTACTCTTTAGTAAAAAGAATGCTCCCATAGTACCCCCGCAGTATAAAGAATGTCCCCATACTGCCCCCTAAGTATAAAGAATGGCCCCCATATTGTACCCCCTTATAAACAATGGCTCCGTTGTGCCGCCCAATATTAAAGCCCCCTAGTATAATTAATAGCCTCCTTTGTGCCTCCAGGATGTTATGGCCCTCCAGTGCCCTCAATATATATAATTTTCCCCCATTGTGCCCTCAGTAAGTATAGAACCGAACCCTCCCCAACCCCCTATAGTACCCACAGTTACTGTGCCCTCAGTAATAGTGCCAAACCCCCCACAACCCTCCAAACCCCAGAAGTGCCCACAATGTAAATTACTCGCCTCATCCACTTGCACATCATCATCATGTGACATCATGATGCTGGGAGAGTCAGGTCCTGCTGCCTCCAGTGTGGGGCAAGTGTTCCCTCGCATGCAAGTTGATGAGATTATATTTTTTTTTTTAAATTTCAACCCCTGAAAGGACCTATTTTTACACATTTTTAATGGGTAGGTCTAAATGTCTATTAAAAACTGCCCTATTGATTTTAATGTGGTCCTTCTGGCTGTGAAAACAAACAAAAATAGGACATGTCCTATTTTTGTTGCCCGTTATTCCCCGGCCATAAAAAAATGGCCATGTGAATAACCCCATAGGCTTTAATTAGTTCTGAAAATGGCTGTGTGAAGTTCATTACAAAAATGTCTCACAACCATTTTTCACCGTTGTATGAATAAGCCCTAAATGGGTGCAATGAGATGCAGCAGAATTGAATAAGTGATTTAACCCCTTTATGACCAGCCTGTTTTGGGCCCTACTGACCAAGCGTTTTTCTTTCTTTTTTCATTGTCACATTCCAAGAGCTATATCTTTTTTATTTTTTGGGTCTATATAGCTTTATGAGGGCTTGTTTCTTGCGGGACAAGTTGTAGTTTTTAATGGTGGCATTTTGGGGTACACATAGCTTTCTCATTAACTTTTATTAACTCTTCCTGGGAGGGAGAGGGGAAAAACAGCAATACTGCCACTGCATTTTGACGCTATACATTTTACGGCGTTAATTTTTCGATATAAATGACATAATATCTTTATTGTCAGGGTCAGTATGATTACAGTGTTACCAAATACATATAGTTTTTTTGGCATTTTACTTCTTTTTTGCAATAAATGTGATTGCGGGGTGCCGATGTGTGTGAAGGCTGCCTGGGGTTTGATGTAGGACACAGACCAGCCTTCAGTAATTTCCTGCTGGAAGTTACTGAAGGCTGGTCTGGGGCCTACATCAGACCCCAGACAGCCTTCACACGCATCGGCACCCCGGAATCGCATTTGCGGGGTTCCGATGGGAGACAGAGGGAGTCTGCTCCCTCTGTCAGCACATTACATGTGGCTGGCGCCATCTCCTGCCGGTCTGGGCTGTTAGAGCAGAGCCACAGCTTTCATGTGAGAGTTGGGTCCCCGCTGCACGGGAGACTCATTCAGCACTCAGACTGGGCCACCGTAAAAGAGCGGCGGCCTAGCCTAAGGCCCCTTAGTGGCCGTAAAAACACATATGGGTGGTCACTAAGGGGTTAAAGAATTTAAAACCATGGCTTGGCTGCATGTGTCCACAGATGATATTGCAGCTGAAGTGAATGGACAACCCATTTAACCCCTTCCTGCATCATGACATAAATGTATGGTATAGGAGAAAACATGTTCATGCACCATGCCATACATTTATGGCAAAGTAATGGTGTCAGCTCAGAATCTGCATCATTAACCTAGGGTTTCAGATGTAGTATACAGCTCATACTCTGCTGCAATGGGTGAGATTAGAAGTAGCTCTTATCTCGGCTTCTTAACCCCCTAGATGCCACTGTCGATTGGGACCATGGCAGGGTCCCAATGATGCCCATTGCAACCGGAGACCTAAAAACAATTACCATGTACGGAAGCCTATTAGGACATGTCAGAGGCATAGTCTAATAGGCAGACTAAGGGCTCATGCACATGAACACATTTTCTTTCCGTGTCTGTTCTTTTTTGCGGACCGTATGCGGAACCATTCAGATCAATGGGTCAGCAAAAAAAACTGAAGTTGCTCCATGTGCATTCCATTTCCGTATGTCCGTTCCACAAAAAAATAGAACATTTCTTTTTATTGTCTGCATTATGGACAAGGATAGTACTGTTCTATTAAGGGTCAGCTGTTCCGTTCCGCAAAATACGGAATGCACACGGACTTCATCCGTATTTTTTGTGGATCCGTTTTTTTGCTGGCCGCAAAATACATATGGTTGTGTGCATGAGCCCTAAACAGTATAAAATAGAAGTATTGTTATTTGTTTACCAGCAGCCGAAAAATTGTAAGTTTAAATTGTATCTGATCTTTTGAAACATTTTATTAAAACTGACTCTAAATGACATAATAGGTTTAAAAAGATATATACTTTCTTTATTATTTTATTGCTTTCCCTATGAATTAGGTTCCTGAAGTTCAGGTGCCTATAGTGCTTTGGAATCAATACACTGCTGACATGTCAATGGTGTATGGGAGTACGGATTCCACTGTGGGGCTGCCATGGGTGATGTATAAGTAGGAGCACACATCACTGCTCCTGCTTGTCCGCTCTGCTAAAGCCTGGCATAGATGGGCTACGTCAGGCTTCAGTGGAGTGGGCACAGGCAGGAGCATGAGCTCTGCTAAAAGTCTTGCATAGCACATCGACGCAAGAGATCCTGCCCCAATGTGCTACACAGACCTTTGTAGTGGTGCAAGAACATCTATGCCAGGCTTTAACAGAGCAGATATGGAGGAACAGTGATGTTTGCTCCTGCCTGTACATTGCTTCCTTGCGGCCATACAGTAGAATCTATACACTCATACGATGTTGACGGTCAGCAGTGTAGGAGTGTTTCGATTTCAAAATGTGATAGACATCTGCTCTTCAGGAAAAATATTCAGAGCAGTTTTTGATAACATTTTTCAAAAGTTTAGTTGCCCCTAATGGAACTTAAAAAAAACTATAAAACCAAACAAACAAAAAAATTAAAAAATGTTTTTGAAAACTTAAAAAAAGTAAAAAACAAATCACCCTTTTTAAACTTTTAACCAATTTTTGAAAAAAATAAAATGAACTATACTTAAGTGGTAACGCTGTGTCCATAATGACCTGAACTCTAAAATTAGGACATACCACTGTAAAAAAAAAATAATAATACAAAAAATAAAGGAATTGTCCTTTTTGGTCACCTCATCTGCCAATTAAATTGAATAAAAAGCAATCAATTCAAGTCATATGGTACAAATTAAAATGACAATTCATCTCACAAAAAGAGTTCTTACAGAGCTGCGCTGGTGGCAAATGGGTGTTAGAAAATGTTAAAAAGGGTGATTTTATATGTTTCTCTCATACTGGCACCTCAGGGGCATTGGAAATGCAACTTGGCACCCATACCAATTCCACCAAAATCTGCGCTTCAAAAACCAAAGGCTCTTCTTCCTATCCTGCCATTTGCTCAAACAGCTGTTTATGACTTCATATTGGGTAACTATGCACTTAAGAGAAATTACCTAATACATTTTGGTGTATTTTTCTCCTTTTACCACTTGAGAAAATTGAAAAGTTTGAGCTAAAGCTACATATTATTGAAAACAAGTAATTTTAATTTTCACCGCTGATAAATTCTATAAAAATCACCTGTGTCGTCAAAATAATCACTGAGAGGTGTCATTTCCAAAATGGGAACAGTTTCTTATATTTTTGCACCTCAAAGCCTGAAATGTTGCCTGAAAAACACCCTAAAAATGGAGGCACCAAAACCCACAAGGTGCTCCGTAATTTCTGAAGCCAGTTTGTGTAGCACTCTAGGACCACATATGAAATATTTTTATAAACTGCACAATCGCTAATAAATATGGAGTTTTTTTCTCTTTTATACACCTGCTGTGTAAAAATGAATTTAAATTGAAAATCTGCAACACCAATTTACATTTTTAAATTTCGACCCCATTTTGCGTTAATTTCTGTTAAACATGTAAAGGGTTAACACACTTCCTGAAGGCTACTTTGAATAGGTTGAGGGGTGTTTCCTGGGGGTTTCTAGTTTGTAAGCCCCTCAAAGTCAGTTTAGGCTTTACTTGGTCCCTAAAAAAAATAGTTGAAAACTTTTTTTAAATTTAACATAACATAGTAACATAGTCTATACGGCCGAAAAAAGACATTTGTCCATCCAGTTTGGCCTGTTTCCTACAAGTTGATCCAGAGGAAGGCAAAAAAAAAAAACTGTGAGGTAGAAGCCAATTTTCCCCACTTTAGGGGAAAAAAATTCCTTCCCGACTCCAATCAGGCAATCAGAATAACTCCCTGGATCAACGACCCCTCTCTAGTAGCTGTAGCCTGTAATATTATTACACTCCAGAAATACATCCAGGCCCCTCTTGAATTCCTTTATTGTACTCACCATCACCACCTCCTCAGGCAGAGAGTTCCATAGTCTCACTGCTCTTACCGTAAAGAATCCTCTTCTATGTTTGTGTACAAACCTTCTTTCCTCCAGGCGCAGAGGATGTCCCCTCGTCACAGTCACAGTCCTGGGGATGAATAGATGATGGGAGAGATCTCTGTACTGACCCCTGATATATTTATACATAGTTATTAGATCTCCCCTCAGTCGTCTTTTTTCTAAAGTGAATAACCCTAATTTTGATAATCTTTCAGGGTATTGTAGTTCCCTCATTCGAGTTATGACTCTAGTTGCCCTCCTCTGAACCCTCTCCAGCTCTGCTATGTCTGCCTTGTTCACAGGAGCCCAGATCTGTACATTGTACTCCATGTGTGGTCTGACTAATGATGTGTAAAGTGGCAGGACTATGTTCTCATCACGGGCATCTATGCCCCTTTTGATGCAACCCATTATCTTATTGGCATTGGTAGCAGCTGCCTGACACTGGTTTTTACAGCTTAGTTTGCTGTTTACTAAAATTCCTACGTCCTTTTCCATGTCAGTGTTACCCAGTGTTTTACCATTTAGTATGTATGGGTGACTTGCATTATTCCTTCCCATGTGCATAACCTTACATTTGTTTTCCATGGACACATCACTGCTGAGGTCATTGATTGACTGGCAATTCATTCATAACTTCTAGCAGGAATAATAAAGGAATGGCGAAACATAGAGTCATAAGAGTAGATGGTCCAGAATTGTTATTACATGGGGAATGCAAATAGTTACTTAAAAAGACTTAAAGGTTTACATTACTACTATTGTAACTTAAAGCTCCTTGGTCCCAAGTGCAAAGTCCCAAGGGCCACTCACCTTCCATGTGGCATTTATAATACTGGTGTCTTCATCAAGGCCTGAGTTTGACTGCTATCTCCCTATAGCTATGTTCCTTTTACCATTCATTTAACTAAAGAAGTGGTGGCACTTTGTCGGAACCCATTTAATCTTGCCTCTCCGTAATCTTGCCTCTCCGTCACCAATGTTCTCCTACGACTCTATGTCCCTCACGAACCTCCATCTAAACCTTTTAATCAATAGTTCATCTACCTTGATGGACCTGGCCTTCAGACTCTAAGTTGGGTTCTGAATTGGGGCATAGGTATAATTGGTGCAGAGGTAACAATCGCAACGTCTGGGGAAGAAAAACTCCTCTGCCTCATAAGGTGACACCAATATCATAGGTAGTGCATGGTAGGTGGAGCATCCTGGTACAGATTTTGCATTGGGTCCCAAAAGGTTCAAATTATGCCTCTAATATCTACTCTATTTCCCTAAATGCATTTTTGACAATATTATTTTTTAACATCTCTTTTAGATCTTTGGAGTTTTGAAATAGGATTATCTATATATTGTATAAAGATATCCATCTATTGTCTGACATCAAACATCACGCCGCACCATCTAGACAACGTCCTTCACACCAAAGAGGTAAAAAAAAGGCACAAACCGCAATTACACCACTAATTGATTTTGCATCACATGAAATAAGTAATTTGAGCCCAGAATTCAAATCTTGCAATAATCTTAGATAAAATGATTTCGTTATGCTTTGGTTTGCAAATTAGCTCATGATTAAGAGTCTCTTCAGCCAGCTTCCATTGTTAATGCAGGTCTGTTCTCCCAATACAGCCCTGACCTGCGCCTACTTACAGCTCAAGTACAAAGCTCAAGAGCAACGAGGGAACAATTACTACGAAGTGAAGTACTTACAGATTTATAGCAAAATCAATGAACTTTTCAAGTGATTTGGATCATATTTTGCAGATGTTTTGTTTATCACATCAGTAGGTGATGCTTGGTTTTGTATTTTAGCTTCAGTGCCGGGTACTTCATTTGTTTTTTACTTTTTTTTTTTTAAAGGGGTTCTACACCTTTTTCTTACTGATACTGACGCCGATCAGCATCTGATCGGCGTGGGTCTTACACCCAGGACCCCCGCCGATCAGTAGCGCAGCAGCCTCTTTTTCACTCACCGCAGTCCAGTGACGTCACGAATACGTCACATAGCCTGGGTACAAGTTAGCTCCATTGAAGTGAATACGGCTGATCTACGTCCAGTTCACGCGACATAGTCGTGACATCACTTGTCTGTGGGAAGCAGCGAGAAGACACAAGCGCAGCTGCCTTTTTAAAACACTGGGTGTTGGATCCCTGCCAATCAGATACTGATGACATTTCCAAAGGATAGATCATTGGTAAGAAAAAGGTGTAGATCCCTTTTAAATGAAACCACACACATGGGATGGTGAAAGTAAAAGCGAGTATTGTAGCTGAGGGATATCTAGTCCAAATCGTTAGTAAATTTTTGCATATTTCCATGGTTGAACTGGCCAACAAGAAGATCCTAGGAGTCTGATGCAATGTTGCTCCAGCAGAAGACAACCCCATTCCTAGATGACTTTGGAGTCCATCATTTACTAGGATCTATTTTTCAAAAGAAACCTGTTATCGTATCAGTGCTACGTAATAAATTACATTCTCATCAAACTAATTGTTGTTTTTTTCTAATCATAGCCATTTTGAAGACATGAGCTTTATAAAATATACCTGACATGCCCAAACTTCGTGACTTGGAGTCATTGGGATGGGCCTGTGCGATCCCTGAGTCTTGTGGATCCTTCTGCTGTGTCTTCTAGAGGTTAGTTTAACTTTGCAGAGGCCTGGGGTTTGGTTGTGGTGGGTAAATACCTGTTCCCAGCCCTGAAGATCTTATTTTTCCAGCTAGATACGGGTCACGCCCTGGAAGTGCCGTCCGTTGCCTTAATGCAAGAAGCTAAGCCAGCCAGGGCTGGGGTTCATAAAGAAGTTCCTTTGTGGGATTAGCTCCCTGGGTTCCTATTTAGATGATGATACTGAATAGAAAATCTTGGTAAATCACTACATAGATATTTGCTACTTAGTGTTGGAGGACCAGCATATGGGTGACAAAGAGTATAGGCCCAATTCTGACAGATTGCTTGATAGGTAACTGGCTTAAGCCTTCGGGGTTTTAGGAGGTATCAGCAGCAGACTGAGCATTGTTCTGAAGTATTTGTTTACATGGACTCTATTTACAAGTCACACAGCAGCAGAACCTGGTGGAGATATGATATGAGAGTTTTGTAGAAAGTTGGAATTGCAGCCTGTTATTGGCTGTAGAGTAAAAGCTGTGTTTGTATGGTTGCACCTTATGATGGTGCAAAAGAACCCCCCCGCTGGCACCTTGTCTAACAACCAGGAGTCAGTGATTCATTGACTGTCTGTAGACCTGGGGCATGCTGAGTCTTCAATAAAGGCCATGTGCAAATACAACCATGAGTGCTCAGCCTACAGCAAGCCCCATTCATTGCCTCTAACCAGTTAAACATCCTAGCAAATCAGCAGGGAAATCAATGGGTGGCCACAATTTCCCCTTGGCTCAAACTGTATCCCAATAATTCCGACCAGATTCGCTTTATTTTTTCTTAAATTGGCAATCGAAAATTTGGAAAGGTGTTGAGGGAGACAGTGGGTATAGAGGTTAGTCTGGGTAGGATTGTGGGCCCCTTTGTAGCCCCTATTTTCTAATGTTGGAGTCTTTCCATCAGAGGTTCGGTGCAGTGAAAAAGTGGTGTGAAAGGATGAGGCAGACGTAGAAGAACAACAAATATTTTTCTTTACTGAGTGCAAAGGACAAGTTACAGCTGTTGTCTGTACCAGATGCAATGTCTCTATCCACAGATCATGAGGGATGGCAGCAGGAAAAATGCTAGACAATAGCACACAAGGGTAGTCCTTCACTCTCACCTGATTTCCCTTCGCTATGGCTATAGACTGGCACCTGTGGCTGTAGGTGTCCACTGTATAATAACAGGCTTTTGTGTTTGCCTATCCAGTGCTATGGTGATGGGTGTCTTAATGTGTTCTCCATTAGGCCTCTTTTACACGGACAAGTGTTCCGCTCAGGTGCAATGCGTGAGTTGAACGCATTGCACCCGCACTGAATCCGGACCCATTCACTTCAATGGGGCTGTGTACATGAGCGGTGATTTTTACGCATCACTTGTGCGTTGTGTGAAAATCTCAGCATGCTCTATATTGTGTGTTTTTCATGCAACGCAGGCCCCATAGAAGTGAATGGGGATGTGTAAAACTCACAAGCATCCGCAAGCAAGTGCAGATGCAGTGCGATTTTCACTCATCGTTGCTAGGAGACGATTGGTATGGGGACCCGATCTTTAAAATTTTCCCTTATAACATGGTCATAAGGGAAAATAATAGCATTCTTAATACAGAATGCTTAGTAAAATAGTGATGGAGGGGTTAAACCCCCACCCCCCCTAATAAACTCACCTTAATCCACTTAAACGTGCAGCCTGGCATGTCTTGTTTCTTTTTTGAGGAAAAGGACCTGTGGTGACGTCACTGCGCTCATCACATGGTCCATCACCATGGTGATGGACCATGTGATGAGCGCAGTGAGTTCATCAAAGGTCCTTTAGCCAGGTCCTGAAGAAAGTAGAAAGAAGAGGAGATCGGCTACGCGATCAAGTGGATGAGGTGAGTTAAATTTGATTATTATTTTGAACCACTCAATGGACATTTTACTAAGCACTCTGTCTTAAGAATGCTATTATTTTCCCTTATAACCATGTTATAAGGGAAAATAATAAAATCTACACAGCACCGATCCCAAACCTGAACTTCTGTGAAGAAGTCCGGGTTCGGGTCTGTGTATCAAACATGCCGATTTTTCTAATTAAAACGCTTTGCACTTGCGTGGAAAAATTGCGCATTTTCCCGCAAAACACACCCGCATCTTGTCCGGCCCTAACACGCGACGCTCGTGGGAAAGAGGCCTTACATGCACCAGGATCTGTCAAGCTTCAGTTGCTGGCCACCTCTCTGACTGTAGCGCTGTAGCTCCAAAGAAAATCCATAGCCTTTGACCTTCAATTTCCCTGGAGCAGTGTTTCTCACAGTTGAACTGGTTCTGTTACCCTTAAGACCCTTGGAGCAAGAGCAGATGGTTTTGCTTCCTCAGTCCTCACTAGCCTAGCTCGCTGTGCCCTGTCCTGAGAGAAAGTCAGACCAGCCCCATTCCTGATGTCAAGCAATGCCAACCATACCTTATCTGTTGGTGTACATAACATTACAATATTACATATAAATAACATTTACAAATACTGCAGCGACCGGGACCGCAGGGTCAATGTATGAGTGTGGTGGCCTGATGGGGGTAGTAGTTGGTACTCATGGTTTCCTGAAGCTCCCTAGGCCGGTGTGCAGTGATGAGAAGGAATGCACCAGCTTCCTTCATGGCACACTCTGGTGTCTCCTGCTAGATGTTGAGGTTGAGGTGCCCTTGGTGATATGGGCTTTAGGTGCAGGAAAGGCAGTGTTCCTGAAATTTGTGACACCAGTACCCTTGGGGGCAAATCAGGTGGTAGAATGAAGAGGAGTCCATTTTCATGAATAAATGGAACATTTACTGGGAATCACTTGCCTTGAGGTGACAGTTACAGGTTCATTTATCATGGAGCTGTTCAGATATACTTCTGTTTTTTACTTGTGCTGTAATTCCAGGTAACAGGCCCAGTTGTGGTATTACAGGCTTTAATGTCCTGATGACTCTAATATACTTCCTTTTGCTGGTATCGATTAGTCCTTTATCTGTGCTCACTAGGCAACTGGTCCACTTCCTAACAGCCAGGTACTGGATATAATATAATCTTGTTCTTTATGTTTTTCTCTTTCTTCCTTTATGCAACTTACAGGACGGTTCTCCCTAACGGCAGACATGCGACTTCTGCCCTCTCTAGTCAATGCCCGTTGCTGCTTCTGCCGACTTCCCGTGTGCATGGGAACGCCTCCATGCTAAAATGTACTGTCAGATGTGAGAATCACGATCTTACAAATTTGACTAAGTTGTAATCGCAATGTGATTAATATAACCTGAATTACTCGCATTGCGAATTCAACTTAGAGCTGGGTTCCTAATGGTTGTATTGCTAGAAAATAACGAATATCACGAATTCACGAATATAGCACTATATTCTCAATCTTCGTTATATTCTAGCAATACAACCATTAGGAACTCAGCTCTAAGTTTAATTCGCAATGCAAGTATATGTTCGCATTGCAAAATCAACTTTGAGCTGAGTTCCTAATGGCTGTATTGCTAGAATATAACGAAGATTGAGAATATAGTGCTATATTCGTGAATTCGTGATATTCGTCATCTTAGTTATATTCTAGCAATACAACCATTAGGAACTTAGCTCTAAGATCAATTCGCAATGCGATTATATGTTCGCTTCGCGAATGAAACTTAGAGCTGGGTTCCTAATGGTTGCTGCTAGAATATAACGAAGATTGAGAATATAGCGCTATATTCGTGATATTCGTTATATTCTAGCAATACAACCATTAGGAACCCAGCTTTAAGTTGAATTCGCAATGCGAGTATATGTTTGCATTGCGAATTAAACTTAGAGCTGAGTTCCTAATGGTTGTATTGCTAGAATATAACGAAGATTGAGAATATAGTGTTATATTCATGATATTCGTTATCTTCATCAATTCTAGCAATACAAGTTACAACCATTAGGAACCCAGCTCTAAATTTAATTTGCAATGCGAATATAAATTCGTGTAACATTCGCAATATATAGAATAATGATGAATATTCGATTTCGACAAATATTCAATCGAATATTCAATCGAATATTTGCGAAGTAACTCAAAATCGAATATGGCACCTCCCGCTCATCACTAGTTGCTAATAGAAATGGTTCCACACGGTCCTTACAGGAATGTAGTAAAACACAACTTTGTGCTTAGTTGTAATGGTGTGTCCAGGTACTTGAGGCTTCTTACAGTCCCTAGGTGCTGTGGAGTCTATAAGCTAAGACTGCTGCTATCTCCACTAGAATTGCTCCATACCCAAGTCTACTCCGGTCTATGCTTGGTAGTTTCTATGATTCCTCCTCCAACTTCCCTTAGCCTGGCTATTGCCATGGGGGCTAAAGTGGTAGCTACATGGTGGACTTCCCTCTGACTCTCCTTACTCTGAAGTGACTCTCTCCTCACTCTCACTACTCACTTCCTCAAATTTTTGTGTGTCTAGCCTGTCCCTTTTAAAATATACATACCAGCACCCTTTAGTGTTGACTATTGTGAAGCCTGTAGTGTTGATCAAGCACCAAAGTGCTCGGGTGCTCTGGTGCTCGAGTAGAACACATCGGGATGTTTGGTTGCTCTATGAGCACAATGGAAGTCAATGAGAAAATCCAAGCATTAAACCAGGCACCCCCTGCTCTGAAGAGGGGAGGGTGTCTAGTTCACAGGAAAAGGTCGGAAATTGATGGAAACACCACAAAAATTGTTGGGGAACAGCATGGAGAGGATGTCTGGATGCATCTTGGACTCCCAGGTCGCTGCTGGGAACTATGTTGTCTTAGACTGACAGACTGACAATAATATGCACAAAACCGAAGATAAAATCGATTTTGGGGAAAAATTGTTAGGAAACATTCTTTCCTGTATATTTACTTGTATATAAAGTGAAAGAGCTGCCAAAAATTACAAGGAACCCGCACTCCAATACACCCTTTATTACACATAAAGGAGGGCATCATACACACCCTTGAAAAATTATTATTGGTGGCCTGCTGGTGACAATCAAAAATATTAGGAGCAAGGGCCTGCTGGTGACCCTCTAAAATATTAGGGGTGAGGGCCTGCTGCGGATCTGACCATCTAAAACATTAGGGGTGAGGGTCTGCTGTTGAACTGACCCTCTAAAATATTATGGACGAGTGCCTGCTGCTGATCTGACCATCTAAAACATTAGGGGCGAGGGCCTGCTGGTGAGCTGACCCTCTAAAACATTAGGAGCAAGGGCAACTTAATAAGCATGTTGATATGATGGAGGAGGAGGAGCCATAGACCCTTTTTTGTGGTGGAAGGGGTGCATGGGAATACAGTGTATTCAATACTCCATAAAAGCCACATTTAAAGTGCCTTTATGTTCAGTCGCTTTCCTCTGGTGGAGTAGAGAAGTCAAGGGCCAATCGAGGCCTTGTTTATTTTGAAAAGAGTCAACTGGTCAGCATTTTCACTTGATAGGCTGATGCATTTATCAGTCATTATGCTCCCAGCAGCACTAAATAACCGCTCTGACAAAACGCTGGCAGCAGGGCAGGCCAGCGCCGACGAACTGAGGGTGGTCTGGCTATCACCCTGTGTACTGTCTTCCCCCATTTCCACCTCTTCCATATGCAAAGCGTCCGCCTTCATTGTGAGCAGCGAGCGTTTCAGTTGACACAGAAGTGGGATGGTTACTCTGATAATAGCGGTATCGTCGCTCACTATCTGTGTTGATTCCTCAAAGTTGCGTAAAACCTCACAGAGGTCAGACATCCATGCCCACTCGTCGCTTGTGAAGAGTGGAAGCTGACTGGAAAGGCGACGACCATGTTGCAGCTGGTATTCCACTATTGCCCTCTGCTGCTAACAAAGCCTGGCCAACATCTGGAACGTGGAGTTCCAGCACGTGCTCACGTCACACAACAGTCGGTGAGCTGGCAATTGCAATTGCTGCTGCAGCATTGCCAGACCGGTGGCAGCTTCGGAAATGGGCACACACGCCACCTTCACCAGTAGCTCAGGCAAATTGGGGTAGGTTTTGAGTAACCACTGAAGCACTAAGTTGAGCACATGGGCTAGGCATGGTATGTGCTTAAGCTTACCGAGCTCCAAAGCCGCCACCAAGTTACGGCCATTGTCAGACACAACCATGCCTGGTTTTAGGTTGAGTGGCGAGAGCCAAAGCTCAGTTTGGTCCCTTATACCCTGCCACATCTCTGTGGTGGTGTGCTGTTTGTCACCTAAGCAAATCATTTTTGAGCAAGGCCTGTTGTTGCTTCCCCACTGCAGTGCTACACTGTTTCCAGCTACTGATTGATGGGTGACAGGTGCTGCAAGATGAGAATTCAGAGGTGGAAGTGGAGGAGGAGAAGGGAGGGTTGCAGTCACTAATGTAGGTGGTGGCGTAAATCCTGATCGAAGTAGGGCCTGCAATCCTTGGTGTCGGTAGCACCTGTGCCCTCCCAGGGTACGACTCGCTCCTGGTCTCCACAGCGTTCGCCCAGGGAAATGTAGCGTCCCTGGCCAAAATCACTTCTCCATGTGTCAGTCGTTAAGTGGACCTTCCCAATAACTACGTGGGTCAGGGCATGGGTGATGTTACAGGACACATGCTGGTATAAGGCGGGGACAGCACACTGAGCAAAATAGTGGCGGCTGGGGACTGAGTAATGAGGGACGGTCACCGCCATCAGGCTGCGGAAAGCCTCAGTGTCCACAAGCCTAAATGACAACATTTCAAGGTGCGCATTTAGTGCTATGGCTTGTGTGTGGGTGGCTGGGTATTTGTGCTTTTGTTTAGAGGCCTGGGGAATAGACATCTATACGCTGCGCTGGGACACAAAAGTAGATGTGCTAGATGATGGTGCATGCAAATGTTCAGGTGCAGAGCGGGAGGTATCCAGCCCTGCGTCTTGGACAGCAGATTGGCCAGCACGTAACACAGGGAAAGAGGAGGCAGTGGTATGACTTGCAGACACTGATTGTGAACCCAGGACGCCCCTTGAGAAAGCGGAGCGAATCGTACATCGGGGTGGGCTCTCCTCTCTGCTAAGAAGCCCGTGTCCTCCTTTTCAAGTGTCCCTCAGGTATATCTTTATGGAACATATGTGTCTCGTTGCTGTATTTTATGTGTGCTATTGCCCATTAGGCTAGTTCAGTTAGGCACTGTTCCACTTTATATATATTCTATATTGGGGGGGTGTTTGTTTATGTCAGCACTGTGATAGGGTTTTCTTACCCTATATAGGAGAGATAATCGGGGCCTTCTACACATGGGAGGGGAGTAACATGTCTTGGCTACCATTTGTATTGCCGCCATATATATATTTTTAATATTGACATTATGTGTATTGTTGGTCTTTTTATCAACTAATAAAGTTTATGAAATTGTATTGCGTGTCCCTTTATGGTCATTTGGTGATATAAAGACTGGACTTTGTGGAAGACAGGGTGGTGCTTAACCGACTGGAAGCATTATCTGCTGCAATCTAACCAACCACCTGGTCGCACTGGTCTGACTTCGAGAGTGGTGTCCTGCGCCACCCTGCAAACTGGGACATGAAGCTACGTATCGTGGATGAGTGTGGTTCTTGTGCTCTAGCAGCAGGCATAGTTTCACTGCGCCCACGGCCACGGCCTCTGCATGCACCATCAGCAGCACGGCTACTTTCCTGTCCCTTAGTTCTCACCTTGAGCATATTAAATGGTATATATGCTTGCAAGTATATCACACGTACAGTAGCGTACAGTATGCGCAAATAAATTACGCTCAATGTCCCAGATATTTAGGATGCGCAAACGTTATACAGGAGATGTAGCGCAGGTAATGTCGCTGTCACCAGCGGCTAAGAAAAAATTACACTGAATGTCACAGATATTTAGGATGGGCAAACGTTATACAGGAGACGTAGCGCAGGTAATGTCACTGTCACCAGCGGCTAAGAAAAAATTACACTGAATGTCACAGATATTTAGAATGCGCAAATGTAACACAACAGATGTAGGAAAGGTTGTGTTACTGTCAGCAGCGGCCAAAAAATTGCACGCAATTTAGCGCAGGTTGCGTTAATAATATATATTGCAGCCAGATAAAACAATAGTCCTTAAAAGGACTTTTGGGTCTCTAACACCTTTCAAGACTAAACCCTGCTTAAAAAAAAAAAAAATCCTGTCCCTACACTATCTGTCCCTTCTGCTGCAGCTTTCCCTGACTAAGACTGAGCCGAACCATGTGTCATCGGGTGCTATATAGCACCCGATTACACGTTCCGGCCAGCCAATCACTGTAATGCCACTAACCAACATGGCTACGGTATTACAGTGAGTGCCAGTACTTCCCCGCACATTTATTGGCTGCGTAGCAACCAACAAACTTGCGGGGAGGAGACTCGAGCATTTCGCTCGAGCACACGCGGAGTTCGGCCGAACATTGCAATGCTCGAGTCAAAATGATGTTCGGACACTAGAAGCCTGTTAATAGGAATTTACAGCTTTACATATTGCATTGGTGAAATTACTTTACATTACAATTAGTACATTTCCATGAAACACAATTACAGTATCTAGCAGTGTGTTTTAGGACACTGGCTGAACGTAAATATAATTCTTAAATAATAGTTATTCACTGGTTTCCTGAGATCTTCTGTATTTATTAATTTCGCTACCTGTGATCAGACAAAGGTGGAATATGCTCTCTCTTTTTCTTTCTCCTTTTTACTGTCTCTTCCCTAGCTTTGCCTATCTCAAACACAATATATAATTGTGTTGTTTGCTTACCCTACTCACACGGTCTCGTAATTCTTTTTTTGTGGAATAGCTCCATTTATTAATATTTTTACCGCTAAGGCATTTTTATTCTATAATTGATTTTTGAGTAATCAAAAGACACGTGACAAAGACTATGAAGCTGTAGCTGCTTTTGCTTCCAGACTGTACCATGTGCATTGTGTCTTATTTCTTTTGAGTGTTCTACCTTTGTTATATTTTCATAAACAATTAATAAAGATGAATTTATATATAAAAAAAACTCTGACAGGTGAAGTGAATAACATCGATTTTCTCATGACAATGTCACCAGTGAAGGGGGATATATTTGGCAGCAAGGTCTTAAGTCAGGTCAGGTCTTAAAGTTGATTTGTTGGGGGCAGGAAAAATGGGCAAGTGTAAGTGCAATGACAGGTCTTGTGGGGTCTTCTGCTATGCAGTGGTGAGTACCTACCAAAAGTATACCAAGGAAGGACAACTGGTGAACTGGCAATACAGTCATGGATGCCCAAGACTTACTGATGTGCATGGGGAATGAAGGTTACCCTGTCTGGTAGATCCCAAAGAAGAGCTTCTGTAGCACATATATTTGACAAAGTTACAAAGTTACTGCGAAGCCGCATTTCCTCATGCTTCATGGTAACAAATCAATTTTCCCTGAAATGGCAGTAAAAAAAAAAAAACATATTGAACTAATCCATTTGAGTGCGAAGAGCCTGCTGTGGCCATCTTGCTTGAAGATGCCACACGAAATCTTGTGCGCAGTGAAGTATGACATCACCACGCCGGCCAGCTTGATCACGCACCATGTAAGATTTTGCGCTGGATCTTCATGCAAGATGGCCGTGGCGGACTCTTAACGCTGAAATGCATATGGTAAGAACAATTTATTTCCATCATTGCGCCTGCTGCTTACAACGAAATGCGTTTCGTGATGAAGTAAAAAAATGTTGCCAAAAAAAAATATAAAAAATAAAAAACGGGACAAAGTCCCGTTTTCTTCTTTTTGGCAACATCACTCTTACCTTTATATACAGTGGTGGTTATCTGTTCACTCCAATACATAACTATACTGGGGATACACAGCATAAAATTACATAACATAAATGAACAAAAAAATCTGCAGTTACTCCCTGCTCTGGGGTACTGCACATGTGTTGTCTGATGTCCTCCTAAAACTGAACAACCTCTTTAAATATAAAACAAATCCCTAAAATATCATGGACCCACAAAATTGTCCAATTTCTGATACAGCCAATTTAGCAACACTTAGTAATTGTATGATGAAAAAAATACACAGTCGTCGCATTATTATACACTTCTTACTCCTAGAGTCGGCAACGTGCAACTCATGATATGTGTCACATGTGGTGTGATGGCTTGGTGAGTATATAAGGTGTGTGATAGGCCACCTGCACACATATCCCTCGTTGCTGTCATTGGTAAAAGGGGCGATTTATCAGAGTTGCAAAAAGGAATAATTATTGGCTTTTGGGCCAAGGGTGGTGGCAATTCTGAACCTGCGCAGTTTGTGAACTGTTCTCTGTTGCTGTAGTGAAAGTGTATGGTGAGTGGACAAATGGCACCACTGTGAATATGCGACGTGGAAACTGCAGAGAACCACATGCACTTGATGTGAGAGGTGAACGCTGGCTTTGAAGGTGCACGAGGGCGGATCGACACGCTACAGTAGAGCAGGTCACTGTCAAAATGAACAAGTGGGCTACAACAAAACAACAGTTCGGTGAACCCTACTATATCAGTCTCCAAAGCAGACGGATGTTCACGGCACTTCTGCTAACAAAGTTGCACCAGCAGAAAAGGCATACATTTTTGCAGCAGTGTCGGAATTGGACCTGCCCTGATTAGCAAAGGGTTGCCTTCTCCTATGAGCAATGCTTTCTGCTTCACTGAAAAGATGGACGTTAGGGTGTCAGGAGAGAAACATCAGAGAATAAACACCCTGCAACCATTTCTGGAAGAACACAAGCTGGTGGTGGCAGGGTTATGGTCTGGGGAATGTTTTAATGGCATTCTCTGGGCCACTCATCTATGTGCAAGACACTCTCAACCGATTGGGGTATGAATGCATTCTTGCAGATCACGCATACGCATAGTTGCTGATTGTCTTCCTAGAGTGGATAGGATCTTCTAGCATGACAATGCGACGTGTCACATGGCTGGACATGTCCAACATCCCTAGATTTGAACCCGAATGGGCATCTGTGGGGCCACCTCGATGGTCGTGTTTGTTCCATGGATCCTCCCCATGCCCCCTCCAGCAGCTGAGGAATGCACTGCAGTCAGCATGGCTGCAGATACCAGTGACAACCTACCAGGACCTTAATAAGTCACTTCCAGCCCGTCTAGCTGCTGAGCGTTCTACACACAGCTGGTCAAAATAATGTGTCTCGGCTGTGTATAACTACATTCCAGCCTATATTTTTCATCTCCTCTAAGTTAACGTATACAACTCAATAATTTTATTTAAAACGGTCCCTAGGACCCACTTTGCCCCTTTATTTTATGTGCCAGTTTAAACATAACATTTATTTAATTGCATTAAAATTCCTCACACAAAGAAGTGAAAAAAGGGAAGAAAAATAAAGTGATTTAAAACTGTCAGATGTGTTCCATGGTTATCGATCTCCTATTACAGATCGCTAAAGCTATTCACTAGTCCTCACAATTGGGCAGCTATATACAAGCTGTCTTTTCTGTCGCTTTCTTTTACCGCACTACACTAGTATACTTTCCTCATATGGATCTCCATGTGAACACTCTGCCTAAAATCCAATCCTAGGAACACATCTCACTTTATTTCACTTCTTTGTGTGACGAATTTTAATGCAGTTAAATAAATGTTATGTTTTAACTGGCACATAAAAATAAAAGAGCAAGGTGGGTCCTAGGGACCGTTGTAAATAAAATATAGCGTTATGACAAAAGCCCAAACGTGTGCCAAGGGTCGAAAATAAATGGAATTACAATTCACTAATGATACCATGCAAAATAGCTCACTATTATGCATAAAACAAAAAACACAAGGAACAGGTTATAAAACTTAATGTTGTGTAGCCTTCAATATGCAAAAAAGTGTATTATCCTAGACCTGGGGTACTCCAAATTGTTTATTGTTATGCATTGCATTTCACAGTTTGTTTCCTGGCTATTACTACCAGCAAGGAAGGTGGCAAAGGTCGGCAGTAACAGGTTGAACCACCCTGTTCTTGTTAGTGGGCTGGTGCTGCCAGCAGGGGGAGTTCCTGTGTAGCTACAGAGTGGAGAGGATGCAAACTGCAGTGCTCCTGCTCCTGCTATGGATTTCTCCGGAGAGAACAATTACTAGATTGCCTTAAGTAAAGCCTTGAGGGGATAAAGACAGCAGAGTGAACTGCTATATTCAGCTTCTAAAGACACTGCTGTGAAGTGAGGGAAAACAATTAATGAAACCCTTACCACCAAACAATGCTTCTGTCTTCTCCTCGGGTCTCCTCCTGCCACTGACAGCCAGGGACCAATCTGCTTCTTCTCGAGTACAGGAGCAGGGGTTGCAATCCAGTGCTGTTTTGCCCTGTTGGCAGAAACATAGCTGATGATCCATGATCAGCTGTGTTTCTGTCCAGTGTAGTTCCTCAGAGGGAGTACTACCATTCTTATACCTAGCTACTGTCTCTAATGGCTAGCAGAGAATGTCCTCTGTGCCTTAATAATATTGTTATGCAACTGTTATTACGTATAATGTGCCTAGTTCTCCTGCAGGTGGCAGTGTATCTGGCAGAGAGTAGATAGAATGGAACTTACCATTCCATTCTTCCCCTTTTGGGCAGAAGTGGGCTAGTCCTGCTTCCTGCCAAGGGAGAGGTTGGAGGAAGCTATAGTTGAGAAATTGAGAAGTGGAGTTGAGAGCTGGAGTGAGAGTGAAGCACCATGGTGTAGTGAGGGAGCATTTACCCTCACTGCTGCAAAAGCCTTGGGAAAGTAGCTCAGAGAGCAGCACACTCCTGATATATAAAAGTACTTAGTATCTCTGAGAGGCAAAACGGAGCCCAAGACACCCTACTCAGCAAAACGGGTCACAGAATATGTCACTCTCATAAGAAATAGTAACTGAAGCTGATAGGAACCAGACTGAACTTAGACATTAGCACAGCAGCAGAGAGAGTTAGAAAAGTATTAAAGTTTTCCTACTAGTTTACCCACAGCCTGCTGGAGCCACACGTTTATGGCAAGTCCGGACTCTACTTATTCCACCAACTACAGCTCTTTTGTTGCTACGGAGTCTTATCCCAGGGAGCGACAGTATCCAGGTAGGAGCACCGTGACACAAACTGCTAGGGCCACAACGTACTACTTGGCGTTCCTAAACACTGGGAACCAAGCGTCCCTGGGGGGAGGGCATCCCACCACACCAGCAGGACAGGGGCCGCAAACCTGCTGGACAGAAACGCATCCCTGAGACAATCCCTATAAGAGATGAAATTACCAGGCCTCCTCCTGCAAAAACAAACGGTGGAAACTGATAGGTAGTTGACCTGAAGTGCTTGAATGCGCCCATTACTGATGATTCATTGCTAGATAATAGAAAATTTCTAATAGTGATAACTTTTAAGTACTTGTTTCCAATGAGAGGACGATTTTATTGGTCAAGGTAATGCTGTCTCTAAGAGAAAGGAGAATTTGGTTCTTAGTAACACTGTGTACATAATTTAAAACATACGACGATGCTTCAAGGTGAGATAACCTGTGTATGTATTATTCAATTGTCTCCGGAATAAAAGGTGCTCGCTTCCATTGTCACATGCTTTCTATTTATACGTAGACATTAGCTTCTGAGAGGTTTTTGACACCCGAGAACAAGCTGCGAGATACAAACATTATACTATAATGTTTCTGCAAAGGTATTTTTTATTCATCTTTTTGGGGGGGGAGACAATAGAGTCAGATTGTGATATTTTTGAAGCTGCTGGAGCACCTTGAGGTCAAATAAGATAAAAAAAAAATATTTTATAGCCACAGGAAAAAAAATGATCAAACTGTATATATCACTTAAAGATATTCACCTTTGGAGACTGCTCACTACTTCCACCTACACAATGTACAGATCACATAGGTGATACAATCAGGGCCGTTTCTAGGTTCTCTGCTGCCTGTGGCAAAAATTAAAATGGTACAACTCCCCGTCCCCCCCCGTCTCCCACCCGCCCCCAGCACTACTACTGAATAGGGTTGAGCGGGTTTGTACCGAGCATTACGGTTTTTCTCACCCGGACCCAAACCCGAACATTTCCGTAAAAGTTCGGGTTCAGGTTTGTTGTTCGGCGATTTCTTCCCAATTTTGAAAGGCTGCAGGGCAGCCAATCAACAAGTGTTTCAATACTTTTCCCTAAGAAGCCATCACAGCGATGCCTACTATTGGAATGGCTGTCATTGGCTAAGTGCAGCATGTGACCCAGCCTCTATTTAAGATGGAGTCACGTAGCGCCGCACGTCACTCTGCTGCTCTACATGTAGGGCTAGGATGCAGCTGCTGCTGGTGCTCTCAGGGAGAGATTAGGGAAGAAATCTGTTGAACTTGGTGGTGTTAACTCTTTAAACTACAGCAATTATTGAGGGTGCTATGCTACATATTTGTACTCAGCTCTGAGCCTAGTGATACTGCAAAATAATTTTTAATCCATCTGTTACGGAGGTGGGGGTCGGCGGCCACTTTAGCAACTGCAGTGTCCTTGGAACTGCATGTAACCTGCATGTGTGCCGGCCTGCCAGGGATATCAGTCTAGTTATTTTTTGGCAGCTCAGTGGAGCGAAAATTCCTTTTTTCTGGCAGGTCAAGTCCCCCTACATTACCTATTTTATAGTTTTGGGGTGACATAGTGCATTTTTGTAGTTGCTGTAATAAACCCGTACTGTCGCACCACAGAGCACGTTTGCATACACCATTGAAAAACCTTTTTTAAAATTTTGCGGTGACATAGTGCATTTCTGTAGTTGCTGTAATAAACCCGTACTGTCGTACCACAGAGCATGTTTGCATACACCGTTAAAAAACCTATTATAAAATTTTGCTTGACATAGTGCATTTCTGTAGTTGCTGTAATAAACCCGTACTGTCGTACCACAGAGTACGTTTGCATACAACGCTGAAAAACCTATTTTAAAATTTTTCGTTGACATAGTGCATTTCTGTAGTTTTTGGCATAAACCGGTACTGTCGTACCACAGATCACGTTTGCATACACCTCTGAAAAACCTATTTTAAAATTTTGTGGTGAAAACCCGCATTTCTGTAGTTGGGTTAATAAACCCGTACTGTTGTACCACAGAGCATGTTTGCATACAACGCTGAAAAACCTATTTTAAAATTTAGCTGTGACATACAGCATTTGTGTATTTGGGGGAAATAAACCCTTATTGCTGTTCCACAGAGCACTTTTGTATACAACGCACAAAAATGTATTTAAAAATTTAGCAGTGACAGACTGCATTTCTGTAGTTTGTTGCAATAAAAACTGGTTTTGTCATACATAGCAGATCTGAGGCCTACCCTGTATTTCAGTCATTTTAAGTAACGTTTTGAACTCTGCATTTACATAGTTGGTTGCAAACACACTGGTTTTGTGGTAGATAGCACATTAGTGGTGTATGCTGCATTTCTGGGCATGGTTGTAGTGGTGTTGGTGGAGCTCCTGTTGCTGGGAGAGGACGTGGCTGTTCAGTGCCAACTACAAATTCAAGTGAAACACCTTCCTCAGGTGTGAGTAAGCGACAGACGACAGAACCTGCAGCGTTGTTTGGTAGGCCCGAATGCCGCTCTATGGATGGTGAGGCCAGAACAAGTACAGGCGATAGTAGATTGGGTGGCTGACAGTGCCTCCAGTACCTTAACATTGTCTCCCACTGCTGAAAGCTCAGAGTTGGCACCTGCAGCCCATGCCCATCAGTCTTTCACCTCACCCCCTTGCAAATCAGCCAAGCAATCTGAGCCCATGCAGCAGTCTCTTATGCTTTTTGATGACTCTGCTGGCAGGGTTTCCCAGGGCCATAACCATAGCCCTGCCCCAGAAGTGGAAGAGATTGAGTGCACGGATGCCCAACCACTTAGGTTTGAGGATGATGACATGGGAAGACCACCGCAGCTTGTCTCTGATGATGACGAAACAAAGGTGCAAACTGCTGCGGCTTTCTGCGGTGTGCAGACCGACAAAGAAGGCAGGGGTGAAGACTGGATGGAAGATGATGTTGAGAACAATGAGGTCCTACACCCCAAAATATACCACTTAAATCCATGTTATTCATGGGTGGTGGAAAAATCATATTTTTTAAGGCTAGGAATTACCTTTGCGGCCTGCGCTGCATGTGTGTCGGGGACAATAATATAGTTAATCTTTCTGGGAGTTCAGGGGTTGACATATTCCAATTTTTTGCTGTCAAGTAACCCTGCACTGCATAGGTGACAGGGACCGAAACTTTGAAAAATCTTTTTAATTGTTGGGTGCATAATTACAATTTTTGCTACGTACAAACCCCTGCTCTGCATAGGTAAACAGTGACCGAAAATGCGGAAAATCTTCTTTTAAATTGTTGGGTGAAATATTACCATTTTTGCCGGGAACAAACCCCTGCTCTGCATAGGTGACAGTGACCGAAAATGTGGAAAATTTTTTTTAAATTGTTGGGTGAAATATTACAATTTTTGCCGGGTACAAACCCCTGCTCTGCTTAAGTGACAGTGACAGAAAATGCGAAAAATCTTCTTTTAAATTGTTGGGTAAAATATTACCATTTTTGCCAGGTACAAACCTCTGCTCTGCATAGGTTAAAGTGACCAACAATGCGGAAAAATCTTCTTTTGAATTGTTGGGTGAAATATTACCATTTTTGCCGGGTACAAACCCCTGCTCTGCATAGGTGACAGTGACCAAAATGCGGAAAATCTTCTTTTAAATTGTTGGGTGAAATATTACCATTTTTGCCGATTACAAACCCCTGCTCTGCATAGGTAGCAGTGACCAAAATGGGGGAAAATCTTCTTTTAAATTGTTGGGTGGAATATTACCATTTTTGCCGGGTACAAACCCCTGCTCTGCATAGGTGACAGTGACCGAAAATGCGCGAAATCTTCTTTTAAATTGTTGGGTAAAATATTACAATTTTTGCCGGGTATAAACCCCTGCTCTGCATAGGTGACAGTGACCGAAAATGTGGAAAATCTTCTTTTAAATTGTTGGGTGAAATATTACCATTTTTGCCGATTACAAACCCCTGCTCTGCATAGGTAGCAGTGACCAAAATGGGGGAAAATCTTCTTTTAAATTGTTGGGTGAAATATTACCATTTTTGCCGAGTACCATCCCCTGCTCTGCATAGGTGACAGTGACCGAAAATGCGGAAAATCTTCTTTTAAATTGTTGGGTCCAATATTATCATGCCGTGAATAAACCCCAACTCTGCCTGGGGTTTCTAAAAATCGCCTGTTCCATTGGTGGATGACATGAACCCCGTTTTGCCGTGAATTAACCCCTCCTCTGCCTTGGTGCCAGGGGCCTAAATTTCTAAAAATCGCCTGTTCCATTGGTGGATGACATGAACCCCGTTTTGCCGTGAATTAACCCCTCCTCTGCCTGGGTGCCAGGGGCCTACATTTCTAAAAATCACCTGTTCCATTGGTGGATGAGATGAACCTCGTTTTGCCATGAATAAACCCCTCGTCTGCATAGGTGACAGGGACCTACATTTTTAAAAATCGTCTGTTCCATTGGTGGTTGAAATTAACCCAGTTTTTCCGTGAATTAACCCCTTCTCTGTCTGCGTGCCAGAGGCCTACATTTCTAAAAATCGCCTGTTCCATTGGTGGGTGACATGAACCCTGTTTTGCCATGAATATACCCCTGCTCTGCATAGGTGACAGCCACAGGGACCTAAATTTCTAAAAATCGCCTGTTCCATTGGCGGGTGACATTAACCCTGTTTTGCTGTGAATAAACCCCTGCTCTGCCTGGATGCCAGGGGTCTACATTTTTAAAAATCTTCTGTTCCATTGGTGGGTGACATCAACCCTATTTTGCCGCTAAAAAACCACTGCTGTGCATTGCTGACAGGGAACCAAATTTGGTGAAAAAAAGTCTGTTAATGATCGAACGATGCGTGACTACAAACGCACGCTGGTAGACGCGCTGCTGATGGCATTCCCACCTGACGCCTCCTCAACCTCCTACTCCACATCCATTTCCTCCTCCTAAATCAAGATTTTGATGTTTAATTTTTATTTATTTTATTTTATTTTAAGTCATCCACATTTGTTTGCAGAGCACTTACCCACATTTTGCTGCCTTTTGCAGCCCTTTTTGCAGCCCTTTCCAGGACTTTTTTACAGCCATTTTAGTGCCCAAAAGTTCGGGTTCCCATTGACTTCAATGGGGTCAAGTTCGGGTTAAGTTTGGATCCAGAACCTGAACTTTTTTGCGAAGTTCGGCCGAAACTGTCGAACCCGAACTTCCAGGTGTCCGCTCAACTCTACTGCTAGACACATATTTGGATGGACATTACATTCAGCACTACCAAACATACAGGAGAATAAACCATAGCATTACATGCCTCTTACACCCACTGGGAGCAGACCGCTATGATCAGTTCTTTTTGCCAGATCTCATCTCTGCAGAGAGCCAATTGTTACACAACATGCACCTTAGGTCCTCACTTTTCGATTATTCTCCTCCTCTTGGTGCCTCAACAATGTCATCCTGCTGCTACCCCCAATACTGTGCTGCCTTATGCCCCCAAATACTCAACTGAAGAACTAAAAGTACCATACAGATAGTTCCCCACATACTACCACTTTCCCAAAGTCCCACCAAAAGTAATACTTCACTCCCAGACTGCACTCAATAGTAACAGTGCCCCCTACAGTAATAATGCTCCCCAAGAGTGCCCCTATTACTAGCAATAGGAGTATAATAAAAATGCCTTGACAGTACCCCTAGTAATAATAATGCCACCTTAGTTACCCAGTATAATGACCCCTGCAATTACCCTGTAGTTCTAATGGCCGCCTGCAGCAATAACTCCCCTGTAGTGCCCCCTATATTATAATGCTTCTGTAGTGCCAGTATGTGTAATGCTCCCTCCCTAGTGCCAGTATATAATGTTCTCCCCATAATGTCAGTATATAATGCTCCCCATGTAGAACAAGTATATAGTGCACCCCTTGAAGTGCCAGTATATAATGCTCCCCTATGTTTCCTCCTTGGTCATCTTCCATTAAGTGGATGGTGCGATCTGACACTAATGTACCTTGACCTTCCAGTTCACATCTAATGTCTTTGGAAGTTGTTCTAGGCTCTTTGGTTACCATTTGTATTATCCGTCTCTTCAAATTGTCATCAATTTTTCTCTTCTGGCCATGTCCAGGGAGGTTGACTACAGTCCTGTAGACCTTAAACTTCTGAATAATATGTACAACTGTAGTAACAGGAACATCAAACTGTTTTATAGCCTTTACCTTTAACATGTTTGTCTATAATTTTCTTTGTAATCTCCTGAGACAACTCACTCTCTAGCTTTCTATGGTCCATGTTCAGTGTGGTACCCACCATGATACCAATCAGCACAGTGACTACTTTTCACCCTTAAAATAGGCAGACTGACTGCTTACAAGAAGTTTAAAAACACCTGTGATGTTAAATACAGGACACACCTTGGTTTAACAGGTCTCTAAGGTCAAATTATTTTCAATCTTTCCTAGGGGTACCATCATTTCTGTCTAGGCCAGTTTCATTTTTTTAAATCATCCTGCTGAACCACAATTCAAAAGCAATGTCTGATTTTCAGCAGATTTTTATTTATTATTACTTTACTTAAATTACATGTTATTTCAGTGACCATTATGGGTTTTTCTTTCTTCGACAGAAGGGTACCAACAATTTTGTCCATGTGTGTATATATATATAATTCAGTGCCCCTTAGTATAGTGCCAGTATATAATGCTCCCCTATAGTACCAGTATGCATAACTTGGGCCGAGGAAATGTAGGTTATACTTTTGACTTTGGGTCTTTGCTTTTGCAGTGCATCCCCACTGTCTGTAGTGAAGAAACTCCCTATCCTACTGCCTATCTACAGTATCTATCTATCTATCTATCTATCTATCTATCTATCTATCTATCTATCTGTCTGTCTTAATACATATAGTGGTGCAGAAGACAATGTAAAGACAGATCTTTTCTGGACGCCTCATACGGTAGATTACTCTGGCGTTTTATGCTGTTTTTCTTTCTAATACTCCTTTGCTTTCAGTAAAAAACTATAATTATTAAAATAGAAAATGGTTTATTTCTTGCGTCTTGTAATGATCTTGTATTGTCCGGGAGAATAGTCTTTTATGCAGTGGAAGATTTTTTTTTTGACATTATATCCCGTTTGGCAGCTTTTAATATATTTTAACTCCCACAGGCAACAAAAGCCAAATTAACCCTTCTATTGCTAATGACCGTATTAAATCAATTATCTATTCAGCGGGGCTGGTAGATGGCTGCAATTAGCTTCGCAGGTACAGGTTGATTAAGTCGTATTTTCATAGTTGTATTATCAGAGCCGGGTCTAATAGGGATTGAGTAATTACTGCTAATGTTATTGATAGCTGCTTCATGCATTTGCTGCTCACACAGCGGCTTTATTTAGACAGCAGATGGAGTTAACCTACCTGCAGCAGATATCATTCATGGCGGCCTCTTATGGGAGACATTAGGTTGCACAATATAGCGGTATTATTTATAGAAATACGTAAAGCCCATTCACTGGGTGGTGTTTGTTTCTGACGTTCCATACAACCGGGCAATGATAAAATGTACAGGTGTCAATGTGTGCGAATCGGGGACCACGTGAAAGTATACAATTGTCACAATAGTGGTCAATCAAATCAACAGCATAGCAGAGATGAATGGAATAAGTTAACACTCATCTTATTAGATTTCTTTTTTTCAGGTTCCCCACCTATATGTATTGTGGATGATGTTTCATCTTTCGTGAGGTTCCCCGGTCACTCTGCGACAAATGCTCCAGGCCTTGTAGCCATACCGCTCTCCACTCACTCGCTCCCTATCCTCAGCATCTCACAGTCCTCCCCTCTTGGTAAGAGTGGGCTGGTCCTGCTTCCTGCCAGGAAAGGGAGTTCCAGTCCAGATAGCAAGGCGCGAGAAAGCTCCTACTCCCAGGAATTGTATCCAACTCCCCGTGAGACCAACACTCCAGGTGGATATTTAGGAACCATATTCAGTTTTCCTGTCAGACCAACACTCCAGAGAGATCTTCTGAAACAAGAATACTGCTTTCAGAAAGCACCAGTTTGTCAAGATAGCTGAGTGAGCAGTGAAATTACAGCTTTACAGAGCCTGCTGCAGGGTGAGGGACTACAGCTCAGACACCAGTCCACCACCTACCTAAACAACCACCAGGCCAGATAAACATCAAGCCTGTATCACAGTGGACACCTATATCCACAAGTGTCTGCTAGTGCCAATTAATTGCCACACAACCAGCCACCATACCTCTTCATTTGATACCAAAAACTACACTTTGTACTTAATACTACTGGATGTGCAACAAGTTATGTTTTGCACTCAGTAAGGAGAGGCTTTTATACGTTTACTTCCAGTCTGATTCTTCAAACTACATTTTTACTGTGCCGATCCCCAAAGAGCGACAGCCTGAGGGAATACACCATGACACAACACCTCTTTATGGCCACTACCACTAACATCTTCTGCACAGGCTCCTCAGGGGTTCGCTGCACTCCCCTCCAATGGTGGCTTTAGGCAGACAGTATTATAATACACTGTATGAAAGAAGCAGCAGACATAATGCTGTATGGGGGGAGATTTATCAATGTGTTTATGCCAGTTGTGAATTGTAAATGCATCGAGAAGTATGGTGGTCACAATAAGCGGCACATTTATGACTCAAATGTTTTACTTTTTCTAACAAAAAGTGGGTGACCTGGAGGGCTACTCTTCTTTTTATTACAATTTTGTGTAATTAAAATGTATTTCGCTTAATAAATAAAACCCGTACATTTGTCAGAATTCTGGAAAGTCGCACTTTGCGTTCCACATTGCCTGCAGGGTGGGTATGGGGTTGGGGCAGAGGGGGTTCACACTAAGTTTTGCTTTAGAGCCCTATGAGATCTGTGCATGCCCCTTCCCATGCCACATGGATGTCATTTGATTCTGAATAGTCAATGGCAGTGCTGGGGTCCTAGGTTCCAATCCAACCAAGGACAACATCTGCACGGAGCTTCCATGTTCTCTAAGAGTCTCCTCTGGGTTCTTGGGTTTCCACCCATACTCCCAATAAATAGCTATTGGTTAATTGGCTTCCTATGAAAGTGCATATGCTGGCACTTTATAATTAACAGGATGCACTGACCTAATCCTACTTTTTTCCATGAGGATATCTGCCATGATCAATCACCTCTTTCTACCACGAGAATCTAAACAGACAATTACCATAGGTTTCTAGAACTTGTGAACTCACTTGGCTCATCTGCATTCCTCGTGAAATTACGCCACAAATGTATTTTAATAAAGTGCCAATGAATGTGACATTACAATAATGTGGCAATTACTTAACGTCTGATCTGTCCTTTGACTTCCCTCTCCTTGTACCGCAGCCAATAAAATGGGGCGCTAAATGTGAAACTCAATACAAATCAATGACTAATTAAATTTATGTCGAAATTAATAAATCAGGTCTATTCGGCTTCATGTTCTGATGACTAATTTCTATTATGGTGAATACAGTTATTAGATTCAGAATTTAATGAACCATATTGTTGAATGAAATTCTTGTGACAATTGGGAATAATGGAATATATTAACCTCTTGTCAACTCCTCGCGACTCTACATTAGATGACAAATTAAGATATAATGGTGACGAGATCCTCATGATTAATAGTAGTGTGCCGAGATTTTGATCCACCAGATTATCTGTTTGTGTTGCGGAGGGTTGTTGTCTCTGATATGAGAATTAAATCACAAAAGGTCCTCTCAATGTAGACAACTACACATCACACAAATACAGTATATACCAGTGATGGCTATCCTCCGGCACTCCAGCTGTGGTGAAACTATGACTCCCAGCATGCTCCATTCATTTCGGGTCTATGGAGTTCTGAGTACGCAAGTGTACTTCTTGGGAGTTGTAGTTTTACCACAGCTGGAGTGCCGGGTTAGTCATCACAGGTATATAGTGTACCATATAATCCCAACCATCCCGGATGCAGCTGGTCAGTTCCCAATTTCAGCCTCTGCCCCATTGTCCCTGGACAGCTGCCACATGTCCCGACTTCAACTGTATCTTCATCCTCAGGTTGCTGATACAGTTGATCACAGTGGTCCACCATTTCCCTGCTGCTGCTGGTTAGGTGCAGGCACGATATGGGATGTCATCATGCCTGCCTTGCCAAGCCACAGGCAGTACAGTCCAGAGAGCAGAGCAGTCCTGCTTTACCAACCGACTGGGATGCAGCCGGACAGTCCCAAAATTCAGTCTCTGTCCCATGGTCCCAGGACGGCTGCCGCATGTCCCGACTTCAACTGTATGTTTGTCCTCAGGATGCAGATATAGTTGAACACAATGGTCCACCATTCCGCTGCTGCTGCTGTTTTAGCACAGGCGTGATACAGTGATGTCACCGGGCCTGCTGCATCTATCCATGGACAGAGCAGTCCTGGAATGTATCATAGAGATATGGGCTAGGTGAGTATTGAAACCACTGTGGCATCATGTGTATGGGGACACTTATGGGACCTCATAATGTGTTGGGTGCACTTATGGGTGCTTCATACTGTGGGGAAGCCCTTATGGACTTTATACTTTATTGAGGCACTTATTGGGGCACTATACTATGTGAAGGCACTTATGGAGACTTTATACTGTGGGGAAACCCTTATGGACTTTATACTTTATGGAGGCACTTATCGGGTACCGTACTATACTATGTGAAGGCACTTATGGAGACTTTATACTGTGGGGAAGCCCTTATCGACTTTATACTTTATGGAGGCACTTATCGGGTCACTATACTATGTGAAGAGACTTATGGAGGCTTAATACTGTGGGGAGACGCCTAATACTGTGTGTGCAGAGGCAATTATACAGTGTAAGACTGTGTGTGGGGCACTTACGGGGGCCTCATAATGTGTAAGGTGACACTTCGGGTGGCATCACTCTGTGTGGGGGGTACTTATAGGAACTTTCTACTGTGAGGGGGCTTTTGATTTCCTGTGTGGGGCAATTAGGGGCATTGTGCTGTAAATGGGCATTAAGGGGCATCATACTGTGTCAGGGGCACTAAGGGGGTATTCTTACAATGTGTGGGGAACTATTAAAGTGTGTCTCCTCATGGGCTCGCTGCACGCCTCCCAGTGGTGGCTTCAGGCAGACAGTATTATAATACACTGTATGAAGGAAGCAGCAGACATAGAGTTGTATGGGGGAGATTTATCAATGAGTTAATGCCAGTTGTGTGTTGAGAAGTATGGTGGTCATAATAAGCGGCACAGTTATTACTGAAATGTTTTTCTTTTTCTAACACAAAGTGGGTGACCTAGAGGGCGATTTTTTTTTCTATTACAATTTTGTGTAATTAAAATATATTCCTCTTAATAAATAAAACCGATAAATTTGTCAGAAATCTGGAAAGTCGCACTTTGCGCTCCACATTGCTTTGGAGGGTGTGTATGGGGCAGTGTTCCCTCTAAGCCTTGGCAGCTGCTGAGCGGGGTCGGCTCATAGCTGGGCACATTGCCATCAAAGGTGGGCGATCGGAAAACCTAAGATAATTGTCACATCAAAGAGCATTCAGTGTAACCCCTGCACCATCCCGTACAATACAGTAAAATGGCTGCACTATGCTGTGTAATATACAGTATTATCCATATACCATGCTGTATAATATACAGTATAATCCATATACCATGCTGTACAGTATACAGTATAATCCATATACCATGCTGTATAGTATACATTATAATCCCTTCACCATGCTGTACAGAATACATTATAATCTCTGCACCATGCCGTACAATATACAGTATAATCCATACACCATGCTGTACAATATGCACAATAACCCCACAATGTAGGTGTTATACTGTATATTGTACGGCATGTTGTATGGATTATACTGTATATTGTACAGTATGGTGTATGGATTATCATGTATATTGTATACGTAGGGTTGTTTCGATACCAAAATTTTGATTCGGTTTCGATACCATAAAAAAGTATTGCCATACTTGATACCATTCGATACCACGCGAAAAAAATAAAACGCCAAAAAAGCCGCGTGCATTCCGCATTTTATGGAACGACCGGCCCTTAATCGAACAGTCCTATCCTATTTTTCGGGGGGACAACAGTTTTTCTGTTATTTCTTTTCTTTTACGGCGTTCACCGTTTTAATAGTTTTGACATTTCGGACGTGGCGATATGTAGTATTTTATTTATTTATTTATTGTTTATATATTTTATATGTAAAATTGGGTGACTTATACTTAATATTTTGGTTTATTTTTTAACTTTTTTTTTTTTTTTACAGTTTATTTAATAACCATTTCTCCCTTAGGGGCTAGAACCTGGGATCTTTTCATCCCTTGTCCTATTCCCCCTAATAGAGCTCTATTAGGGTGAATTGGACTTCACACTCTCCCTGCTGCCCTGTACACAGTGCACACAGCAGCAGGGAGCTGACCATGGCAGCCAGGGCTTCAGTAGGATTACTCTGCTGGGGCTCCGATCATAAGCTGCCACCAATAAGGAGGGGAGGAGAGAGGACCCTGTGGCCACTGCTACCAATGTTTTTAATACTGTGGAGGGGGGGGGGCGCACCTGAGGGGTTAATTGCCGCAGATCGCAGCACTCTGTCAAAGGCAGGGTGCCGACAATATGTTTCTCCCGCTGCTGTATTTGTATATTAAACGTTAGTTTTAATTGGTGGTGCAGTGCGCCCTCCTCTTCTCCTCCGCGCCCTCATTGGTGGCAGCAGCAGCAGCACAGGGGGAGGAACAGACTGCTTTCTTCTTCCCTGTGCTGCCCAGGAGAACACGGAGCGCGCTGACAGCAGCACGATCCATGTTCTCTGATACCAGACTGTGCAGTAGAACAGCCTAGTATCGATAAAAGACAAATCCTGGTATCGAGCTCTATACCAGACAAAAGTATCAATTGGGTATCGAAAGTTCGAAACAACCCTATTGTATAGCATGGTGCATGGATTAATGTATACTGTACAGCATGGTGCAGGGATTATAATGTAAATTATACAGCATGGTGCAGGGATTATAATGTATATTATACAGCATGGTGCAGGGATTATAATGTAATTATACAGCATGGTGCAGGGATTATAATGTATACTGTACAGCATATTGCATTGATTATAATGTATATTATACAGCATGGTGCAAGGATTATAATGTATATTATAAAGCATGGTGCAGGGATTATAATGAATACTGTACAGCATGGTGCAGGGATTATAATGTATATTATACAGCATGGTGCAGGGATTATAATGTATATTATACAGCATGGTGCAGGGATTATAATGTATACTGTACAGCATGGTGCAGGGATTATAATGTATATTATACAGCATGGTGCAGGGATTATAATGTATATTATACAGCATGGTGCAGGGATTATAATGTATACTGTACAGCATGGTGCAGGGATTATAATGTATATTATACAGCATGGTGCAGGGATTATAATGCATGTATACTGTACAGCATAGTGCAGGGATTTTAATGTATATCATAAAGCATGGTGCAGAGATTATAATGCATACTGTACAGCATGGTATATGAACTATCCTGTATATTGTATGGCACGGTGTATGGATTATAATGTACATTGTATAGCATGGTGTAGGCCCCAGCAGCGCCGTGGTGCCATGGATCCTGTGCATGAGTTGCTCATTTGTACTCTGTTTGAGCCATTTCGGTCTGAGATTGCCATATAGCGGATCTCAGGATCAGGTTTTTTTCTTTACTTTTCTGTTCTTTTGACGGATGAGAAGAACAGAAAAATAACGATGAGTGAACTCAGCCTAATTTATGTAAAGTGTAAGTAAATAAGGAACCTCAACCTTCCAACTAGACTCCAATAAAGGAACAGGCAAATCCTGAAATCCTGACGGCTGCTGCTGGCCACAGGAGTGGACTCTGGACTGGGAATCTTCTTCAAATGTCTACGACAGGGTACGAGTGACCGAGGCTCTGACAGCAGGGAGGGCACTAAACAACAGGCTCAGCAGGTGTATGTCCAAACGTGCTCTTGTACCCCCTGTGGTGCTATTTTTGAAAATTTACACTCTTTTTCTCTCTTGCAGAAAAGAATGGATATGGAATACCCTATATGTGAAACCAGTATTGACCCTTCCTCTTCCGATTAGCATTATTATATGATTACTTTATGATAGAAAATTATTTCTCGGAGTTACTATGTTCTCTTTCTATTGTAGTTACTATTATTTTTCGGAACATTTTTTCCAAATTGGGGTGTTATGCATGAGATGTTTGATCTTTATGCACTACGAACATGAATAGAATTTCTCTGTTCCCCTATACCAGTGATGGGCAACGTGCGGCTCTCCAGCTGTTGCAGAACTACAACTCCCAGCATGCAAAGCCTGTCTATAGCTATCAGCCTACTGCAGGGCATGGTGGGAGTTGTAGTTTAGCAACAGCTGGAGAGCCGCACTTTGCCCATCACTGCCCTATACAATCGGGTAAGGGAACCACATATGATGATCGCATGCCAGTTATCCGACATTGGTTCTATGTGTGGCCCCTAGTTGCCCTGCTTCATGTAACAGAATTGTGTGATGGGTCAAGGTTACTTATTATCCTGTTCACAATGGTGGAACTCATATTATTTTTTTATATAAGAGATAGGAGTCTGTGGTTTGCTACGGCTGTGTTTGATGTCCGTGATGCGGATACCGAGCAGCTGTATCGGCCATGTCTCGTGTTCAGTGGAAGATGCGTCATGACATGTGGAATCTCCATCCCGTTATTATCTGTTTATCTAACATCTCACTCTATTCCCCCATTATACTGTTAATAAACCTGGATTTTCGGTGTATTGTTTCAATGGCAAGATATACATAGCCTCTGTTACATATAGTCATGGGACTGCATCACTAGGGATATACTTGCGGATCACGTGACCCAGAGCGCAGTCACATGCGAGTATCGCTGGGCCGCTGTGTAATGTGCATAGTGCATGACGCTGAATACATGTGCTGGTATGTGGTTTCCTTAGGGCTCGTTCACATCCCCGTTTGTCTTTTCCGTTCTCCGGCTCCGTTAAGGAGCAGGAGAACGGAAAGGACGGATGCTGTACATAACTGACACCTAACTGACACCAACGGAGCCTAAAGACCCCATAGACTTTAATGGGGTCCGTTTGGTGTCCGCTCAGAACAGGATTTTTGAGCGGACACGAAAGTAGTGCATGCAGGACACCAAACGGACCCCATTAAAGTCTATGGGGTCTTTAGGCTCCGTTGGTGTCAGTTAGGTGTCAGTTCTGTACAGCATCCGTCCTTTCCGTTCTCCTGCTCCTTAACCGAGCCGAAGAACGGAAAAGACAAACGGTGATGTGAACGAGCCCTTATCTGTTTTGTTTTTAACCTACACCTGTGTTCACACAACTGTGAGATATTTTAATTATCACTGATCATGTATACACTGTGGGATATGTTGGTTATCACTAATTATGTAGAAGACATGGATATAAATGAATTATTATGAATTATTTTTTTCACACATGGGTTCACTGCAATGATTAGGATGAAATTTGGTGATAGATCATGTTCTATTTTCATTTATGTATAAGAATTGTGCTTTATTCACTAATTATGTTTAACCACCTCAGGACCACCTAACGCACGGATGCGTCCGGCCGGCGGTCCTGTTGCTCTGGCTGGACGCATCCGTGTGTCATCTTGCGAGACGCGAGATTTACAGTGGCGCACGGCTCGGCAGTTATACTGCAGCCTGACAGTGATGATCAATCGCTGGCAGGCTGTAGATGTGAAATAAATCGCATCAAACAGGTATATCAGACGCTGTTTTGTTAACAGCGTCTGATATACCTGCTACCTGGTCCTCTGGTGGTCCCATTTGCTGGGATCGACCACCAGAGGACCAGGTAGCTATGCAAAGTTGCACCAAGCACCACACTACACTAAACCCCCCGGCCCGGGGTCACTTATTAACCCCTTGTTAACCCCTTGATCACCCCATCTAGATTCCCTTATCACCCCCCTGTCATTGATCACACCCCTGTAAGGCTCCATTCAGACATCCATATGTGTTTTGCGGATCCGTGGATCCGCAAAACACGGACACCGGCAATGTGCTTTCCGCATTTTGCAGATCCGCACATTGCCAGAACTATATAGAAAATGCCTTTCCTTGTCCGCAATTGCGGACAAGAATAGGACATGTTCTATATTTTTGCGGAACGGAAGTGCAGACCCGGAAGTGCGGATCCGCAATTCCGGATCCGAGCGGGACAAAGTCTGTCCCCATAGAAATGAATGGGTCCGCAATTCCGTTCCGCAAACAGAATTGCGGACGTGTGAATGGGGCATAAGGGTTCCTTATCACCGCCAGTTAGTTAGCTACTTGTTGGGTAGTTAGCACCCAGCCCACCGCACCGCAGTCACTGATTTTGGCAGAGATTTTTTCATCCACATTGATCGATGCGAATGAGGAAATCTGTGCCGTTCATTTTTTTTTTTCAGCCCATAGGCTGAACGGAAAAAAAAATGTCATTACTAGAGATGAGCGAACACCTGGAAGTTCGGGTTCGGGAAGTTCGGCTGAACTTCCCGAAAATGTTCGGGTTCAGGATCCGAACTCGACCCGAACTTTATCCTGAACCCGAACCCCATTGAAGTCAATGGGGACCCGAACTTTTAGGCACTAAAAAGGCTGTAAAATAGTCCAGGAACGGGCTAGAGGGCTGCCAATGGCAGCAAAATGTAGGTAAATCCCCTGCAAACAAATGTGGATAGGGAAATGAATTAAAATAAAATAAAATAAATAAAATTTAACCAATATCAATTGGAGAGAGGTCCCACAGCAAGGAATCACGCGTCATATCACCCACCACTGGAGAAGGCCACTTTCAGTTATTTAGGCCCAGCACCCAGACAGAGGATAGAGGTCCCACAGCAAGGAATCATGCGTCATATCAACCACCACCGGAGAAGGCCACTCTCAGTTATTTCGGCCCAGCACCCAGACAGAGGAGAGAGGTCCCACAGCAAGGAATCATGCGTCATATCACCCACCACCGGAGAAGGCCACTTTCAGTTATTTTGGCCCAGCACCCAGACAGAGGAGAGAGGTCCCACAGCAAGGAATCATGCGTCATATCAACCACCACCGGAGAAGGCCACTCAGTTATTTTGGCCCAGCACCCAGACAGAGGAGAGAGGTCCCACAGCAAGGAATCATGCGTCATATCAACCACCACCAGAGAACGCCACTCTCAGTTTTTTCGGCCCAGCACCCAGACAGAGGAGAGAGGTCCCACAGCAAGGAATCATGCGTCATATCACCCACCACCGGAGAAGGCCACTTTCAGTTATTTCGGCCCAGCACCCAGACAGAGGAGAGAGGTCCCACAGCAAGGAATCATGCGTCATATCAACCACCACCGGAGAAGGCCACTCTCAGTTATTTCGGCCCCACCACCCAGACAGAGGAGAGGTTCATTCAACTTTGGGTTGCACCGCAAGATCATGGTAAAGTTAAAAAAATGAGGATTCAATAAAGAAGTGCCCCGGAGTACAAGAATACATGGTTGAGGGGGAGGCAGTTATAAATGTCTATTCTGCACAAGGGAGGCACAGGTCCTGTGGGATCTATGCCTGGTTCATTTTTATGAACGTCAGCTTGTCCACGTTGGCTGTGGACAGGCGGCTGCGTTTGTCAGTAATGACGCCCCCTGCCGTGCTGAATACACGTTCAGACAAAATGCTGGCCGCCGGGAAGGCCAGCACCTCCAAGGCATAAAATGCTAAATCTGGCCACGTGGACAATTTGGAGACCCAGAAGTTGAATGGGGCCGAACCATCAGTCAGTACGTGGAGTGGTGTGCAGACGTACTGTTCAACCATGTTATGAAATGCTGCCTCCTGCTAACACATTCCGTATCAGGTGGTGGTGCAGTTAGCTGTGGAGTGGAGACAAAACTTTTCCACATTTCTGCCATGCTAACCCTGCCCTCAGAGGAGCTGGCCGTGACACAGCTGCGTTGGCGACCTCTTGCTCCTCCTCTGCCTTCGCCTTGGGCTTCCACCTGTTCCCCTGTGACATTTGGGAATGCTCTCAGGAGCGCCTCTACCAGCGTGCGCTTATACTCGCGCATCTTCCTATTATGCTCCAGTGCAGGAAGTAAGGTGGGCGCATTGTCTTTGTACCGGGGATCCAGCAGGGTGGCAACCCAGTGGCCGGAAACGTTAAAATGTGGGCAACTCTGCTGTCGTTGCGCAGGCACTGCAGCATGTAGTCGCTCATGTGTGCCAGGCTCCCTAGAGGTAAGGACAAGCTGTCCTCTGTGGGAGGCGTATCGTCATCGTCCTCCGTATCCCCCCAGCCACGCACCAGTGATGGGCCTGAGCTGTGTCGGGTGCCACCCCGCTGTGAACCTGCTTCATCCTCATCCTCCACCTCCTCCTCCTCGTCCTCCAGTAGTGGGCCCTGGCTGGCCACATTTGTACCTGGCCTCTGCTGTTGCAAAAAACCTCCCTCTGAGCCACTTCTAACAGACTGGCCTGAAAGTGCTAAAAATGACCCCTCATCCTCCTCCTCCTCCTGGGCCACCTCCTCTTCCATCATCGCCCTAAGCGTTTTCTCAAGGAGACATAGAAGTGGTATTGTAACGCTGATAACGGTGTCATCGCCACTGGCCATGTTGGTGGAGTACTCGAAACAGCACAGCAGGGCACAGGTCTCGCATGGAGGCCCAATCATTGGCGGTGAAGTGGTGCTGTTCCGCAGTGCGACTGACACGTGCGTGCTGCAGCTGAAACTCCACTATGGCCTGCTGCTCGCACAGTCTCTCCAGCATGTGCAAGGTGGAGTTCCACCTGGTGGGCACGTCGCATATGAGGCGGTGAGCGGGAAGGCCGAAGTTCCGCTGTAGCGCAGACAGGCGAGCAGCGGCAGGATGTGAACGCCGGAAGCGCGCACAGACGGCCCTCACTTTATGCCGCAGCTCTGACATGTCGGGGTAGTTGTGAATGAACTTCTGCACCACCAAATTCAGCACATGCGCCAGGCAAGGGATGTGTGTCCCAGAGCTGCGACGAGATTTCGCCCATTATCGCACACCACCAGGCCGGGCTTGAGGCCCACCGGCAGAAACCACTCGTCGTTCTGTTGTTCAATACCCCGCCACAACTCCTGCGCGGTGTGGGGCCTGTCCCCCAAACATATGAGTTTCAGAATGGCCTGCTGACGTTTACCCCGGGCTGTGCTGAAGTTGGTGGTGAAGGTGTGTGGCTGACTGGATGAGCTGGTGGAAGCAGAGGAGGAGGAAGCCGAGTAGGAGGAGGAGGCTACAGAAGGCAAAGAATGACGCCCTGCTATCCTTGGCGGCGGAAGGACGTGCGCCAAGGAACTCTCCGCCTGCGGCCCAGCCGCCACTACATTTACCCAGTGTGCAGTTAGGGAGATATAGCGTCCCTGGCCGTGCTTACTGGTCCACGTATCTGTGGTTAGGTGGACCTTGCCACAGATGGCGTTGCACAGTGCACACTTGATTTTATCGGATACTTGGTTGTGCAGGGAAGGCACGGCTGTCTTGGAGAAGTAGTGGTGGCTGGGAACAACATAATGTGGGACAACCATGGACATCAGCTGTTTGAAGCTGTCTGTGTCCACCAGCCTGAATGACAGCATTTCAAAGGCCAGTAGTTTAGAAATGCTGGCATTCAGGCCCAGGGCTCGAGGGTGGCTAGGTGGGAATTTACGCTTTCTCTCCAAGGTTTGTGAGATGGAGAGCTGAACGCTGCCGTGTGACATGGTGGAGATACTTGGTGACGCAGGTGGTGGTGTCGGTGGCACATCCTCTGTTTGGTGGGAGGCAGGTGCCAACGTTCCTCCCGAGGCGGAGGAAGAGGCCGAGGCAGCAGCAGAAGAGGGAGCAGGGAGAGCCAGAGTGAGTTCCTTGCTTTTAAGGTGTTTACTCCACTGCAGTTCATGCTTTGCATGTAGATGCCTGGTCATGCAGGTTGTGCTAAGGTTCAGAACGTTAATGCCTTGCTTCAGGCTCTGATGGCACAGCGTGCAAACCACTCGGGTCTTGTCGTCAGCACATTGTTTAAAGAAGTGCCATTCCAGGGAACTCCTTGAAGCTGCCTTTGGGGTGCTCGGTCCCTGGTGGCGGTGGCCAGTAGCAGGCGAACTCTCTTGGAGGCGGCTGTTCTGCTTTTGCCCCCTGCTCCCTCTTTTGCTACGCTGTTGGCTCGGTCTCACCACTGCCTCTTCCTCTGAACTATGAAAGTCAGTGGCACGACCTTCATTCCATGTGGGGTCTAGGACCTCATCGTCCCCTGTATCGTCTTCCACACAGTCTTCCTCCCTGACCTCCTGTTCGGTCTGCACACTGCAGAAAGACACAGCAGTTGGCACCTGTGTTTCGTCATCATCAGAGACGTGCGGACTGCGATGAGGTGGTATTCCCATGTCCTCATCATCAGGAAACATCAGTGGTTGTGCATCAGTGCATTCTATGTCTTCCACCACTGGGGAAGGGCTAGGTGGATTCCCTTGGGAAACCCTGCCAGCAGAGTCTTCAAACAGCATAAGAGACTGCTGCATAACTTGAGGCTCAGGCAGTTTCCCTGATATGCATGGGGGTGATGTGACAGACTGATGGGCTTGGTTTTCAGGTGCCACCTGTGCGCTTTCTGCAGAAGACTGTGTTACGGTTACTCCCAGGCTAGCTGGAAGCTGGACCGCTTGGATAGTCTGGATCTCTGTTTAGGGAGAGAGAGAGGAGCCGCTTCGTCTCGATATCCAGAAGGATCCTGTAAATGTAGAACAATCCCACTAGCTATTTTACAGCTAGGATAATCTTCCGCCCACAACAAAACGAGTCGACGCTGCGATTTGAAGGTCAAGCTAGGACTGACTGTCCTGGGGCACACAGCCTCTTTTATTTACAATCCACAAACATAGTACTGCCCACAGGGGTCTGAAATACAACCAATCAATCCATACAATACACACCGACACTCCCACACAAAATCCTCACCTCTGCCTGTGATCGGATTACTGAACACAATGGCTAATATAATTATCACAGGCAGAGAAATACAGTTTTATAAAACATATCACAGGAACCCCAAAACATGCAATAACCCCATAACAAGTATATCCTCGGAACCGGGGGATCTGGGTGAGCCACATATCCAAAATTCACCCAGATCCGTTCAGTGGTTTGGACGATACAGGTTAATGCAGATTCCACAGAACATATACAGGCTATATAAAAATAATGACTGTATCATGTGTCCCCTGCTGTATAGTTTAAAACTACTGCCCGATGTCTTTGTGCACCAAATACCGGCGAGATGGCACCGTGTAGAAAAGTCCAAACAGTGTCTGTGAGTTAAAATGGCCGCCATCCATTGTTCTCACCATGTGCTTCATCCATGAAATGGTGGCCATCCAGTAACTCCACAGTATGTCCCCAGATGGTTCTTAAAGGGCCGTAATCCAGAGGCAGGAGGCGGGCAAGCAGTCCTCTACAGGCACAAGTGGCGGAGCTGGTTCCGCCACATTTCTCCTCTTTACCAATCAGACTAACAGGGTAAATAACAGTTTTGTAACAGTGCTCCCTTTTTGTGGAACACTCTGGCAGACACTGTCTGACCCCTTTTCGGGGCAGACTAAGGCTGTCCAGACCGCTGGTTATGCTGGGCTGAGGTCTGTTTGTCTGGACAACCCGTCGGCGTTGCCATTCTGTTTCCCAGGTCTGTAGGTAATGGTGAAGTTGAAGGGTTGTAACGATAAACTCCAACGTAAAAGTCTGCCGTTATCCCCAGAGACCCGGTTTAGCCACACCAACGGGTTATGGTCTGTAACCAGAGTGAACTCTTGTCCATACAAATAGGGAGTCAATTTCTTTAGTGCCCACACCAAAGCCAAACACTCTTTTTCTACCGCTGCATAGCTGACTTCGCGTGGCAGGAGCTTACGGCTGATGTAGGCAACTGGGTGCTCCCCTCCGTCTTCGCCTACTTGGCTGAGGACAGCTCCCAGCCCGAACATGGAAGCGTCTGTATGTACGATAAAACGTTTGTTAAGGGCTGGGGCCGCCAAGACAGGAGCGTTAACAAGAGCATTTTTGAGAGCTTGGAAAGCCGTTTCACAGTGGGGAGACCACAGGACCTGTCGAGGTAAGTTTTTCTTGGTCAGGTCAGTCAGGGGTTTGGCAAGTGTGCTGTAGTCTGGTACAAACCGTCTGTAGTACCCTGCTGTGCCCAGGAATGCTAGGACCTGAGTCTTAGTGGTGGGGGTGGGCCAATTGGCGACAGCTTCTATCTTGGCCGGCTCTGGTCGCTGTTTCCCACACCCTACCCGGTGACCCAGGTACTGTACCTCGGCCATCCCAAAGTGGCATTTTTCTGGCTTCAGAGTCAGGCCAGCAGCCCGGATCTGATCCAGAACCATTCCTACATGAGCTAAGTGGTCCTCCCAGGACTCACTGTGGATCGCTATGTCGTCCAGGTATGCGCAAGCAAAACTCTGGAAGCCATCCAGGAGCCTATCGACCAAGCGCTGGAATGTAGCTGGGGCATTCTTCATCCCGAACGGCATTACCTTAAACTGATATAAGCCGAGCGGGGTGACGAATGCCGACTTGGGACAGCCTCCTGGGCCAGGGAATCTGCCAGTAACCCTTGCAGAGGTCGATGGTGGTCAGATAATTTCCCCTGGCTATACGATCGAGTAGCTCGTCTACCCTGGGCATAGGGTAGCGTCCGTCACTGTCTTTTCATTGAGCCTCCGATAGTCTACGCAAAACCGGGTTGTACCATCTTTCTTGGGCACCAGGACCACTGGGGAAGCCCAGGGACTATCGGAGGGCTCAATTACCCTGAGTTGGAGCATCTCATCAATCTCCTTCTTCATCCCTGTCCTAACTGCCTCTGGGATTCGGTAAGGAGCCTGGCGTAAAGGAGCTTGTCCCGGGGTATCTACCTGGTGGGTGCTTAAGGTAGTGTACCCTGGCTTCTGGGAGAAAGTGGGGCTTTTGGACTGCAGGAGTTGGTTAAGCTGCTCCCTTTCAGTGGGGCTAAGTCGGTCCCCTATCTTGACCTGAGCTACTATATCTGCGTGGGTACTCTTTTCTAACAGATCTGGAATGGGTAGACTGTCGGGGTCTTCCTGAGGGGGACAGCATACGGCCATTACGTTCTCCGGCCGCTCAAGATATTCCTTGAGCATGTTCACATGGAATGTCTTTCTAAGATTGCTGTCATGGCAGCTAGCTATTACGTAAGTGGTGTCTCCCCTTTTCTCCACTATCTGGTAGGGGCCCTGCCAGTACGCCTGCAATTTGTCTGTCTTAACTGGCTTAAGCACTAACACCTTTTGCCCTATGGTAAAGATTCTCTTTCGGGCCCCCGATCGTACCATACCTTCTGTCTTCTCTGGGCCGATTGGAGGTTAGCCTGCACTGATTTGGCTAATTGCTCCATTCGGTCCCTGAGTTCCAGCACGTACGGCACAATGGGGACACCGTCAGTCTCCATCTCTCCCTCCCAGTGCTCCCGGATCAGGTTCAGGGGTCCCCGTACCTTTCTTCCGTAGAGCAACTCGAAGGAGAGAACCCGGTCGTTTCCTGGGGCACCTCCCGATAAGCAAATAGGAGGTGCGGCAGAAAGCGCTCCCAGTCTCGGTATTCCTGAGTAAACGTCTTGAGCATTTGTTTGAGGGTCCCATTGAACCTCTCACAAAGTCCGTTCGTCTGGGGGTGGTATGGAGAGCTCAGGAGGGACTTAATTTTGCAAACCTGCCAGAGTTGCTGAGTCAATTCGGCAGTAAATTGGAGTGCCTCGGTCGGACAGGATTTCTTTTGGAAATCCTACCCGGAGAACACCTGCACCAGCGCATTCGCTACCGTATCCGCTTGGATGTTGGATAGGGCGACAGCTTCCGGGTACCTGGTAGCGTAGTCCACTACGGTAAGAATGTAGCGCTTACCGGAGGGACTAGGGGTAGCAAGCGGTCCCACTAGGTCAATAGCAACCCTGCTGAAGGGTTCCTCCACAATGGGCATATTTACTAGATGAGCTTTAGAGTGATCGCCTCTCCTCCTACTCGTTGACACACATCGCAGGTATTACAATAAGTCCTAACATCAGCGTGTACCCCTGGCCAAAAGAACGTGTGAGTAATGCGGTGTAGGGTGCGGGTTACAGCTAGGTGGCCTGCCAAGGGAATGTCGTGTCCTATCTTGAGTATTTCTCGACGGTATTTGTGGGGCACTACCAGCTGTCGCCTATGCTGCCCCTTTTCTCCGTCAAGCGATATAGCTTTCCCTTTTCCCATAAAAGGTTTCGTTATCTGACCCGCTCCCTCCGGTCTCTGCTCGTTCCCGGTACTTTTGTAATGTCGGGTCAGTCTTAGACTCTGTCTCGAAAGCATCTGGGGTGTCCCAGGGTATGGGACCTAACGGGTCAGTCAAGGTCGGGTAGGTCTTACCTGTGTCTCCCGCACTGGTGAGGGTTCTCGCTCCGTTTGGGCTTGGGCTCGGGTAGTCACTGGGTTCGCCTCGTTGTTGTATACTGGAGCATAGGCAGAAGTCATGGGGCCCAAATCGTTGCCCAGTAGTACTCGGCAGGTAAATTATCCATTATGCCCACGTTCACGGCCCCTTTCCCGCTCCCCAATCAAGATGTACTTTAGCGGTCGAATTTTGTACACATCTCCCCCGCCACTCTAACGGCCACAGTCTGCCCTGATCGCTTGTGCTCCGGCACCAAATGGCTCTGGACCAGTGTAATGGTAGCCCCCGTGTCTCTTAACCCCTCGGTAGATCGCCCCTCGAGCCATACCTTCTGCCGATGGTGCTGGCGGTTATCCGAAGCAGCATATACAGGATCTGCTTCATGAAGTGGTCCCAAATATTCCTCCATAGGGGCCTCTTGGTTAACACAGAGCGCCCGGGCAGGACGAGATGATCCAGAGGGGTAATTATAATCCCGGGGGGTCTGGTGTGCATTAAGGGGGCAGCTAGCCATGAGGTGCCCTGGTTGCTTGCATCGGTAGCAGGTCGGTCTGGGACGATCAGAGTTGTAATTCGGGGGTCCTGAGTACCGTACGGGCCCCGCGGGCACCGGGGCTCGGAATTCGTTACGTGGCGACGTACGGTAAACATCTTTGTGTTCGACCCGTGCTGGGGTTCGGTAGTTCGTGGGTTCATGTAGACGGGAGTCGTAATGTTCATCGGCCAATTTGGCTGCTTCTTCTAAGGTAGAAGGTCGTCTGTCTCGCAGCCATTCCTTCCCCTGCTGCTCCATGCCGTTATAAAAATGTTCTAAGAGAAATAATTGTAAAATTTCCTCACCAGTCACAGCTTTACTTCCGCTCATCCAGTGATTTGCCGCTCTCCGCATCCGGTGCGCCCATTCCATATGTGTATCGTTAGGCTTCTTTTTCGTGCTACGAAATTGTCGGCGATATGTGTCAGGAGTTACAGCGTACCGCCGCAACAGTGTCTCCAGCGCATACTGTGTCACTTCCTCAGCGCCCAGAGTCCGAAATGCTTCCAGGGCTCGCCCGGATAGTTTCCCAGACAATATCGTGGGCCACTCTCTGTTGGGATTCTGGTGCAGGGCACATTGCCTTTCGAAGTCCGCCAAATATTCATCGATTCCTGTCTCGCTCTCTAGGAAGGGTCTAAAAGCCGCATAGGGTATCTTTGGCCTCCCGGCGTGTTCGACAGGAATGATTACCTGCGGTGCTTCGGCATTGCGGTGTGCGGTCACCAGGCTGAGTTCGTGGGCTCGAGCCTTCTGTATATCCTCATCCGCTTCTGCCATCAACTGCTGCACCAGTTCCATAGGTGGGTTCGGCCCGTATAGCGAGAGTCTCTCCCGAACAATCCTGGCAATCTCCCGAACAAGCTCTGTGCAGCCTAAAAACCAGTGAGCAAGTAACTAGCAGAAGTTCAATCATTCACAGCTGTAGATCGATCCGTTCATTAGGTGCTGTTGCTGACTTTTCCCTGCCTAATCTCGCCCTCACAGAAGCTGCGTCCTCTCCCTACACTAATCAGAGCAGTGTGACGTGCGGTGCTACGTGATTCCAGCTTAAATAGAGGCTGGGTCACATGCTGCACTTGGCCAATCACAGCCATGCCATTAGTAGGCATGGCTGTGATGGGCTCTTAGGGCAAGAAGTAAAACGCTAGCTGATTGGCTGCTGTGCAGCCCTTCAGAAAGCAGGAAGTAATCGCCAAACAACGAACCCGAACTTTTTTGAAAATGTCCGGGTTCGGGTCCGTGTCCCGGACACCCCAAAATTCGGTACGAACCCGAACTATGCTCGAACTGTTCGCTCAACACTCATTACCCGTATGCTCAATATAAGGAGAATCGCAGAAACTCCTAATGTTGGCCATACGTGTAATGATTGCGGAGACCCTCAAATGCCAGGGCAGTACAAACACCTCACATGTGACCCCATTTTAGAAAGAAGACATCCCAAGGTATTCTGTAAGGGGTATGGTGAGTTCATGTAAAATTTTATTTTTTTCACAAGTTAGTGGAATATGACACTTTGTAAAAAAAAAAATAATAATAATCAGTTTCCGCTAACTTGTGCCAAAATTTTTTTTTCTGTGAACTCGTCATGCCCCTCACGGAATACCTTGGGGTGTCTTCTTTCCAAAATAGGGTCATATGTGGGGTATTTATACTGCCCTGGCATTTTAGGGGTCCTAAAGCGTGAGAATCCAAATACGTAAAAATGCCCTGTGAAATCCTAAAGGTACTCATTGGAATTAGGGCCCCTTTGCGCATCTTGGCTGCAAAAAAGTGGCACACATGTGGTATCGTCGTACTCAGGAGAAGTAGGGGAATGTGTTTTGAAGTGTATTTTTATATATACACCCATACTTTGTGTGAGAAATATTGCTGTAAACGACAACTTTTTAAAAAAAATTTATACAAAGTTGTCAATTTACAGAGATATTTCTCTCACCCAACATGGGTATATGTAAAAATACACCCCAAAACACATTGCCCTACTTCTCCTGAGTACGGCGATACCACATGAGTGACACTTTTGTACAGCCTGGGTGCGCAAAGGGGTCCAAATTCAAACGAGTACGTTTAGGTTTTACAAGGTTGCTAACAATTTAGCCCCACCCAAAATGCCAGAACAGTACAAACACCCCACAAATGACCCCATTTTGGAAAGAAGACACCCCAAGGTATTCGCTGAGGGGCATATTCAGTCCATGAAAAATTTAACTTTTTGTCACAAGTTAGCGGAAAGGGAGACTTTGTGAGAAAAAAACTATAAAAAATCAATTTCCGCTAACTTGTGCCAAAAAAAAAGAAGAAGTCTGGAATCCAAATGCGTAAAAATGCCCTCCTAAAAGGTACTCATGGGAATTTGGGCCCCTTTGCGCATCTTGGCTGCAAAGGATTGGCACACATGTGGTATCGCCGTACTCAGGAGAAGTAGGGCAATGTGTTTTGGGGTGTATTTTTACATATACCCATGCTGGATGAGAGAAATATCTCTGTAAATTGACAACTTTGTATAACATTTTTTTTAAAGTTGTCGTTTACAGAGATATTTCTCACACACAGTATGAGTATATGTAAAAATACACCCCAAAACACACGATAACACATGAGTGACACTTTTTTGCAGCCTGGGTGCGCAAAGGGTCCCAAATTCCAACGAGTACCTTTAGGATTTACATGGATGCTCACAATTTAGCCCCGCCCAAAATGCCAGAACAGTAAACACACCCCACAAATGACCCCATTTCAGAAAGTAGACACCCCAAGGTATTCACTGAGGGGCATAGTGAGTCCGTGGGAGATTTATAATAGAAACTTTATAATTTTTATTTTCCTCAGAAAGTGTCATTTTCCTCTAACTTGTGAAAAAAAATGAAATCATACATGAACTCACCATGCCCCTCCGCGAATACTTTGGGGTGTCTTCTTTCTAAAATGGTGGCATTTGGGGGGTATTTATACTTTCCTGGCATTCTAGCACCTGAAGAAACATGACAGGTGCTCAGAAAGTCAGAGCTGCTTCAAAATGCGGAAATTCACTTTTTTGCACCATAGTTTGTAAACGCTATAACTTTTACCCAAACCAATAAATATACACTTATTGGATTTTTTTTATCAAAGACATGTAGAACAATAAATTTTGCGAAAAATTTATATAGAAATGTAGTTCGTTTTTAAAATTTTACAACAGAAAGTGAAAATTTCCTTTTTTTGCAAAAATTTCGGTCATTTTTGATTAATAGCAAAAAAAGTTAAAATGTCAGCAGCAAAGAAATACCACCAAATGAAAGCTCTATTAGTGAGAAGAAAAGGAGGTAAAATTAATTTGGGTGGTAAGTTGTATGACAGAGCAATAAACGGTGTGGTGTCCTCATTTTTTGCAGACCCATTGAAATGAATAGGTCCACATCCTGTCCGCAAAAGAAACGTAATGGACACGGAAACAAACAACGTTCGTGTGCATGTAGCCTTAATTTACTTATTTTGGAAGTGCCGTTGAATTTTTTCTTTTTGTCTTTTTTGTTGGTGGATCGCCTCTTCAGCCGCTGGCACACCGCACTTACTTGACCGCTGTGCTGCTCATACCATTCTCGAAGTTTTATCTATCGATCTATCTACCTAGGGGATCTCTCTTTTTTTCTCTCTCTCTCTTTCTTTTTCTTTCTTTCTTTCTCTCTCTCTCTCTCTCTTTCTTTCTCTTTCTTTCTTTCTTTTTCTCTCTCTCTCTTTCTTTCTTTCTTTTCTCTCTCTCTCTCTCTCTTTCTTTCTTTCTTTTTCTCTCTCTTCTTTCTTTCTCTCTCTCTCTTTCTCTCTCTCTCTCTCTTTCTTTCTCTCTTTCTTTCTTTCTCTCTCTCTCTCTCTCTTTCTTTCTCTCTCTCTTTCTCTCTATCTCTTTCTTTCTTTCTCTCTCTCTCTCTCTCTTTCTTTCTCTTTCTCTCTCTCTCTTTATTTTCTTCTGTTCTAATAGTATTATTTGTCTTTCTAAGAGACAAGTGAATGGACACACATCTCTGTAAGCCTCCACACCGTCCTTCACATGCGCAGGCGTATTGTATGTCGTGCTTGTCCTTGTGTTGTTTGATTACAATTGTTAGGCTTTATGAAGTGACACAATTTGTTCTGGTTGATTAGCACTTGCAGAATTTATCAGGAATTAAACATAAACATCGTGGCAAAGGATTTCACTTGAGAGTCGATAAGGAGGTTACCTTCTACAATCTCTTCATTTCAACAGCAAATCCGATTCCCTTCATCATTCAGAACTTAAATGCAGATGGAATTGTTGTCTCAACTCATTTCCTAGTTTGTAAGGTGGCGACAACTAATCCAAAGTTTATATTTTATTATGTACAGGATTTACGGTGTTTGCTCAAGATGGCCAAATACTGTATGTGATAGAAGTAATTCTTCAGACAAATATTTGTGCAAGTTATTAACTGTTTACAAGATATTTCAGAAGCCATTCTCTAATGGCACTTAAAGGGGATGACTGGTTTAGAAAACATAGTTTCAAATGCTCCCAATTGACAGATGGGGGTCTCTTGCTCGGGACCATCAACTACAAGCCATAATGGAGGATATCTACTATACAGAGAGATTCTCATGCTTTGGAGGACCAAGCGTGTCTTTGCCTTACACCAATAGCCCACTGATTTCAGTAGCTAACCTGTAATGTTTTATTTCACCTGTGGTGGCGCTGCAGGAAAATTGACAGGTCCTCAAATGGGGACCCTTCTAGCGAAAAGGGATTGTCCAAAGTGAACCATCCCCTTAAAGACCATCTAGAACCAACTGAATAAACTATATTAATTTTTATAAAGCTAGAAATAGAAGTAAGGTGGGGCATGAAATACGAAAATCAATGCTTAGAAGCGTTTCCTGCTGATATCAGAACTTGGCACCTCCCATGGAAATGTTATTGTGAGTGTAACTAGCAAAATTATAGGGATCTGCTTAAAAGTATCTAATGTCTATGAGTAGTTTATTGGTGGTGTTGGGGTTCAGGTTTTATGTACATAAATAAAATATATTTTCTGTAACTTTTTGTAATCTGTTTTATGTATTTTGCGTTTCAAACCTCTCAGAGTTGAAGCTTGTTACAATGTCTACCACTGCTTCTCAATCTTTTTATATTGAAGTCTAGGACCAGACTGCCCATCTGGCAATTCTGGCAAATACCAGATGGCCTGGTGCCAGAACTGGCCCCCACTCCAGGGGAATCACTAGGTTAAATCATTCTGGGTTTTGGTGCCAAATGTGTTGCCCAGGGCCCTGAAAGTAGTGGCACAGGAGCCAATATTTTCTGCCTTCACCATTCATTCAAGCCCCAGCCTGGTAGGGGATCGTGGCCTGCTTTGCAGATTGAAAGGATGGAGTGAACTTAGGTGAGTATTTTTTTCTGTCACTTTCGGGGAATATATTACTGGGGGTCGGCTCTGTAGGAGGCACTGTAAGTACAAGGGGCACGATTGAGGGACATTACAAGTACTGGGGCAATACAGGAGGGCATTATACTACTGGTGCACTACAGGGCTATTACAGCTAGGGGCATTGGGGACTACAGGGGGGCATTATAACTAGTGTATTATAGCTAATGAGTGTATTATAACTAATGGGTCACTATAGAGGGCTTCACTACTACTGGGGGACTTATTACTAAGGGCACTACTACTATGGTCACTTTAGGGGCCCTATTGCTACTGAGGCACTGTAGATGGTCTTATTGCTTCCAGGGTCTCTTTAGGAGATCTTATTGTTACTGGGGACACTTTAAGAGAGCCGTATTGCTACTGAGAGCACTTTAGGGGCCTTATTGCTACTGGGAGCCTTTTAAGGGGCCTTATTACTACTGGGAGCACTTTGAGGGGTCTTATTACTACTGGAGGTACTTTAGAAGGCGTTATTGCTACTGGGAGCACATTAGGAGGCTTTATTTCTACTGGGGACACTTTAGGGGTTAGCAATAGGATAACACTGTTGGAGCACCAGCAGGGGGAGGATGATGGAGAAATGAGGACTCTAAAGTTGGCCATGCACATTCAATAGCTGTTCGGCTGACAGCTATCTCTCCTGTCTACCTCCCAGGTTCCCCATACACAAACACATTAGGCTCAGCTAAACATAAATATCTGTGTATGCTATGGGGAGAGAGGAGAAAGCTGCTTCCAGACAGTTCTAGCAAAGGCTTATCTCCTGGGAGAACAAAAGGATTGGGTGAAAATATTCTCGTCTTCCCCAACATCATCTGTCCAGGTAGAGTTGGGACAATAGTGTGTCAGCCTAATCCACCAGTCTAAGCAGATTTGACCGACAAAAGTATAATGTGTATGATCAGCTCAAGATGTCTGTGGCAAACTCTGCATTGAATAGGTATGGCCGAAAGAGGCCTGTCATGGCAGTCTGGGCCAAATGGAGAAGGTAAGGAAAGAGAACTTGGGTAATCAAAGGAGATTTCATTGGATGTATCAGGTATGTAGTTCTGTACACTCCTGTATGTTTTGTAGTGCATAAACCATATTTCACATTCTGACATAGTCTGCGTCCGACTCTCTAGAAGTTTCAAAAGATGGTGATGCCTGTGCTTCACAATCCAGGCCAAATATTTAAAAAATATCCTCTATTTATCTTGCCTTTTGGATAGAGTAACTATTAAAAGGATTTTCTAGGAGTGCAGTAAAACCTATCCTCAGAATAGGTCATCAATGTCTCATCAGTGCAGGTCCGACCCCCAGCACCCTGGCCAATCACTTGTTCCTAGGCCAGTGACACCATGTTCATCGGTCACATGGCCTAAGTGCAGCTTAGTCTCATTCATGCGACTGGGGCTGGGCCGCAATACCAAGTACATCCACTATACAATGCACGGCACTGTGCTTCGTCAGCTGCGAGGAGGCCGCAGTGCTCACTAGAGCACTGTTGCCTTTTCAAACAGCGGATTGGCAGCGGTGCTGTGGGTCGATTCCCCAGTGTTTTGATATTGATGGGATGTCCTGAGAATAGGTCTTCAATACTGTACTTCTAGTAACCCCCTGTAATATAAGCATATAAGGAGATATCAATCACTGAACTGAAGATTTCCAAGCAGGGACTCACCTGTATAGTTTATAATATATATATATATATATCAATATATGACCAGCTACGCCTCAACCAGAACTGGGGGGCATCTAACCACTGAGCCCTCGTCACTGTTTGAGAAGCACTGATCTAGACCAAGATTTCTGTAAAGTCTATAGAAAATAAGGAACAGCACTCCAAAGGATCTGTCATGAAATTAAAGTTTTGTTTTAGATCTGGTGTCACGAACAACAATAAGGCAAAAGTTCTGTCCAGAGTTGCCGTTTCCTGGGGCTTCCCCAACTGCAGTCAAAGCCCTTGCCAAAATTAAAAAACAAACATTATTTAATTTACCTCAAGAGCATTAGAATGAGCACAAAAGAAGCGAAGTATGTCACTAAACCAGAGACGGCTCCAACCAATATAAGGACATTGGATAGGCTATTGGCATTAACCACATCACAAATGGTTTCGCTTACAAGCACAGCCATGATTTTTTTGACCAGAGGTACACTTTAAGGTAAGAAATATCCCAGGTCTTGTACCGAATCCAGATAATTACATTTTTTTAGAATTTTATTAAAAGGGTTTGCCACTGAATATAGCTAAGCTGTGCCATCAATGTCCTGGTGTTGGGGGTCAGTAGTCAATGGCTGACCATGTGGTTGCCCCTTCCTAACACTGTTACCACTTTATTCCAGCAATTGGTAGGGTTACGATGGTCAAACCTCTTGCGATCAGACATTGGTAACAATTTCTAGCCATGTGTCTATGCTGAGATAACCTGAACAAATTTCTCAGAACTTTATTGGGATATACTGTACCTAGATTAACTCCAGACATTGTTTACCTGCTTCCCTTCGCAACCACAGTGGTGAGAAGGTGTAATTACACCTAAGCCACGCCATTCAGTTCTATTGGGGTGGCTCCTTCCATTCAAATGTGGTTGAGACAGCGAGCAGGTAAACTATGAAGGGAAGGCAGCGCTTGCACAAGTGCGGTTTTCTCTTCAAACTGCATGATAGGGAAGAGGGGGGGGGGGGGGATTGAGTTCCTGCCCCTGCCTGCCATCAATATTTATGACGCGGACAACCTCTTAAAAAAAAATTATAACGTTAATATGGCCATAACCATTAGCTTAGTGTCGCTCCTACCAATTTAAGTGTGACTTGCTAACTATCTAATATGTATGGGGTGTCCCTTCTATTCCACAATGGCAGATATCAGGAGAAAGAAGGGTCAGGCATGGTTTTGAGATACCCTACCAAGAGAGATGTCTGACAGAGGCTTATTTCCCCCACCTCTTAAGGGGGTTGTCCGGGAATATATAATTTCTAGGAGGTGCCAGCAGCCTGCCTCCCAGGGGTGTAATAGCAATATGAGCGCTCCTTACTGCTGTTGGAAGGATACATAATGATTTGATGCTCTCAGCATTAATTAATTCTAGGAGCATCAGGTACTTAAGCACCTGGCCAGCAGCCATAGGTGCCCTCCAGAATTCAACTCTATCACTGTCCTCAGTATGGTGATAGGGCAGTATTTTGTGCTGCTCTATAGCAACTGTTTCTGTTGGAGCTGTATTTTATGTTGCAATACGGTATTGCTGGCCACACCTACTTCTGTTGGCACTGCCTACTTGTGTTGACCCGCCTTCTGTCAATTTTTACTCGCCTACAACTTGGGGCCACTTTTAGTTTTTTTCCCAGGGCCTATTTAAGTTCCTATTCCACCCCTGCCGCCTCCCCATATTTACCTGCTCCATGTTGGCCCCAGTGCCTTCATCTTCCGGTGCAGGGTTTGCTTTCCTCCTCCTCGACACGGGCATGGTCACCTAATCCTCTTCATCAACCACTGGCTTCAGAGGTGATGGACACATTACCGGTGCGGAGCAGGTAAGTATGGTCCTTTCAGTAGGGGAGTCTTGCTGCCAGCACCTGTTAGAAATGATGTATTAATCTGTTCCTAGATTAGGCAGAAATGGAGATGCAACAATAAAAAGTTGGTATCGGGGGCACTGAGAGACAAAATAACGTGTAAATGGTTGCCAATGCTGTATGGGTAGTTTGGTGTGGATATTGATATTGATATATTTGTTTTTATATTATTTATGTGAAGACATTATCATTTTAGTGGTGACGTCACCTAAATATCTAGTTGGTGCTGGGGACATATATAGCGATATTACAAAAACCCATACTATCTTATAATGTATCTCACAACTACCAACAATACAGGACCAGAACGGCACAACTATTTAAAAATTACCATCTTTATATCTTTATTTCTATATTTTTTTTTATAAAAGTTTAATAAAGTGTTTCCGAATACCTATGAGTGCCCCACCAGTTTGTACATTTTGAGAACTGGAGATGAATTTACCATCCAGTGAATAAGGAAGAACTCTGTTCCTAAAAACAAAGGGTAAAAGGACATTTAAATCTAAAATATTTGAGTTTTTGTTCTTTTTGAATGTTTTTTTTTAACCTAAATATTTCTTCTCCTAGAGGAATATCTATTAATTGTTCTATTAAGTAAAATATTTGAGTGGCAGCCGCAGCGACTGACGGTCCCGATATGACTGATGAAAACAGTAAACTTTGTCATTTAAAAGACAGCTCCATTAACTGTCCTTGACATAACCATAGCACTCAGCCGAGAATTCTTTGTATCCGGCTTTCCTATTTGTTCCGAGATTTCATAGACAAACAGCGTGTTCATGAATCTTTAGTGATGCCTGGTACTTACCCTGTAATTTAAGACAAAGGTGGATGCAGTCGTTTTGTATTAATAGTTTTCGCCTTTCTTGTATTACAAAAGAGATGCGCAATTTGCAAAGCCCCCAGTTGACTTATCAGTAAGTAAATTGTACTTGCACTCTTTGAATGTTGTATAATATGGTTTAAGAGACAAAAAAAAGTCAAGTTTCTAACCCGCACTATTCCGACGCACTCCGACAAGATGTTCCATCTAACATTAAATCTGTTTCAATTACCGTGGCATATTTGCAGACCATCTGAATAAGATACATGTTCTGTATTCCATTGTCTTCTTCTAAGTGCAGACTTTTTTTTTTTGTATGAATATAAAATGAAACTTTTGCATGGTCTCCTACCTCATGTTACCTTAAAGAGTTTTCTCTTGTGAATAGTAGAATTGCTAAAATAACACTGACCCCTAAAATCAAACATTTACTGAAAATCAGCGAAACAATGAGCCGCGTAAAGTCTTTTAATGTTCTGTGACTTACTAGGATGGACGATTAGTTCAGCCACCTTTACCACCACCCTTTCATTTTCCCATTAACAAACACACAGAGACTTCATTTTGGTGTAAAGGCCACAGTGACCAACTTATTAACATATTATCCATAATAAAAATTTTCTTTACACAACTTGCATGTAACTGAATAATGCCAAAACATTCCAACTTTATAACCCCCTGATGATGAGGGATCCTGGAAGGCAACCCAATCATTTTAATCCTCCAGTTGTAATTTAACGTTACCCTTGGTCGCACTCACCGAACCAAGGGCACCAAACATCAACATTATGCCCCTACAGGCCTTCAAGCCTTAGCAGGAGCCCCCAGCCTTCAAGTCACTAAACCTCCTAAGATGCACGCCCCAAAGAGTCATGCAACTATTCCAAATAGTTTTGCCTCCTAGGATCACCTTTTTATCTGCCCCGGCTATGACAAAAAACCCCACAATAAACAAATCCTTAGATCTAATCCTTAGATCCTGTGAGGTGATGGTGACATCACCTCATAGGATCAAATCCGTTTGGCTGCACGGGCGGGCGGGGGTTAACTCCCCCCTGCGCTCCTCTCCTCCTCCATTCGGCATCCGGGAGTGAGAGAGAGAAGCAGCCTGCGTCGATTCTGTGAGCCCAGCACCCCATCTGTGCCCAGCACCCCCCTTTTGATCCTCCACAGTGCCATCTGGCACTAAAAGGTACGTTAGGGAGAGGTTAGGGACAGCTTAGGTTAGGCAGGGATACTCAGGGAAAGTTTAGGGTCTTTAGCGTCCGGCCACTGTTATCGCATCGCTCAGCCCACCGCTGATCAGCTTCAGACCGCTGATCAGCGAGATTTAATCTTTTTTTTTCTCTTTTTTTAGTTTTTTTTTCTCTTTTAGAGCAAAGTATATGAACACCCGTGCCCCCACACACACGCACACTAAATAAAGTATTTCACGCACCCACACACGTACAAACATATACTCCCCTATGGCCCGCCTGATGTTCTCGGCCGAGGAGGTTCTATGCTCAGCTTGTCTCCGACTTCGAGAGCTCCAGTGAGGACGAGGATGACCCTACTTTCCTCTTGTCATCCGCGTCCTCCTCATCATCTAGCGATGATGATGAACCCCCAAGGCACCGGAGACACCGCCAGGCGGAGCAAGGGGACCCCATGCAAGGGACCCTGTGGCCCACACTAGTACGAGCAGCTCTGGGGCTTGTACTAGTTTTCCGGCCCACCAGATAAGTCCACCTGAGCCCCCTACCGGTGAACTTGCATGGTGTACCCCAGAGGACTTTGAGCCCGTGTTTCCTGATTTTGTTGGCCAACTAGGAATCCAGATTCCCACAGTGGGCTTCACTAAATACGACTTTTTTTTTTTCCAGTGACCCTTTTGTGAATCTGATGGTGGAGCAAACAAACTTGTACGCCCAACAGTTCATTGCTCAACACCCGGGCTCCTTTTTGGCTAGTGTCGGTGGCCGGACTCCAGTCAGTGCAGCCGAGATGAGGACATTTTGGGGCCTCGTGCTGCACATGGGCCTAGTCAAAAAACCCAGTGTCAGGCAGTACTGGAGTGGGGACCTCCTCTACCAGACCCCACTCTTCTGTATGGCCATGACACGTTCCCGGTTTGAGGCCATCCGGAAATGCCTGCCACCCCCCCGAGGTGATCCTGCCAATGACCACCTGTACAAAATCAGGCCGGTCATCAATCACTTCCGGGACAAATTTTTGGAGGCCTATGTACCTGGAAGGGAGGTTGCTGTTGATGAGTCTCTCATTGCTTTCAAGGGGAGACTCAGTTTCCGCCAGTATGTTCCCTCAAAGAGGGTGAGGTATGGCGTGAAGCTGTACAAACTTTGTGAGAGTACCTCAGGGTACACTTACAAGTTTTGTGTTATGAGGGGCGAGATTCCCATATTGAACGCCTGGAATGTCCCCCCACTCTGGGTGTTAGCGGGAAATTTGTGTGGGACCTTATGCACCCAGTGCTAGATAAGGGTTACCACCTTTACGTGGATAACTTTTATACTAGTATCCCGTTGTTCCAGTCCCTCACCGCCAGATCCACGTCCACTTGTGGGACCGTGCAGAAAAATCACCTCGGCCTCCCTACCTACCCCCTCCAGGTATCTATCCCCCGGGGTAAGACCCGTGCCCTTACCAGTGGAAACCTGTTGCTGGTCAGATATAAGGACAAGAGAGATGTCCTTGTACTGTCCACAATTCACGGTAACGGCATCACTCCTGTCCCTGTGCAAGGTACCATGGCAACGGTCCTCAAGCCCGATTGTATCGTCAACTACAATCAGTATATGGGAGGAGTTGATCTATCTGATCAAGTCCTCAAGCCAAATAACGCCATGCGCAAAACCCAGACATGGTACAAAAAAGTTGCGGTCTACTTGGTACAGGTTGCCTTGTACAACTCTTTTGTGCTGTCCCGGAGCGCTGGCAACACAGGGAAATTCCTGCAGTTCTATGAGGCAGTCCTCAAGGACCTGATCTTTTCTGACCGGGAAAGAGCAGGCCGGAGTACCTCGGGAAATGGAGGCGCCCGGATTGTCCCTGGCTAACACTTTACAGGTGCGTCCCCTAATACTGGAAAGAAGGGACGGTCCCAAAAAAAGTGCAGAGGGTGTCACATTAGGGGGATACGGAAGAACACCACCATTCAGTGTGACATTGATGGTTGCTTCAGGGAGTACCACACTTAGGTATCACCGCATCCGTAAGAATCTGCTCTATAAAAATACACCATGACCTAACCCCTCAGATTAACACGGTAAAAAAAAAAGTCCAAAAAAAGGAATTTTTTTGTAACCTTACATCACATAAAGTGAAATAGCAAGCGATCAAAAAGTCATATGCCCACCAAAATAGTGCCAATAAAACCGTCCTCTCATCCCGCAAAAAATGAGCCCCTACCTAAGACCTACCTTGGATAAAAACGTTAAAAAAAAACTGACTCTTAGACTATGGAGATACTCATTTATTTTTTTTTTTGTTTAAAAAAGGATAATATAGTTTAAAACCTAAATAAATTTAAAAAAGTAGACATATTAGGTATCACCGTGTCCGTAAAAATCTGCTTTATAAAAATACCTTATGACCTAATACCTCAGATGAACATGGTTAAAAATATAGAATAAAAACGGTGCCAAAACAGCTATTTTTTGGCCAATTTTCCATTTTAATTTATTTTTACCAGTAACAAAGCAAGGTTTAACAGCCAAACAAAACTCAATATTTATTACCCTGATTCTGCAGTTTACAGAAACACCCCATACGTAGTCGTAAACTGCTGTATGACCAAAAGGCAGGGCGCAGAAGGAAAGGAACGCCATATGGTTTCTGGAAGGTAGATTTTGATGGCCTTTTTTTTTGACACCATGTCACATTTGAAGAACCCCTGATGCACCCCTAAAGTAGAAACTCCATAAAATTGACTCCATCTAAGAAACTACACCCCTCAAGGTATTTAAAACTGATTTTACAAACTTTATTAACCCTTTAGGTGTTCCTCAACAGTTTATGGCAAATAGAGATGAAATTTCAGAATTTCTATTTTTGGTAACCTTGCCTCACAAAAATGTAATATAGTGCAACCAAAAATCATATGTACCCTAAAAATAGTCCCAACAAAACTGCCACCTTATCCCGTAGTTTCCAATTTGGGGTTGCTTTTATGGAGTTTCTACTCTAGGGGTGCATCAGGGGGGCTTCAAATGGGACATGGTGTGAATAAACCAGTCCAGCAAAATCTGCCTTCCAAAAACCACACCGCGCTCCTTTCCCTCTACGCCCTGCCGTGTGCCAGTACAGTAGTTTACGACCACATATGGGGTGTTGCTGCAAACTACAGAATCAGGGCAATAAATATTAAGTTTTGTTTAGCTGTTAACCCTTGCTTTGTTAGTGGAAAAAATGGATTAAAATGGAAAATGTGGCAAAAATTGAAATTCTTACATTTCATCTCCATTTGCCAATAACTCTTGTGGAACACCTAAAGGGTTAACAAAGTTTGTAAAATCAGTTTTAAATACCTTGAAGGCTGTAGTTTCTAGAATGGGGTCATTTTTGGGTGGGTTCCATTATGTAAGCCTCACAAAGTGACTTCAGACCTGAACTGGTCCCTAAAAAGTGGGTTTTTGAAAATTTGCTTTTAAACTTCTAAGCCTTGTAACGTCCCCCCCCCCCCAAAATAAAATGCCATTCCTAAAATGATCCAAACATGAAGTAGACATATGGGAAATGTAAATTTATAACTATTTTTGGAGGTATTACTATGTATCATAGAAGTAGAGAAATTGAAACTTGGAAATTTGCTAATTTTTCCCAATTTTTGGTAAATTTGTTATTTTTTTTTATAAATAAAAATTACCTTTTTGAATCCATTTTACCAGTGTCATGAAGTACAATATGTGATGAAAAAACATTCTCAGAATGGCCTGGATAAGAAAAAGTGTTTTAAAGTTATTCACACTGGTCAGATATGCAAACAATGGCCTGGTCCTTAGGGTGAAAATGAGCCCAGTCCATAAGGGGTTAAATACTGCCCGCTAAACCTCCCCTGTCCCACCCTCCCATTGACCAATTGCTAACCTGCATCCATTTTATTAATTTTTTTAAATTACTTCCAAGCATACCACTTCCCCCTAAGTCAAGCCACATTCTGCTACAGCTGCGCCCCGCTCTATCGCTCTTCTTCTTGGTGATTAGCACTAATGGCAACCATTAGAGAGTCCAGAAGAGTTGCCACCAGAGCTAAAACTTGAAGCTCCTGGATCCTGAAGCAAATTTTGTCATAGGGCCCACAACATACATTGGGCTATTTACAATGCTAGTGTTTTTTTTATGGGAAAAAGGAGCCTTTGGGCCCATGCAGGGTGACTACTTCAGCACCTTCTATAGTAGGTCTACAGTAATATAGAATTGCTTTGGTTCTTGTATCACACTTGCCAGTTTCTCTGTGAATGATCAAAAAATCATATGTACCCAAAAAAAGAGCCATTGCAGAAAACAAAAAATAAAATAAATGTAGCTTTCAGAAATATGAGACACAAAAACATTATTTTTGTTTTAAAAAATGCTTTGTTATGTAAAATTGAAACAAAAAAATTAAAATATACATGTTTGATATTGTTGCGGTCGTATCAACCTGCTCTAAAAAAACAATACATGATCTATCCTGTCAGAAGAACTCTGTAAAAGACAGCAATTTTGTGGTTACCTTACCTCACAAAAAGTGTAATATTGAGCTATTAAAAATCATATGTACTCCAAAAAAGTACCAATAAACCTGTCACCTCATCCCATAGTTTCCAAAAAGGTGTCACTTTTTGGGAGTTTGTACTGTAGTGGTGCAACAGGGGATCTTCAATGTGACATAGCAACTTAAAATTATCCCTGTGAAATCTGCCGCCCTAAATCCATATGACACTCCTTTCCTTCTGTGCCCTGCTGTGTGCCCATACAGCAGTTTATGACCACATATGGGGTGTTTCTGTAAACTGCAGAATCAGGGTAATAAATATTGAGTTTTGTTTGGCTGTTAACCCTTCATGTGTTACAGGAAAAAATGGATAAAAATGAAAAATCTGCACAAAAAAAAGGGAAAATTTTAAATTTCACCTCCATTTTCCTTTAATTCTTATGGAACACCTAAAGGATAAAACAAAGTTTGTAAAATGAGCTTTAAATAGTTTGAGGGGAGTAGGTTCTAAAATGGGGTCATTTATTGGTGATCTCTACTATGTAATCCCCACAAAGTGACTTCATAACTGAATTAGTACTTAAAAAAGTGGGTTTGGAATTTTTCTTTAAACATGTCTAAATTGCTTCTAAAATTCAAAGCCTTTTTACCATCCTACAAAATAAAATGACATTTACAAAATGATGCCAATATAGAGTAGACATATGGGGAATGTTAAGTAATAACTGTTTTATGTGGTATCACTATCCATTGAAAAAGCAAAGAAATAAAAATTTAGAAACTAGTGAATTTTTCCAAATGTTCTGTAAATTTGGTATTTTTTAAATAAATAAAGGTAAAACATTGAATCAAATTTACCACTAACACGAAGTACAATATGTCACCTGAAAACAATCTCAGCATCGCTTGGATAAGTAAAAGCGTTCCAAAGGTATTACCATATAAATTGAAACATGTCAGATTTGCAAAATGTGGCTTGGTCCTTTTGGCAAAAACTGGCTTGGTCTTGAAGGGATTAAAGTGATTTTCCACTTTTGCGAAAAGACGTTTTTAATTTTTTTTATAGAGTCTGTTCTCTCTTAAATGCTGGAGGAAGGTGCAACCATGTCTCCGGTAAGAAGTCTGATTGGGTGAGAAGATCAGAATGTTATCCATTTAGACCTTGACACAGACGTAAAGGATATTATGAAAGATTGTGCAGTACTGCACACTGTAATACCACTGGAGCATTGCTGAAAATAAAAGCGCAGGACTAGGTATAGTTATAGTTGCCGTCTTGGTTGTTAAAGACAATCTTCCTTTCATTACCCTCATGTATCTGGATCAGATTATAGGCTCCTTGGAGATCCAGTTTAGTAAAGCGTCTGGAGCCTATCAATGAGTCCAGGAATCAATGGTATAGAGTTTTTGTTTTTAAAGGCAATTTTGTTTAATCTGTGACAATCTATACATGAACGAAAGGACCCGTCCTTCTTGAAAAGCTCTAGCTCCTGCCAGTGAGGAGGACTTCCATATAATGCCCCTCTACATGTTTTCCTTAATATAATTTGACATGAGTTTTAGGCAATGACAGCAGGTAGACACGGCCACGTGAAGGAGCAGTTTCAGGTATCAGATCGATGGAACAGTTATAAGGACAATGTGGAAGTAGGGTCTCAGCCTCTTTCTTATTGAAGACATTCATCTTTCTTGTCGAAGACATCCATGTAGCTGGAATAGGCAGGGGTAGACCCTGAAAACTCCAACAAACTTGTGGAGTCCGGATAAGCTGTACGACTGTACGACTGTCAGACCTAGCCTCCACCTAGCAGAAGCCCGGTACGTCACCGGATATGAAGAAATGCTCTGATGCTCGACTCAGAGGGGATGGAGGGGTGAAGAACAGGCTATGTCCGGGTTCTGAACCCAGATAACCCCTTTAAATACTGCAGTAGTTGCTCCTGATGTCCACACTGGCTGGTCAGTTACTTATATGCCCCAGGCAGACCCCTCCATGGCCGGAGCAAACTTTTACAGCAGTAGGTATGGAACCACGGTGTTAACCAACAGATTTGGCTTTGGGCTAATCCTAAAAGCGTTATCCTTGCACTACCTTGGTATCCACCTGCTACCTCCTAGAGTAGTCTCTGTGTGGTTGACTGCTGAACCATAGGGTCGGAGACATTGGTGCAGAGCTCAGAGTGGTCTGGCAAAATCATAGACGGGGACAGGATGAGGTCAGGGCAGACAGAGTGCATACAATATTGTAAAAAGGCAGGCAGTGAAGGGTCCATAAGGGGTGCCGGCACAGATTAGGCTGTGGAGGGTCAGAATCCAGGAATTGGACAAATGAATACAGCAGACCTTTGTAGGAAACTCGCAAGCTAGGTAACCTATTGTAACCGGAGGTGGCCAGCCATTCACTGGAGTGAATTAGAGTGTGCACATGCTGGCCCTTAAAGGGGTTGTCCAAGTTATATTTATTGATGACCTACCCTCAGGATAGGTCATCAATATCAGATCGGCGGGGGTCCGACACCCCCGCCGATCAGCTGTTTGAAGAGAAGGCGAGCGCCGTGCCAGCGCTGCCTCCTCTTCATTGTTTACCTACTCGCCGTTGCATCTGCAGCGGTGAGCAGGTGTAATTACACCCAAGCCGTTCCATTCATTTCAATGGGACGGCTCGTTCCTATACAAGTGTATACTACAGAGCCGTCCCATTGAAATGAATGGAACGGCTTGGGTGTATTACACCTGCTCACCGCTGCAGATGCAACGGCAGTAGGTAAACAATGAAAGGAGGCAGCGCTGCACGCGCGCCTTCTCTTCAAACAGCTGATCGGCGGGGGTGCCGGGTGTCGGACCCCTGCTGATCTGATATTGATGACCTATCCTGAGGATAGGTCATCAATAAATATAACTTGGACAACCCCTTTAAGAGCTGGAGAGCCCTACTAACAGAAGGGAGAGGGCAGAAAGCAGGCTGTCTAGCTAGCTATCTGTCTACGGCAGGCATGTCCAAACTGCGGCCCTCCAGCTTGCGTGCCTCCAGCTGTTGCAAAACTACAACTACCAGCATGCCCTAATAGCTGTAAGCTATCCAGGCATGCTGGGAGTTGTAGTTTTGCAACAGCTGGAGGGCCGCAGTTTGGACATGCCTGGTCTACGGTATCTACTTAATCTCAGTTAAGAAATTTGCAGCGTATTCCTAAACTGTACATTTCAGCATTCTCCTCATGTGTAAAGGGTGTGGGAGGATGATGTGCTATTTTACTCTCTGTAAATCAGAGATTTAAAGGCTTGTATGTTTCAGTTATCTGTCTATTATCCGGCTGGTGTCTGACTATATTTAATATTCAGATCAGCCGCATCTATTCTGCTGTTATGTAAACATCTGTCAATTGCAGAAACAATGATTACCGGCCGCTATCACATTGAGATGTAGAGGCACTTACACCCCCGAGTGTATATGATAAACAAGACGGAACACAATGCTTGAGTGACTACTTCCCATCCAGCGTCCGATGATCAGAGCTTTGAAAGGGCACAACAAGCAAATGTATCACATTTTTCATTAATGCCTTGTAATGACATATTGTTTCGGGAAAAACTCACTGAATTGATATGTTTTTCAAATAATGAGGATAAGGTAAGTCACCTTGTTTTTTTTTTTGGGGGGGGGGGGGACATAGGTCCTTTATTAAAGGGTTTCTGTCATCAGATTTAGCCCTATTAAACTGGCTGACATTAGCGATGTGCTAATGTCAGCAGACCCTAACTCTCCTAATCTTAGGCTTCTGGATGCCCGCATTACTGCACAATTTTAACTTTTATAATATGCTAATTAGCCTCTAGGAGCAGGGGGGGGAGGCATTGCTCCTGCTCCTAGAAGCTCCGTTCGCCCACCTCAAGTCACGATTGACAGGGCCAGGCAGCGCTCTTCTCCGGCTGCCGGCCCTGTGTGCTGGGTATGCGCATGCATGAGATTTATCCAGCATACAGGGCCAGCTGGAGAAGAACCATGCTGGCCCTGTCAATCAAGGACGGCAGGGCATGACTTGAGGTGGGCGAATGGAGCCTCTAGGAGCAGGAGCAAGCTCCCCTGTTCCTAGAGGCTAATTAGCATGTTATAAAAGTTAAAATTGTGCAGTAACGGGGGAATACAGAAGCCTAAGATCAGGAGAGTTAGGATCTGCTGACATTAGCACATCGCTAATGTCAGCCAGTTTAATAGGGTTAAATCTGGTGACAGAAACCCTTTAAGTAATTGAACTCAATGGAGAAGGCAGTCATGATCAGCAAATGGGGATCAGCCAACCATGTTCTTCCCATGGATGGGATAGGACCTGCACTTATCAGACATTTATTATGGAATACTCCAGTGCCAGGTTCCTTGGGTCCTCCAGAGATGATTCTGAGGGCCCAGCCTCCATCTATGCAGAACATGTACAGTACTTGTCCACTTAATTGCATCATAAGCTTTATAGTTCTCATTGTACACGCAAGACGTCTCATCAATAGGATCTAATAGGTTATATGTGACTCATCCCGTGAGAAACAGACCCTAAGGGAACTTTTCACTTGATCAGTATGGTGTATAGTTCGGCTGATGATTGGCCCAATAAATGTTCCTACAACTATTGGCCTTTTAAAAAAAACCTTAAAGTTGCACTGTACTTTCAATAATTTTTTTTATAGGGACATATCAAAAGCTTAGACCAGTAGGAGTCTGAATACTGACGACCACAGCACTCGCAGTCTCTCACCTTGCTGCAGGACGGAAGCAAGGTGGATTCAATAGAAAGTCTATGGGCCCCTCTCATGCAGCAAGGAGAGAGCGTGCACTAAGTGAGCCCTTCTCTCCCCTCTTTCTAGAGATCGGTGGGGGTCTCAGCACTCAGACCTCTACCAAGTTAAACTTTTGGTATGTCCCTATGACATATCAAAAGGTTACTGAAACTACAGAATCACTTTAAGGAAAGTCAGCAAATTCACCAATAAACTAGGTCCAATGTCTTGTAGGACTAGCTCAGTTGAATGTAATGATACCTTTCACTTAGTGATTAATTGCTTCATTCTCAAGAAAAAGTACTGTACTTTTCATCCATATGTAAACTAGCAGTTAAGTGCGCCGAGGGTGGACCCAACCCAGTCTGTGCACCCTTGCCCCTCCTTCTCCCTCTGCTAGCCCTTCCATCCCCTTCTTGATTGACTGGGCCAGGCTCCTGCATAGTCATCTCGTCTGGCCCTGTCAATCAAGGGGAGTGAAGGGCTGGCTGGACCATTAGAGCCCATTATTGTGTCAGAACCTGGTCCTAGTGTCTTTTGGTACTCTAGTGGGTCAGTCCAATTGTTACTTGTTACACAGTGACTTCAATTTGATCATCAGAAATCTTCAATTTTTTCATACTTACCAGTACTCTCATGAACACCATTTAAGAGAAATTATTGGTAAGGTTTTACTTTAATGTAAGTTTCTGCGGAATACATTCAAGGACTACTTAAAACAACCATTAAAGAAATGGAATGAAAAGAATAACAATGAATGACTCACGGGCCATCAGGTATTTTTGTTCCTACGACACATAGTCTCAGGTCCTCCTGGAGGAGGTTGGAGGGGGGGTCCAACTCTTGTTTTGCAGTCAAGATAACAAAATTAATCACCAAGACGAGGACATTGTGTGCTTCCAGAGTAGTTTAACTCTGTACTAATCTCACATAACATGGCCTATAATTGCCTTTCTACTTGACCACTTTTCGCATTATGGTAAATTGTTTCTTCTTCATAAGAAAATACTTAGTTAATTTATTAGATATATTCACTTAACATGTTCTTCTTCTTCCCAGTAACATTAAAGGAGAAAGTATATATTGGAGTCTATTTTAAAAAATACCTTATTCCTATCCTAGTTGTTCCAGCTTTGTATAAACCCTTTGGTGATAGATTCTCTTATATCAAGAGGTGGCGCTGGCCCTTAATATTGTGCTGTGCTTTGTATTTTACCCTCCTTGTGTGTTTCCCTCAGGTACCTATACTTGTGCTCTCCCTGTCATGTTGGTTGTCCCTCTGGTCTTCTGTGCAATGTTTCTTGCTGTTCTCAGTGCCACCGAACAGAGGGAGTGGTGACTCGGGCTGCGGACGGTGTTAGCCCTGGGCATGGAAATGGCGCCATGTACCACTGTATCAAAAAACTCCCCCTGACAAAACTGTTAATCAACACACAGGAGGGCACTGGGACGCATCAGCCTGCAACATTTAATACAGCTTCTTGCAGAGAGAAAAAGACTAATCAACAGCTATCTCCCCGACCTCTCCATACACATGAACTCTTGGCTCGGCCAGATATAAGTGTGTCCTGAATGGGCAGAGAGAAGAAAGCTGCCCCCAGACACATCTGATGGGAGCTTATCTGCCCAATTTCCACCTCCCTATCATTATCTCTGGTAAGGGGCCTAATGATTCCAGTTGTAGGTATGTTAACCACAAATGAACACACAGGTGGTGAGGGGTCCAATGCTGTCTTCACTCTTCATTGACCCTCCAGACATATCTCCCAACCATCCTGAATCTGGTGGGACTGTCCCGGATTTCAGCAGCTGTTCCATGGTCCCGGGACAGTTGTGGTGAAACAGAACAAAACAAATGTCCAAAAATTCTTTAAATATATAAACGCTTAAAAAAAAAGGTAAAAGAGGATGGTTAATAAAGATAAGGAAAAATCTGAGTTACTAAATGTTTTTTTTTAGCTCTGTATATTCAGTACAAAAGAAGAGAAGGGAGCTGATATCAGTGGTGCCAGGGCTGTTAGTACATTCAGTAATATACTCAATTGGCTAACTGCACATATGGTCCAAGCTAAGGTAAAAGTGACTGAAGGAGTTTGTCCAGAGAGTTGTGGTCAATAATTCTTATTCAGAAGGGCTCCAAGTTATAAATGTTGTACCCCAAAATTCAGTGCTGGAATGGAATTAGTAGCACAGTTTCTATTTTTGCAGATGACACTAAGGTATGTAGTACTGTGCAGTCTATGGAAGATTTCCAAAAACAATAAGCTGACTTGGACACTCTGAGTGTTTGGGAATCAACTTGGTAAATGTGGATAAATGTAAAGTTATGCACCTTGCTAGTAATTATATCTGTTCATCATATATCCTAGGGGCTGTAACACTGGGAGAGTTACTTATAGAGAAGGATTTAGGTGTCCTTATAGATCGTAGATTAAATAACAGCATATAATGTCAATCAGCTGCCTTTAAGGCTACCAGGATATTGTCATGTATTAAACGAGGCATGGACTCGCAGGGCAGGGATGTATTATTACCCCTTTACAAAGCGTTGGTGCGGCCTCATCTGGAATATGCAGTTCAGTTCTAGGCACCAGTCCATAGAAAGGAAGCACAGCAGCTGGAAGGAGAGCGACTAAACTGATAAGGGCCATGGAGGGATGGTCTTAGTTATGAAGAAAGATTAAAAGAATTACATTTATTTAGTCTTGAGAAGAGAAGTCTAATGAGAGACATGATTAACCTACACAAATATATAAATGGGCGATACAAAAAAAAGGGTGAAAAGCTGTTCCATGTAAAATGTCCTAAAAAGACAAGGGGGCACTGCCTCTGACAGGAGAAGAAAAAGTTCAGTCTCCAGAAGCGTCAAAACGTCTTTACTGTTAGAACTGTAAATCTTCGTAATAGTCTACCTCAGGACGTGGTCGCAACAAGAACAGTGGACAGTTTTAAAAAGGGTTTAGATGAATTCTTAAAAGTGAATGAGATTAATGCTTATGAAAATGTGTACAAATCTGGGTCTCACTCCCCTTTTTCTAAAATTCACTTCCCCACCTATCCCTTAGTTGAACTTGATGAACTTATGTCTTTTTACAACAGTAATAACTATGTAACTAAAATGACATCATAAATCACAAATAGTACATGACCCTGTTCATCACACCCCAATAATTAACACCCCATAATTAGAAATGGACGCCTGTAGATTCCTAAAAAATATTCCTCAAGTACATAAAAGACTACTAAAGAAAGACAAACAAACCCTGATCGGACCGCCTTAGCACAGACACCAGATCCCCCTTTATTACAGACCTTAGTTCAGATCTCCTTTAACCTCTTCAGGACCAGATATTTTGGACCTTAAAGGGAATGTGTCAATAGAAAATGACCTATTGCTTAAATCAAGTTTTTATGCTAAACATATATTTTTTATTTAATTTTTTGTGATTTAAAAAAAAAAAAAATCTATGTTGCTATATTTTAAAAAAAACTAAAATGATGCACTTTTCACACTGGGCACTAGGCCTAAAAATTGTCACCTACAGTACATGGGCCATAGACTGGGGGGGACTTACAGTTGCAAGAAAAAGTATGTGAACAATTTGGAATGATATGGATTTCAGCACTAATTGGTCATAAAATGTGATCTAATCTTCATCTAAGTCACAACAATAGACAATCACAGTCTGCTTAAACTAATAACACACAAAGAATTAAATGTTACCATGTTTTTAATGAACACAACATGTAAACATTCACAGTGCAGGTGGAAAAAGTATGTGAACCCTTGGATTTCATAACTGGTTGAACCTCCTTTGGCAGCAATAACTTCTACCAAACGTTTCTTGTAGTTGCAGATCAGACGTGCACAACGGTCAGGAGGGATTCTTGACCATTCCTCTTTACAGAACTGTTTCAGTTCAGCAATATTCTTGGGATGTCTGGTGTGAATCGCTTTCTTGAGGTCATGCTACAGCATCTCGGGTTGAGGTCAGGACTCTGACTGGGCCACTCCAGAAGGCGTATTTTCTTCTGTTTAAGCCATTCTGTTGTTGATTTACTTCTATGCTTTGGGTCGTTGTCCTGTTGCAACACCAATCTTCTCTTGAGCTTTAGCTGGTGGACAGATGGCCTTAAAGAGGACCTTTCACCTATTTAACAACTAAAATCTAACTATATCTGTGGGCAGAGCGGCGCCCAGGGGTCCTCCTGCACTTACTAGTATGTCTGCGCGGCTCCGTTCGCCCGGTATAGGCTCCGGTGTCCGAGCTCCCTCTGTTGTATGGGGCGGGGACTTTGTATCAGGCGTGTCCCTTGCTGCAGAGCTGGCCAATCACAGCGCACAGCTCATAAACTTGGGAATTCATTTTTCCTTCGATGATAGCAATCTGTCTAGGCCCTGGCGCAGCAAAGCAGCCCCAAACCATGATGCCCCCACCATCATACTTCACAGTTGGGATAAGGTTTTGATGTTGGTGTGCTGTGCCTCTTTTTCTCCACACATAGTGTTGTGTGTTTCATCCAAACAACTCAACTTTGGTTTCATCTGTCCACAGAATATTTTGCCAGTACTGCTGTGGAACATCCAGATGCTCTTGTGCAAACTGTAAATGTGCAGAAATGTTTTTTTTTGGACAGCAGTGGCTACCTCTGTGGTATCCTCCCATGAAATCCATTCTTGATTAGTGTTTTACATATCGTAGATTCGCTAACATGGATGTTAGCATATGCCAGAGACTTTTGTAAGTCTTTAGCTGACACTTTAGGTTTCTTCTTCACCTCAAAGAGTAATCTGCGCTGTGCTCTGCAGTCATATTTACAGAACGGCCACTCCTAGGGAAAGTAGCAGCAGTGCTGAACTTTCTCCATTTATAGACTATTTGTCTTACCTTGGACTGATGAACAGCAAAAATTTTGAGAGATACTTTTATAACCCTTTCCAGCTTTATGCGTGACAACAATTCTTAATCATAGGTCTTCTGAGAGCCCTTTTGTGCGAGGAATCATTTACATCAGGCAATGCTTCTTGGGAAAAGCAAACCCAGAACTGGTGTGTGTGTTTTTATAGGGCAAGGCAGCTGTAAGCAACACCTCCAATCTGATCTCATTGATTGGACTCCAGTTGGATGACACCTCACTCCAATTAGCTCTTGGAGATGTCATTAGTCTAGGGGTTCACATACTTTTTCCACCTACACTGTGAATGTTTACATGGTGTGTTCAATAAAAACATGGTAACATTTAATTCTTTGTGTGTTATTAGTTTAAGCAGACTGTGATTGTCTATTGTTGTGAATTAGATGAAGATCAGATCACATTTTCTGACCAATTTGTGCAGAAATCCATATCATTCCAAAGGGTTCACATACTTTTTCTTGCAACTGCAATTGAATTCTGTGAGAGACTTTTCTAGACATGCTCTGTGACATGTGCAGAGGTCAGGAGGGTGTTGATAAGTTGGAACATCCCCTAATGTGAATTATGGATCCTGTGTTATCTATGTATAGCGGTAATATCTGTCATTGTAATCCTTCCTGTGAAGACAATGCGATGACTACTGAAAAGTTACCAGTACAGAGCAGAAAGTCTCAACATATTCCTAGGCCTAGTGGCCAGTATGAAAACTGCATCATTTTATTTATTATGTTGGCTTAAAAGGCCAACATATTTTTCTTTGATTTTTTTGTTTATATTTCAGCTTATTATTATTCCGTCTTATTATTCTTAGCGCCCCCTCTCTTTCTATACGCTATTCCTCCTACAGTTTTGGGGGTGCATATGCCAAACTTTCCACACTTCTTCGACCTATAGTAAAGTAAGTTGCTTGTGCTTTAATAAGCAATCCCACCCTCTGCACCCCTGCAGCGCACCACCGAAGACCCCTTTTTCGCCATTGACTTTAACAGGGAAAATTTTCAAATCGCTCCCACTCGCACAGTTTTGAAGCTACACTCCCCAAACTCGGACAACATATTTTTGGTGTCAACCCGCATAAAAAGGTGAACTTTGGGGGGACACCTAAAGTGGGCGGGGCTATCAACGACCAATGAAAATGTAGCTATTTTCTATACGCTACTCCTCCCACAGTTTTAGGAGTACAATTACCAAACTTGTTCGACACATACCCGAATAGGTTGCTTGTACTTTGTTAAACGGTGTCACCCTCCGTGCCCGTGGGGCGGCCCCCCAAAGACCCCACTTTTTGGCATAGACTTTCATTGGAAAATTGCTAACTTTTGCACTCGTACAGCTTTGAAGTTAAAATCACCAAACTTGGGTCACTTAGTCATGGGGTCATCCTGAAAATTTCTGTCACGTTTCAGAGACTCTAAAAAGTAAGCAGAGCCACAAACAACCAATCAGATTTTCCCTATTCCCTATTAAAAAGCTGTCATTCTCACAGCATTTAAGCCAGAACTTTTTATTTTAAATCATAACAAAACAATACAAGGACCATTTCTAATAAAGGACCTAACCCGGCCAGTCTCCCACCCCACACCCCCCTTCTACATTCATAGTACCCATTCATGCACATCCATACACTATTTACATATAAACATATTTACATAACTAAATATGACAAAACTAAAAGATTAAATAAATTAAAGACAACAATATATACAATATATACAGGACCTATCCTTAACTCTAAATCTAACTTCTAACCCATCACCCATCCCCACATAACACACCAAACCCGTCTCCCACAGAAGTTCAAAGAGGATAACCCCGAGCTTCTCCAGTTCCATAGTTCTTCCCCAGTCGACTGGGTCTGACCGGTTTGTAAAAATTTTTTTCTCTTTTTATATATATATATATATATATATTTTTTTTTTATTATACACACATATATACATAGCTATATATACATAACCCCCCCAAAACCCCCATCCCAACCTGACTAACTCCAAAATATTAAGTCCCTATATCATCAACTTATACATATACATACCATATAATTCTTAGACAATACATGACACGAAATCCAACCTTTCAGCTATGGTTCAGTGCCTGTAAACCAAACCATTCTGTTTCATCATAAAAAAAAACAAAAATCTAATAGTGTCATGACAGCCCACCACCAGGGCTGAGAGTTACTCGGTTAGTGTACCCTGAAATAAAAGCTTCTCCACAGATGAGAGACTTTAGGGCCACTTAACCTTTAGTTCTCAAGAGAGCGCACTTTATCCAGATCACCCATGATGCTCCTATGTACCGTCTCCACTGAGAGGACTTTACAACCCGTCGACACTAGACACCTTGCGCACCAAATGTGATACCTGACCACTGCGCTAACTAGGAATAAAGTGCCACGGTCCCATCCACACAGATCTTTGAACGCACCATAGGACCATTCTGCATAGGATAAGGCAGCCAGCCTAGGCCAGCCGATGGAAGTCCCCACCCGTTTGTAGACCTCTATATTAAAAGGACAGTGAAGCAAGTAATGGTCCATGCTTTCCAGCACAGCACCGCACTCCTCCCGGGGACAATCCCTTTCCTCAGAGTTTCTACACTTCACATTATCCCTTACATATAGCTTACCATGGAAGCAGCGCCAAGCCACATCCCAAACTTTCAAGAGGATCCTCACCGAATTTAATAACGTTAACCCGCCCTCTAGATCCCGACTTGGGCAATCCCTCAAGGCCAACGGAGTCTGGAAGAAGGTAGACAGGAACCTAAAATCAAGGGCGAACCTTGACTTGGTCTCTATCTCTCCCCTCCCAAGTCCCCATCGCTTTATAATTCTCAGGACTGGGGCAACATAAGCCGGGAGATATCTCTGCCTTGACGAGCGTAGGTCTTTCACACGCCCTCCTGTCTCCCATTCCTGGAAGAAGGGCCGAAACCATTCCCTACAGGAATTTACCCACCAAGGAGCCCTCTCTATCCAGAGGTTTGCAATGTTAGCTTTTAAGAAGGTATTCAATAGGAATACCACTGGATTGCCCATATCCAACCCACCTAGTCTTCTTAGTCGGTAAGTGACATCTCTCTTGACTAGGTTCAGCCTGTTTTCCCATAACATCTGGAAAAACAGGCTATAGACCATTGCCCAGAGAGAGCCTGGCAAGACACAGACAGTGCCCAAGTATAATAGTACTGGGATCAGATAAGCCTTGCACAGGTGAACCCCTTCCCTGAGGGTCAAAGACCAACCCTTCCAGCGGTCCACCTTTTGACCAACATCTTTCAGTCTGCCTTCCCAATTTTTCTGATGATAGTCCTCATCCTGGCCAAAATTGATGCCAAGAACTTTGACAGTTTTCTGAGGCTCTGGGAGAGTGCCCTGGAGATCCAAAGCAGGATCTCCTTCTCCCAACCAGAGAGTCTCACATTTATCACAGTTGATCCAAGACCCAGAAACCTCTGAATAGCGGTCCACTTCCAACATCACCCACCCCACCTCCTCACCAGAAGAGGCGAAAATGGTGACATCATCCGCATACGCTACCATCCTCAAAGACCAGGCAACTGCCCCCACCAGTTCCATTCCCACCCCTGCCAACGGTCCACGATCTACCCTTCTAATGAAGGGATCGATCCCAAACACATACTGCAAGGGGTTTAAGGGACATTCCCTGACGGACACCGGAAGCTATCTCGAAGGGCTGTCCTGACCAACCATTGACCAACGAGAAACTCTCAGCCCCTTTGTACAAAGCCTTTAGCCAATTCACAAACCTCCCCGGCAGACCGTACCACAAAAGGACGGACCACAGGTACTCGTGGTTCACCCGGTCAAAAGCTGTAGCCTGATCCAAATTCAAAAGAAACCCTTTCCAAAGCCCCGCCCTGGCTCGCTCCACGGCCTCTCGGACACTGAGAAAGGCGCTAAAAGTGCTCCGACCAGGAACTGTGCAGTGCTGAGCCCCTGAAAGAAGTCTCGGTGCAAACTTCACCAATCTATTGAAAAGTATTTTTGCCAGGATCTTTCTGTCTGTATTGTGAAGCGATATGGGTCTCCAATTCTCAATATGGGATGGATCTTTACCCTTTGACAGAATGATCAGGGCTGACTTACCCATTGACTTTGGTAAAGTGCCCGAGAAAAGACACTAACTGTTCCTTGAAAGTCCTGTACCACTCAGATGTTAAGCCATCTGGACCTGGCGATTTCTTGGGCCTATGCCCTTCAATGGCCAGTCACAATTCCTCTTCCCTGATTAGTTCAGACAAAACGGCAAGAGAAGGGTCCATTCCTGCCTTGGGAACAGCTTCAGCCAAGAAAGCTGAAAGCTTGTCCCGATCTAGTTCTTTCCTACCCAAGAGGTGAGAGTAGAGACCTGACCACCTCCAGGATCCCTGATTTGGACCTATTCAGGGATCCTGTACTGTCAATCAGGCTTGTCACCAGCTTACGTTTTACTGACATCTTACAGTTGCCATAAGGGTTGGGCAAGCGGTACTTCCCGAAATCCCTCTCAACAACCAAAGATGTGTACCTATCGTACCTCTTAAGTAAGGACTTCGCACGAGAGATATCCTCACGGCTACCTCCCGTGGAGACCAGACTTTCAAGTTTCTTCCTCAATTCCTGGTACAGATGATTTCTGTCCTGGCACCTGAGGTACGAAAGCTCTCAGAAAAACCTTGCCGTCCTTGTTTTAAACATCTCCCACCACTCTGACTTACTGTTGTAGAGGTCCACTAACGGTTCCTGGCCCTGAAAGAACTCCTCAAAGGATTGTCTTATTGCCCCATCCTACAGGAGAGATGAATTCAACTTCCACAAACCTCTGCCCATACAGGGGGTCTCTGCAACATTCAAAGTAAAAATAATTAAACAGTGATCAGAGAAAACCACTTTCTCAGTTTTTAAGACTTTTTAAGACCCCTTTAAATAAAACCTATCTATTCTAGACCTTTGACTACCTCGATAAAAGGTGAAGTCCATGTGGTCTGATTTATGCTTTAAGTGAGCATCCACCAGACTAGCTTCCTCAAATATCTTACTCAATACGACGCTATCAGTATCCAGCTTGACTCTGGAGCCTCCCCTATCACAGACTCTTGTCACATTGTTGAAGTCTACACCAAAGATCACCTGACGGCTGGAAAAAAGGTAAGGTTTAATCCTCATGAGAAGACATCTACGGTCCCACTTGGTTTGTGGACCATAGATGTTAATGACCTTAATGAACGTAATGACATGTCGGTTTTCATTTAGCTGCCTATGTTGATTTCTTTTATGAATATGTATTTTTGTATACATAATGTTGCCTCTTAGTGGAAGCGCAGGAGTTAGGTGTGTCACAACCTCAGCCTTACATTTTGATATATGTAATAATGTATGTCTTTTGTACTTGCTTTTATCTATGTTCCCTATAGTCCTGTAGCGCACAGACGCTGCCTACTATGCGTCTACCAGTTGCTAGGAGATGGGTTGGTTTTACCCCTCCCTCCTGGTGACGCACATATTAGGCGCAGACGTGACGTTTGGAACATGCTGAACAGCCGGAAGAAGCGGTCGCCCCGCGAAACGGCCGTCGCTGTTTGTTTCTCTCCATGTGAGTCTGTGCCCCTGTACACGCAGTACCTCTGCAATAAATATACCATGAACATCGGATGGTGAGTGCCGCGGACTGTTTTTCTCTATGTTGGATGTTTTATATCTATACTCGCCAGGCACCCCGGTCCAGTGAGGTCGCTAAGGCCGGAATTTGAGAGTCTCTTTTTGTATCGGGTTTGAGCAGTGCCACCATTTCTTCCTCTTGCTCCTATATTGTTTTGGCTTACCTCGGGTTGAGCACGCTCTGATATACGACCCTTGACACTATATTTGAGACACCATGGCCGAAGATGAGACCTCGAGTTTGGTTACAGGCAGAGAAGGGGCAGACTCGTTTTTCATGGACTGCAATTCTAAAGACTTATTACAATCTTGCAGTACGAGGACTCTAGAAAATAAAGTCCTTCAATTGGCTGAAAAGGAAGTCCGTTTATTTTGGACATTAAACTCACTCAGATCATATAAAGATAGTGGGCGTGTCCCACGTGGTCTCCGCATTTACAAGGAATTGGCGCAATACGAGGATGATTCTACATTTGCAGCTGAATGGAAAGAACTGCACATGGACTTCTCTTTAAGGATCCTACAGACGGTAACAGACAGGAATGAGAAAGAGTATACCCTCATCAGTGAGGACCTCCAGCGAGCAATGGAGGAACTGAAGACCCGTTTGTCTGAGATTCAATTCATATCTTTTGAGAAACGTATGAATAAAAAACTGACCATAATTCAAGCAGAGATAAAAGAAAAAAAGAAAGATAAGTTCCTACGGGATAAGATGGACTATGACTCAGGTCGAGTATTCGATTGGCAAAAAAAGAAACAGAGAAGACGACGCCCCTTCAGGAAACCAAAAAGTGATTACTGGACAACGGACTCAGAATCGAGTGCGTCTGATGACTCCAGTAAACAACCATCGAAGCCGCAGAGTAATCCCCCTTTAGGAGGAGAACTAGGAGGGGGGGCCGCAGGCGGGGGAGGAGACATACGCAGGTCGACGTGAAGAAAAAAACAGGTTTCTTGGAGGGACTGAATGAATCTGTTCATGCCGCTCAAAACCTCGTGATTAACATTAGTAATGTCGAGCTGCCCTCTGACTGCACCTCAGTCCTGAATTTAGGACTGGGGTTCAGTCCGACGATGCAGTTCGACAGAACAGTGTTTGAAATTGACCTATTCAGGAATGTCCGCAAATTGTATTTGAAGAAACACTATAGTGGTGTTCCAATGCACCAGACTGACAGAAAAGAAGGGGACAGGCCGGTGAGCCTAAACCCCATGGGATACAATGTGTCTGAACCCTTTAGTGCACAGGAAGTGAGATGCCTAGAACTTCTTGCGGATACTGATTTAACCCCTGACTCGATGCCCATGGATAAGAGTAGGGATTTCTGTGGGGGAGTGCCGTCATCCTTTTGTCCCCCTATGCCCGCTGGTTCGTTGATTGACGTTTTTAGTAACAGGGTCTTGAGAGATACAAAGGCTCTGATTTACCCTAAGGAAAAAGGGAATCTGAATAAGAAGCAGTTAGCCGCAATACAATGGTTGCGCGACTCAGACCTCGTCATCAAACCAGCGGACAAGGGGGGCAATATAGTTGTGATGTCAAGTGACTTCTATACTATGGAGGCAGGAAGACAGTTGAATGACGTCTCTACCTATGAAAAAATCCCCGCGGATCCTATTCCAGGGATCAGTGCCAAATTGTTGGCACTGTTGCAGAAGTATGTGGGGGCAGGCGTCCTCCATGGCAGGACCATTGATCAATTGGTCCCCACTTATCCTAAAAGACCAACTTGGTATTTTCTCCCCAAGGTGCATAAGTCACTGACCCATCCCCCTGGGCGGCCCATCGTATCGGGGGTTGGGTCAGTGACTGAGCCCTTGTCGAGGTATTTAGATTGGCTTCTACGTCCTATCCTATGTAGGTTCCCAACATATCTAGGTGACACCAACGACTTCCTACTGGCACTGGATAATTTCCAGTGGCAGGATGGTTGGAGTTTGGTGTCCCTGGATGTTGTGAGCCTATATACACGTATTCCCCAGAAAGCTGGGGTGGACGCCGTTCTCGAACTTATTGAACACTCAGGGAGGAATCCCTTGTTTGGACAGTTTGTGGAGGAATCCCTACTGTTTGTTCTTGAGAACAATGTTTTCCAATGTTTTGTTGGGAAGACAAAAAGACCCCTTCTGGAGCGCATTCGCGAGCACCGTAACTCAATTAAAACAGGTAAAGGAAGAACACGCTTAATTGAGCACGTTAGATGCCAACATGGTGGTGACGCAAATGTTCTGAAATTTGCGGGTCTAGAGCATGTACCCCCGGCAATACAGGGGGGCGATAGACATCGCGTGTTGCTCCAGAAGGAGGCCCGACATATTATAAGGACAGATGCCACGGGCCATTTGGGCCTTAATGAACGTAATGACATGTCGGTTTTCATTTAGCTGCCTATGTTGATTTCCTTTATGAATATGTATTTTTGTATACACAATGTTGCCTCTTAGTGGAAGCGCAGGAGTTAGGTGTGTCACAACCTCAGCCTTACATTTTGATATATGTAATAATGTATGTCTTTTGTACTTGCTTTTATCTATGTTCCCTATAGTCCTGTAGCGCACAGACGCTGCCTACTATGCGTCTACCAGTTGCTAGGAGATGGGTTGGTTTTACCCCTCTCTCCTGGTGACGCACATATTAGGCGCAGACGTGACGTTTGGAACATGCTGAACAGCCGGAAGAAGCGGTCGCCCCGCGAAACGGCCGTCGCTGTTTGTTTCTCTCCATGTGAGTCTGTGCCCCTGTACACGCAGTACCTCTGCAATAAATATACCATGAACATCGGATGGTGAGTGCCGCAGACTGTTTTTCTCTATGTTGGATGTTTTATATCTATACTTGCCAGGCACCCCGGTCCAGTGAGGTCGCTAAGGCCGGAATTTGAGAGTCTCTTTTTGTATCGGGTTTGAGCAGTGCCACCATTTCTTCCTCTTGCTCCTACATAGATGTTAATGACCCTCAGCTCTTGTCGTCCCATGACCACATCCAGGATCAGGCACCTTCCCATTTCTACTTCAATTACTTTCCTGCATTCCACTCTTCCAGCAGTTTTAAAAAGTACCGCTACCCCGCTACGTGGCCCGACCGCAAGGGACCAGAAGGATGGACCATGCCTCCACTCTCTCTTTGCTTTTTCCATTAACTCCGTGGAAGTCAACCAGGTCTCTTGCAAAAATAAAACATCAGCATCAAGATGGTTGAAAAAATCAAAGGCCGCATAACGAGCCATGTCTGACTTAATGCTAGCAACATTAATGCTTGCTGGTGTCAACGGGGTGAGTTCTGCCATCATAAGTGATTGAACTAGATAGGTTTCTTCTTAACCCCACCACCACCCTCACCATCACAACCATCTGACTCCTCACTTTCTTTCTGCCTTGTCAGGCATTGGGAGACATCCATATCACTTTTGTCTTTGCCCACAGGATCTAACTTGGCCCCCCTTCCAGAAGGTTTCCCCTCTGAAGGGCAGGGCCCGGCAACCCACGAGGAGGCCTTCTCATCCTCTGGCACTGTATCCCTCGCCCCCCCCTTAGCCATGCCAGCCTCGGAGGTATCACTTAGGATGTCATACTGGTTGGAGACCTCCACAAGAGGGGCACAGCCGAAACCTCCCTTGGTATCTGGTCAAGGGATAGTGGGATGGACGGATCTCACTCAAGAGAGGCCTTCCTGCCCTCTCTCTTGCTGTTTCTCTTCTTACCCTGCTTGTTCCTTCTCCTCACCAACCATTCACTGTCCTCCTCATCCACACTATCCCTACCTGAGGAGACAGAGACAGCGGAGAGGTCAGCCTCTTCAGGATGAACTCCGGGGTTCCCATCATCATCACTCTCATCTTGGCCACTATTGGCCGGATTTTCAACTAGGGTACCAGTTGAGGGATTAGCTGCCTCCTGCTCCCTCTGTTTGCGGCATTGTTACTGCCACCTGGCCCTAGCTGCTGTAATTTTTTTTTACCTTATCAGAATCCTTTTTGCTTCCTCCAGTGCTGGGATCCCCGACACTTGTCCCCTCACCAGCCTGCCCAGTCCTGGCAGCAGACTCTTCACCAACTGCAGGCCCAGCCTTGCGGCTAGTATCTGCCTGGTTCTGAGCTTGTCCCTGAGCCTGGTTGGCAAAGGCAAGCGGACAGCGAATAAACGGGTGACCCAGGTCTCCACACAGGTTACACCTGATCTTCCGACAGGTTGCGGCAAGATGGTCACTCCCACCACATCTCACACACCTCTGGGTCTCACACTGTGCACTGAAGTGTGTGGGGTCACCGTACCTGTGGCAGACCTTTGGCTGCCCCTGATAAAAAAAACATTATCCGATCCCTCTCTATAAAGGCTGAGGAGGGGATATGGGTAACAGAATTTCCCTGGGCCCTCAACATCACATGAAAGGTCCAGGCCCCTGACCAAATACTATGCTCGTCCAGGACCTTGGCTGAGTAGCCCACTTCACCATAGCGACTCAGCCAGATCGCTATGTCTACACTAGAAAGAGACTCATTACAAGTTAACACAGTCACTTTCTTCACCTTGTTCTGGCGGGTGATGGCCTGGATGGCAAAACCCTGCCACTCGGGGGTGCTCTTTGTCAGCTCATATCGAGACCAGCTCAAGCCCCTCTGGCCGGACAAAGCTGACGTCAAAAAACTTGGTCCCGTAGGGATGGATGGGGGCATAGATGTATTTCGCCTCAAAACCCATCTGCAGGAAAAGCTCCACAACAGTCTTCCTGGAAGGTGTTGCTTCCTTACCTTTCCAAAACAGACGGGCCACATTCCTATGGTCCCCCCGTAGGGGGGGGTCTCACCCCCTTTTTCCTCTCGGAAGGCTCTCAGCCTGTGTCTCTCCGTCCAGAAAGACAGGTCAACCGATTCACCCTCTACTTGTATGGAGGTCTCTACACCCTCTTTCAAGGCCCCCAAGAGGCGCCGTTGCAAGTTACCCTTGCCAGATCCTGTGGGCAAAGAGTGCCTTGCTCTCTGCTGAACGATATTTGCAAAAGTATGTTTTGCCTTTTTTGACTGCCTCTCCTTTTCTTCCTACTCCTCCTCTTTTCTCAACTTCTCCATATCCTCAGCAGTCAAAATCCTTTCGTCATATTCTTCCATATCCACATTTTCACCACCTACAACATTCCCACTTACATCATTTCCACTCACTTCCATATTTTCACTTACTTTTGCATTCCCACTTGCATCCACACTTGGTCCTGCATAACTGACTCCATTCTCTTTTTGCATCGTTCACTCCACTTTTCACCACATGTTTATCACTTTTTTCCCGGGAACCACCACTTACTCCCCCTAGACTGGCCGGGTTCTCCCCACTTCTACCCTTAATCACCATTGTATTCTGAACTGGCTCCATCACTTTGTCATCACTTTTTTTATCTGTTCTTGCCATAGTCTCTTCAGACCTCAGTGGTGCCTTTGCAGGCACCACCACTCCCTCTACCGCAGAAGGAGCTACGTTGTCCGCTCTTTTCGCGACCTTGTCCGCCCTCACCTCGTCCTTGTCCACAGCCAAAACACTTGCCTTCTCCAGCCAAACAACTCTCCCTCTCTGTACAACCTAGCTCCACATCAGGAGCTAGGCTGGGCTCAGTAACGGGATTAAAAGGGGTATAAACCAGGACCTCTCTCTCTATGACTTTGGTTTTACTTTTTTTCACTTTTACTTTTCCCTCTTCAGGTACCTCTTCATTACCAAAATAGAGCTTACCTACCGGGTATTCTAGCTGCCTGATCTTTTGTAGTAACAGCCCCCTACCAGACTTGCTTTCCTCCCCGGAGGCTATTCCCTGACACCAAAAGGTTTCCTCCTGCCCATCTGTTCGGATTCACTTTCTGCTGCCTTTCTCTGGCTCCTGACCTGCAGCCCTGACAGATCAGAAGATCCAGACTTACAACTGGACGTATTTTCAAAAGGTTTATCATTTCTGAACTTCTCCATAAAAGGGCAGCTAGCCAGTAATTCCTTTCTATAGCAGCTTTCCTTTCTTCCAATACTGACACCTCTTCCTCCAACTTATCCAGCTCAGCAGTGAGGGTTCCTCTCCTTCGCTTAGGTAATAAGTCCTCCTGCATCTTGACATTTTTATACTCCAATTTTGCTTTCCTTAAGTCCTTTTTAACAGTATCATACAATCCAAGATAGTTCATTACACGGGAAGCAGGTCAAATACAGTATCTGTGGGACCTTGGATTCCCCAATTAGGCATAACTTTAATCCCCTTACTTGTAGTTTGAGATGCATTAGGGTAAGATATGCCTGACACTCCAGAACGAGACACCTCAGGGCGAAATAGACTCCTACTTTCTTTGGAGTCACGGACCTCTGCCCCTTCTCCAGTCCCGGACATTTCCCCCTTAAATACCTTTGGCGGCGCTTTCCCCACCGCTTGACTTGCAGTTGCAGCTTTGGTAGTAACCACACTTCTGCATACTGATTGTTGAGCAATAACCTTTTTCTCCTTATCCACTGCCTGTTCAGCAACAGTTTTTTTTCTCCAAAGCCACAAAAGGCTTCCCCAAACTCAAACCAGCCTGGTCTAGCGAGGAGTCCAGGCTGCTCATCTTCCTGAGACTCCCGCCACCGAGGCCCTGCTTTTCCACACTGCTCCTTGCTGGAGCGCTTGATTGCCATGCTTGCACTCCGTGCCGCTTACCTCCCGGCTGCGACAGTCCACTTAAATGCCCACACGGATTTTCCAATTCTTCTACTTCCACCTCCCATACTCTCGGAGCTGCTTGCTTCGGGTCTCCACCGCTCTCCCTCCTCACATCTTCATTCTGGCTGCCTGGTAAAGTGCGCCGGATGGCCGTAGCCCGGGTCTCCATGCCGGGAGAAAGCGCCACCCGCTGGGGAAAGGGCAGCGCTCCCCCCGGCATACGCCGTTGGCCTCCTGGCCCTGTCTCCAAGTGCTGCAGTCCTCCTGTAGATTTTACGTTCAAGGACCTACGATGATGTCACACTGGTCAGCTGACAGGAACTGATGCAAACAGGTAGCCAGACAACCCAAACTTCTCCCAGAACACGACTGGGTGACTGGAGTTAAAATTCGGAAAACTGGGCGGAGCTTAAAACAAGCAATCAAATTTTACCTATTGCTATTCAATGGGAATATTTACATTGCTGCCATTCTTCCACTGTTAATGGCACGGTCTTCAAACTTGGTACATTCGGTGACTGGAATTCAAACTTGAAAAGTGGACAGAGCCACTTAAATGCCCCCACAGCTTTTCCAATTCTTCTACTTCCACCTCCACCTCCCATACTCCCGGAGCTGCTTGTTTCGGGTCTCCACCGCTCTCCCTCCTCACATCTCCGTTCTGGCTGCCTGGTAAAGTGCGCCGGATGGCCGTCTCCATGCCGGGAGAAAGCTCCACCCCCTGGGGAAAGGGCAGCGCTCCCCCCTCCATATGCTGTTGGCCTCCTGGCCTTGTCTCCAAGTGCTGCAGTCCTCCTGTAGATTTTACCTTCCAGGACCTACGATGATGTCACACTGGTCAGCTTACAGAAACTGATGCAAACAGGAAGCCAGAAAACCCAAACTTCTTACAGACCACGACTGGGTGACTGGAGTTAAAATTCAGAAAACTGAGTGGAGCTTAAAACAAGCATTCAGATTTTACCTATTGCTATTCAATGGGAATATTTACATTGCTGCCATTCTTCCACTGTTAATGGCACGGTCTTCAAACTTGGTACATTCGGTGACTGGAATTCAAATTTAAAAAGTGGACGGAGCCAAAAACTGCCAATCAGATTTTTTTGATTGCTTTAAATGGGAAAAACTAAAAATGCTGCCATTCTCACATTATTAATGTCAAGGACCTCAAATATCACAAATGTGGTCATTGGGTGTTTCCATTCCAAGGTTAGAAAAAGTGGGTGGAGCCACCAACAACCAATCAAATGTCTCTCAATGATTTTCGATAGAGTGCTACTCCTCCCACAGTTTTAGTTCAAGCCAACATCCTGTGGTTTCTTCAGAAACAACACCATCTAGTTTATTTTTAATATAGATTGACATGGAAAATGAAAAAAAATAAAAATAACACCATCAAAATATATTTAACATAAAAACATTATTTAAACAATAGGTCATTTTCTGATGACACATTCCCTTTAGGATGAAGCATTTTTTTTTTTATATCCCATCACATACTATAATTTTTAACTGGATGTTGCTGTACATAGTAGACTTTTGCTATTCTATTATATTGAGGAATCGTACTATATGATATTTTAGTACAGCACTTCTGAGATAGTCCACTTCTACCGGGACATCACTTCACACATGTAGCTTTTGATTAAATCTGGAGCAATTTCTCTTCTCTGAAATAACAGTGTCATTTTATATCTGAAAGAACAAAAACAACTAAAAAGAAAGAATGAAAGAAACACAATAAAAGCCTGGTAAATTCTATGAAACTTCCAATCTCTACACATCAAACATGAAATCTGGGATTAAACAACCGAAGTGTCATCCGCCATATATTGATCATGAGTAAAAAATAACAGGTTAGGGTCCCATAAGGTAGTTTTTTTTTTTTCGATCTTTTGCTCCGGAACATGTCAGATGGTGGAGTGCTTTAGCATATGATCAATAGTTCAATGTTTGTATTTTACAGGAGATGGATATTTGTTTCTGATTATATTTTATGCATTTTTTGCAAGTTATTTTTTATTTTATTTAGATTTTTTATTTACTTGCTATGTTATGATAAAAAGTTCTCGCTAATGAATGATGCATTATTTTTGTCATTTTTATGATTTTAACCTTGTATCATGTTATAATAATTTTATTTTAGGATCCTCACACAAGCTACAAAAATAAATGAAAGAAGATCAGCCATAACATTAAAAACTAACATTGTATAGACCTTCATCATGCTGCCTAAACAGATAAGATCTGTCCACCAAGATGTTAACAGCAGATTAGTTGCCGAACCTCTTCAGTCTCTAGAACTGAGCGCCCAAAGTTTGGGAAAGCGTACCACGCATGCAAAGATGCCCTTCATTCATTTCTATGGGAGCGCCGAAAATAGTCAAGAGGTGTGCTCAGCTATTTTCAGATGTACCATAGAAATGTATGGAGAGAGCACAATGCAAGAGAAGCCCCATTCCATTCACTTTTATGGAACTGCCAAAAATAGTATCAGTAGCACAGTATGCTCTCATTCTCTTTGGAAGCTTAATTCTATAGATAAATGTGGATCCCAGAGGTGAGACCCACACCTATCTGACATTGGAGGCATATGCTAATGATATGCCACCAGTGTTTGGGTGAGACAACACCTTTAAATCCCGTATAAACTGTGAGGTGTGGCTTTCATACTGTAGATTAGACTTGTTTTTCCAGCACACCCCACAGTTGGTCGTTCAGATTAAGACTGGAGAAGGAGGCATCACCTTAATCATATTCCTCACATACTTTCTGAATGTTTTTTGCCATGTGGACAGGGCATTATCCTGGTGAAGGAGACCACTGCCATTAAGGAATATTGTTGCCATGAAGAGGTGGACTTGTTCAGCCGGCGCAACCCAAAGGGGAGAGGCACTGTGACAAGTGCAGAGAGGATGGGAGTGGATGTGGTGGCAATGAGAGGGATAGTAGTTCTCACGGAGGCTGATTCCACTCCAGCTCTCCCCTAGGCCGCAGCTGTAGAGAATGGAGGGGTGCAACCCTTCTCCTCGGGGCACACCCTGGGATTGGGGCATCCTGTCTGATGGTTGCTGGGGAGACCTTGATGGTGGATTGTTGGCAGGGTGCAAGGCAGGAAGACAGGCTGGCGGATGATGAAAGCAATAATCATGCCAGCATTCTTATGATTAATAACAGCCTCTTTACTGATGATGGGTGGCACAGTACAAAGATCAGTAGAAAGCACAGTTCTGAGGTGTACAACATGAAAAAAATTCTCCCAGAGGCTGTGTATTAGAGCTGACAAGGTGTTGATCCCCTCTAAATCTCTCTCTTGGAACACTATGCAATCTTCTCAAATTACCAAATGTGTGAAAGTCCTTTTTCCATATATCTGCAGTGGGGTGCAGTCCTAGATCGGATGGCCAGTCTGTTTCAAAAGTGTGACAGGAGTCAGAAGCAATTATCCCTAAACACATGCAACAAAGTCCAAAGCCATAAGCGTGTGTTACCTTTGCTGTCTTAGTCCAGCACGGACTTTAAATGGTCCTCAACCTTCTGCAATAATTCAATGTGTCTTTTCTCTGAAAGTTTGATCCTTAGCAAAGTTGATTTTCTGGCAGTTCTTACTGTAAGGAATGGTGTTTTCCTGGCAAAGCTTTCTGTCTTGGCCTTTTTGGCAGCAGCAAACACTAAACAGGTCTGCACTGTAGCTTGCTTACTAGCAGACTCATTAACCAGGCAGCCAGGGCCACCTGTTTTCTGACAACTAACTAAGGACTGCCAGTTTAGCTATTTCCTCCTATATATAACCTTTTGGGGTACATAGCGTATAGATCACAGCATCACAGTAAATGGTTTATAGTGATGAACCTGAGCCTTAACCATTTAGCAGTGATCCAGTGGGCCAATGCACTTGGTCTGTACCATGTTTAGGTAGGTGGTACGTGTCACATTCACATGATGCCAGGACCCAAAGTTTCCAGCAGAACACTGCCCATTATACTGCTGACACTGGCTTGCTTTCTTCTTCCCATAGTGCATTATGTTGCTTTATCTTCCCCAGGAAAGTGATAGACACTCACTTGGCCTTCCACATGATGGAAACACAAACATGTTTCATCAGATCGGGATTCCTTCTTCCATCCATTTTTGATCCAGTTCTGATGCTCCTGTGCCTATTCTAGGTCTTGTCAGTGGTATAAAGGGGTCAGCATGGAGACACTGACCAGTCTGCAGCTGCATAGCCCCATATACAGCAAGCTACTATACCCTGGGTTTTCTGACACCTTCCTTTCTAACTTTTTCAGCAATTTGTGATACAGTAGCTTTTCTGGGGGACTGGTCCAGACGGGCTAGCTTTCACTCCCCACAATGAACTTCGGCTGCCATAGTGCCATTTTAATCTTGCTTTTTATGTTGTTTTCAGACAATCCTAAATTACATCTGTTGTGTTTCTTCTTTATTGTCTTTTACCTTTTTTTTCATTCATTTATTAAACTTTATTAACTTTGGTTTATCTCCAATAAGAGGACCTTTACTTTTAAGACCTCGTTTACAATTCTGTGTCGTTGATGACATCCGTGACAAGACGGTCAGTGTTTCATTAGTGAAGGATCCATGTTTGGTTCGTGTGTCCGTTTTTTGCCCTCTGAGTGTCATCCATATCCTGCACTGCTAGGCTCCAAGTTGGTTTTCAGAGTACTTCCTACCAATGGTCAGGTGTTCCTGATCCGTTGCTTTTCTACTGAACCACAGTGGATCACACCAGTTTATTTGCTAGGGATTGGCACACTCAGAGTGCAGACTTGCATGCCCTAATCCCAGACATACAAGCAGGCGTGACTACCGGGCCCTGTCATTCAAAGCTGGAGGGGGCAGGATGGGCAGTTAGGTGCTACTGTGACACCCTCATTACCCTGAGCAGTTAATTTGCAGATAAAAAAAAAAGCATTTCTCCGGAATGTGGGCACCAATAGAGATGGGAGAAAAGGCGTTTTACTCAGGAGATCAACGCAATTCATTTAGATTGATATGGGGTGACAAAAAAGACACACTCACCTCATTGATCCTGATCCCCACTTCCTTTGTTACATGGATGCATGGCCCCCTATGGTTTACTACTTCCTGCTACAGTGATGACATCCCAGCACAGGGATATGAGACCACTGCAACCCCTTCTCTCTGTTCTGAGTGACAATATAGGCCCATAGTATTAGCAAAAAAAGAGAAGACCATAAAAAGACCCAAAATAGCAGAAACATTAAATAATGTCCAAACCCAAAAAGTTTTGAGATAAACAAAGGGTCAGTTTTGAGGTAACTCGGTACAAGCTCCCGAGTGATACAAAGGAGAAAAAAGAAGGAAATTGGAGCTCACACTGTACCTTTATGAAAATATGTAAATCTTTATTTATATCATATTAATGCATTGCAAAGGGGATCAGACCCTCAAAAGTTGAAGTCCCAGAGTGGGACAGAAATAAAGTTTTAAAAAAAAGTAAAAAAAAAAGAAGGGTTTTTAATATAAGAAAAAAAGTTTAAAGTAAAAAAAAAAAACACGCCCCCTTTCCCTGATTTTATAATTAAAAATATATATAAAAAAAAAAGACACATATTAGGTATCACCGCGTCTGTAACGACTGGCTCTATAAATATATCCATGATCCACCCTGTACAATAAACACCATCAAAAAATAAAAATAACCATTTTTGTCACCTTACATCACAAAAAGTGCAACACCAAGTGATCAAAAAGGCGTACGTCTCACAAAATGGTACCAATAAAACTGTCACCTTATACCGCAAAAAATGAGCCCCTACATAAGAAAGCCGCTAAAAAAATTAAAAAAAACTATAGCTCTCAGAACATGGAGACATTAAAACATATTTTTTTGGGTTTCAAAATGCTATTATTGTGTTGAATTAAAATAAATAAAAAAGTAGACATATTAAGTATCGCCGCATCCGTAACAGCTCTAGAAAAATATCACATGACCTAACCCCTCAGCTGTATACCGTAAAAAAATAAGAATAAAAACTGTGCTAAAAAAGCAATTTTTTTGTCACCTTACATCACAAATATTGCAACACCAAGCGATCAAAAAGGCGTATGCCCCCCAAAATAGTACCAATCACCTCATCCCGCAAAAAATGAGACCCTACCTAAGACAATCGGTCAAAAAATTAAAAAAAATATGACTCTCAGACTATGGAGACACTAAAACATTTTTTTTTAAAAATGCTATTATTGTGTAGAACTTAAATAAATAAGAAAAAGTATACATATTAGGAATTGCCACGTATGTAACGATCTGCTCTATAAAAATATCACATGACCTAACCCCTAAAGTGAATGCTGTAAATATAAATAAATAAAAACGGTGCCAAAACAACAAATTTTTGAGTCACCTTGCCCCATAAAGTGTAATAATGAATGACCAAAAAATTATATGTACCTAATAAAAACGTCAACTCTTCCTGTAAAAAATGAGCCCTGGCACAAGACGATCAGCAGAAAAATAAAAAAAAATATGGCATTCAGAAAATGGAGACGCAAAAACAATTTTTTTTCAAAAATGCTTTATTATGTAAAACTGAAACAAACAAACAAAGAAAGTAGACATATTTGATATAATTGCGTCCGTAACAACCTGCTCTATAAAAATTGCACATGATCTAACTTGTCAGATGAATGTTGTAAAAAGTAAAAAATTAAAACGGTGCCAAAACAGCTATTTTTTGGTTACCTTGCCTCACAAAAAACATAATATAGAGCAATTAAAAATCATATGTACCCCAAAATAGTACCAATAAAACTGGTACCTTATCCCCTAGTTTTCAAAATAGGGCCACTTTTTGGGAATTTTTACTGTACTGTGCTTCAGGGGGGCTTTAAATGGGACATGGAATCTAAAAAACTGCCTTCCAAAAACCATATGGTGCTTCTTTTCTTCTGCGCCCTGCCGTGTGTCCTTACATCAGTTCACGACCACATGTGGGGTGTTTCTGTAAACTGCATAATCAGGGTAATAAATATTGAGTTTTGTTTGGCTGTTAACCCTCGATGTGTTAAAGAAAAAAATGGATTAAAATGGAAAATCGGCCAAAAAAGTGAAATTTAGAAATTTCATCTCCATTTTCCTTTAATTCTTGTGGAACACCTTAAGGGTTAACAAAGTTTGTAAAATCAGTTTTGAGTAACTTGAGGGGTGTGGTTTCTACAATGGGGTCATTTATGGAGGTTTCCACTATGTAAGCCCCACAAAGTGACCTCAGACCCGAACTGGTCCTTAAAAAGTGGGTTTTGGAAATTTTCTAAAAAATTTTAAGAATTGCTTCGTAAATTCTAAGTCTTCTAACATCCTAAAAAAATAAAATGACATTTACAATATAATGTTACATAAAGTAGACATATGGGGAATGTTAAGTAATAAATATTTTATGAGGTATCACAATCTGTTTTAAAAGCAGAGAAATGAAATTTTTTAAAATTGCGAAGTTTTCAAAATTTTGGGTACATTTGGAATTTTTTCAAAAATAAAGGTGAAATATATTGACTCAAATTTATGACTATAATGAAGTACAAAGTGTCACGAGGAAACCATCTCAGAATGGATAAGTAAAAGTGTTCCAAAGTTATTACCACATAAAGTGACACATGGCAGATTTGCAAAAAATGGCCTGGGCAGGAAGGTGAAAACTGGCCTGGGGTAGAAGGGGTTAATGCCACCACAAACATTTATTCTCTTATTTATTTTATAACATGATTACTATTAATTATTTACACATTTTTTGATTTTGCCTTTGGCTAATATACCTGAGTGGTTTGCTGAGGAGCGCCGATGTCTCTTCATTCTATGGTGGGATGTGCAGTGACTGCCTGATTATGTATGAACCTGACTCAGTCTGTACACTCCATAAGGCTGGGAACACACCTAATGCTGGGTTCACACCTGAGCGTTTTACAGCGCGTTCGTACGCGCTGTAAAACGCTCAACAGGAGAAAAACCATGCTTTTCTATGAGTTTTTGGAGTGGGCGTTTTTTTGAGCGTTTTTTCGCGCGACAAACAAGCGTTTTCATGGGCGTTTTTGCATTTAAGGAACGCGCGTTTTTGAGGCGTTTTTTTGATTGACAGGTTCTAGATCCACTAAAAATGTAGGCCCACCTATATGAAAGTTGCAGACTCTTAGCCAAATTGGGCCTTGCTGGGTCAAATGAGAAAAACGCGCGTTCGTATGCGCGTTTTTTAAACAGAAAACGCGCATATCTTCATCTTGGAGCGTTCACATGCATTCCAATGGGTGGAATCCAGCGCGTTCAAAAAGATAGAACATGTCCTATCTTTTTGCGGAACGGGCAGATCGCGGACCCATTCAAGTGAATGGGTCAGCGATCTGCTGTGGCTGCCCCACGGTCGGTGCCCGTGCATTGCGGGCTGCAATTTGCGGTCCGCAGCACGGGCACGGGGCACACACGATCGTGTGCAAGAGGCCTTATCCTGAGGGTAGGACGTCAATATGAAACTCCAGGAAAACCCCTTTAACAAGCGGCCAATTTAAGGACAGCAGGTCGACCAGTGTTGGAAAATACACAAAGGGAAGAATACATCATAGTAGGACTTTTTGAAGTCAGTTTTTCCTTGAGTTTGCCTTAGCAAAAAGTTTACCAAATTTACCAAAAAGTCATACATTGTATGATAAATTTGGCACATCTTTAACAGCTTCATTACCGAAGTGTTTATCTCTCTTTCCTTACCCGGCCAATTTTATTTATTTTTTTACTTTTTTTTAATTTTATTTATAGCTAAACTCTTATCAAACTTATAAGAATATGGTTTAAATGAGTGTTTATGAGGTCAGGAGATCAGAGATAAGGATTCCCATGAGCCTTCAGCGAGTGGGAGTGATAGTCTGCAAACAGACTGATTTTTAACCCTTGTTCCTCAACAACTGCTGAATATCACAAAAACATTGCAACTGAGGTGTCCATAGCCTTTATGTATGCGTACACTAGCAATAAAGAACCTGTCCTTGCATATAATTGTCTCACTTTTTACCCTTTTGCAAGCGTATTTTACAAAGAAAGAGAAGAAAGGAAAGGATTTGTTCTAGTTTGGACAATACAGCTTTCTACAATAATGAACAATGTAATACAAAGTCAAGGGTGAAATACTTCAATGTTATTTACTATAGTGTTTCCAGTGGAAGTCAGAGGGAATATATTGTATCTATAATTATACTATAGGGTCCTATAATAATATCATTTAATAATTCCCTACATGCCCCTTAAGTGTTTATGAGGTCAGGAGATCAGAGATAATGCTTCACATGAGCCTTCAACAGACTCAGGAGTGATAGTCTGCAAATAGACAGATTTTTTATCCCTGTATCTCAAAAACTAATTTCATTTCATTTTAATAAAGACCAAATAAAGAAATGTTATGGCCCAAAATGAGTAAAATGCAACTACAAAAAAATTGTGCCAGAGATGTCCATAGCTTTTAAAGGGGTTGTCCAGACTTAACATTAATTACCTTTCCTCAGGATAGGTCATCAAAATCAGATCGGCGGGGTTCCGACAACCGGCACCCCCGCCGATCAGCTGTATGAGGAGACGGTGCGCGTTGTGTGCACGTCCCATCTACCTTCTGTCTTCCTGTTCACCACTGCTTTGCCAAAGACATAGCAGCAGGAAGAGAGGAGGGAGATGGCACATGAACAATGCGCAAGCCATCTCCTCATACAGCCGGACCCCCGCCGATCTGATATTGATGACCTATGCTGAGGATCGGTCATCAATATTAAAAGTATATTAAGTATGTGTAGACTAGCAGTAAAGAACCTGGCCTTGCATATAATTGTCTCACTTTTTACCCTTTTGCAGAAGTGTTTCCCAAAATGGAAACTGATTACAAAGAAAGAAAAAAAAGGAAAAGATACTTAACTGTATGTTCTATTTTGGACAATACAACTTTCTGCAATAACGAACAATGTTTTGTAAGAGCAAATACAAAGTCAAGGGTTAAATACTGCAATGTTTTTTACTATAGTGTTGCCAGTGAAAGTCAGAGGGAATATATTGTATGTAGAGATGAACGAATCGAAGTTGACGAAGTGAAATTCCATCCGAATTTGAGGAAACATTCAATTCGCACCGAAGCTGAATATCCTCACGCTTCCTGGTAACGAATCGCATTTGTTCCTAAAATGGCTGCTGCACGTGTTAGGACATGGAGCAAAGAACTCTGGGAACTCGGGATCACTCACAGTGCTATGCATGCAGCCAATCAGCAGCCAGCCAGCCCTGTGATGTCACAGCCCTATAAATAGCCTCACCCATCTTGGATTCTGCCATTTTCCAGTGTGCTTAGCGAAGGGAGAGACGTCAGCAGGCTCTAGGAAAGACCATTGTGCTAAAAAATCGATTTACAAGTTCAGGGAAAGATTATTGGTGAAGTTACATTGTACTACAGCCATTTACGGGGTGTAATAATAGGAAAGATACATACGTCCCATTAGCCATTCTGTGGTGAATTGTAATTGTTATATTTCTTTTTTTGGGGTGTATTAATAGGAAAGGATTAGGATTTTTACATTGTTTAACTTTTTTTTTTTTTTGGGGGGGGGGGGGGTATTAATAGGCAAAGAAAAAAGAAGGAGAAAATCTATGTCTTAATTGCCGTTTAGCGGTGAAGTTACATTGTACTACAGCCATTTACAGGGTGTATCAATAGGAAAGATACTTACATCCTTTCCCCCGTCTGCATTGATTTTACATTTTTTTGTGGGGGGGTGTATTAACTCGACTTCGTTGCAAGTGACATCAGACACCCCCAGCCAAGAGTCGGTGGGTTCCTCTGACAAGACGCTTAGTTGGCATTGCCCGGGAGCAGGCCCTGTGCCCCCAACTGTCCTCTGTCATTTTCTGTTCCCTCAGCGCGAGAAGTATTATATGCCGTAGGCTCAGCTCCACTTTTCAGCAAGGACAAGATACTAGACGACAGTCACAGGCTACTGCCCAGCCAAGATCTGGAGGCTCCACATTGTTTCTGTAGCTGGTCTCCCTGAGATCAGCTATTAATTTGTTTGACTAGTCTCCAAGGCATTGCCAAAATCCTACTCCACACTGATGAGGGGCAACACCCCGAAACAGCTGTCTGTGGATGGATAACTGGCTTAGGTCTTCCCCATCAAATCCTTAAAGCTTGTAAAAAAGCAGGATCTTGACATAGGGGCCACTTAATATGGTGGATTTGGTGATCTCTGTAATGGGGACACCCCTTTGCTCGGTTTTCCTTCCTTTGAGGGATATCTAGCTTTTATTGTGTTGTAGACCCAATACTGGGGCTCCACATTTATTTAGCAAAAGATCTGGAGGAGACAAGCAGTCAGTGCGGAGTGTTGGGGGGAAAATGCCATACTCGGCGGTGTGGCAATTTTTTGGTGAAGGTTATGATGGTGACGTGTTGATGGACCTCACGTGGGTGCCCACAAGAGAGGAAGGGGGGGGGGGAGTTCAGAGGGAGAGACAGAGCAGCAGAGAGGGAGGAGAAGGAGGAGAAGCAGGCAGAGCTCGTAGGGCACAGGAGGCAAAAAGCAGACTGCAAATGTATTTGGAGCGAGCCATCCACCATGCACGGTCACATCTGGCGCTCCCAGGATGCCGACACATGGCTCCACAGTGTGGGCTTTTTTTAACGTGTCAGCTGCTGACAATAGTGTTGCCATCTGCAGCCTGTTCTGTCAGTAAGCCCAACACTCACCTGGGTACGACCGCCTTTAGAAGGCAGCTGCTCTCCCATCACCAAGCCGAGTGGGAGCAAAGCCGTCAGAACCCACAAAGCCACACTCCCTGTGCTCCTCCTTCTCCTCCAATTTGTCTTCCACTCCACCTTCCACTGTGCCGTCCTCGCGTTCATCTGGCAGAAGGCTGGCTTCCGTGGCCCAAATGTTCGAGCGTAAAAAGTTGATGACGCCGGATAACCTTTTTGCCCAACAGCTGACTGCTGGCTTATCAGAACTGCTAGCCCGCCAACTACTGCCATATACTGGTGGACTTGGAAGCCTTTAAAAAATTTGTGGCCATTGGCACACCACAATTTAGGTCGCCAGAAGGAAATATTTCTCCCAGAAGGGCATCCCAAAGCTATATTGCCACGTTCAGCGGCAAGTGAATATATCTCTGGCACACAGTGTCGCTGCCAAGATACATCTGACCACAGACACGTGGTCTAGCAAACACGGACAGGGAAGGTTCATAACTTTTACTGCCCACTGGGTGAACCTTCTGACGGCCGTCAAGCATGTAACCCATGGCTCCCGTGTGGATTTGGTGTTACCGCCAAGGATTGCATGCAGGCATGCGTCTTCTTCTTCTCCTCCTACTACATCCTCCACCTCCTCCTCGGCTGACTTCTCCTTTTCCACTGCTACCGCCTCTTCCGCTGCACCTCCCAAGCTCTCCAGAACCTATTCAACGTCCCAGGTGAGACGTTGCCATGCTGTGCTGCAGCTGTTGTGCCTGGAAGCCAAGCGCACTGCTTTCAGCTCTGCGGTCACAGGCCGATCAGTGGCTAACCCCGCTCAATTTGACAGTTGGTAAAGTGGTGTGCGAAAGCGGTTCCAATCTGCTGAACAGGGAAAAATGACAGACGTGCCGTGCATGGCACATGTCCTGAACTTAGTCGTGCAGCGATTCGTTGCCAAATACCCCGGGGTCCAGGACGTCTTGCGGCAGGCCAGGAAAATTTCTGGCCATTTTAGAAGATCTTACACGGCCATTGCTCACCTTGCTGACGTTCAGTGGTGACTAGTGATGAGCGGCAGGAGCAATATTCGAATTTGGAATATTTAGCGAATATTGGGTAGAATATTCGTCATATATTCGAGAATTCGAGATTATTTTCTTGATTGTGAAATCGGCAATGCAGTATGCGCCTAATGCACATGCGCGATACAGGCGTTGCCTAGTTTTGCTAGTTGTCATACTGCCAGAAGTTTCCTGAGACTGGAGAAGATGGTTGGCAGCAACTTTCGCGAACGTGAGAAAGAAATCCTGACTGTAAGTAATTTTACATTACAGCACTGTTTGAACAATAGCTTTATATGCAGATAGAGTGTTCCAATATATTCACGATTGGGCAAATCGGCATTAATGACACGTAATCGCAATACATGCAACTTCAAATTTTATTAGGTCTAAGTAGATTTTACTGATTGGTGCACTAAGTATTGTTGTGACATCACACCACTATGTCTGTAGCATGTATGTATAGACAGCAGAGAAATATCTCTCACATGAACATTGCACATCCATTTTCCAGCCACATAGTATATACCACACAAACACACACACACACACTAGGGTGGCGGGACAGTCCGGTTTTCAGGCTGTCAGTCCTCCGTCCGGCGCAAGGCCAGGACGGCCGGCCGGAAGTTCTCCTTTTTTTGTGGTTACACGGGTGTTGGCAGTTGGCACTGGTCAGGATGGCTTTACGTATCTCCATCACTGGGAGCAGGGCCTGGCAGCATGTCCAGACCGCACAGTGCGCTGTATGACGTGACGTCACAATGCCATCAGCGCTGCTGCGTGTGTGGCACGTCCGACGTGTACCTTTAGTTCAAGCGGGAGCGGCTGGGGGGCGCGGGTGCCACTCTGATCAATGCTCACAGGCACTGCCTATCATCTATGGATCCACGGTGGTCCAGGCCGTCCAGTGCTCAGCCCACTAGGCACAAGGTTAGTACAGATCCCACTACCCCAGGTACTAACAGGTATAAATTATATATGGACTAAGCTGGAATAACTTGGGCATCATCTGCATATCATTATAATGCACAGCTGGTATAAATTATAATTATTTAATTAGATCATACTGTTATAACCTGGGTATCTCCTGTGTATAATTATATATGTACAGCTGGTATACGTTATACATCTTCTTATATATAGTAATATGGACCATGCTGGTATAACCTGTCACGTGACGTCACTGGGCCTGTGGTAAACAGAGAGAAGGCTGAAGCGCTACTACCGGCGCCGCTGCCTTCTCAAACAGCTGATCGTAGGGGTCCCGGGTGTCAGACCCCTGCCGATCAGATGCTGATGATCTATCCAGAGAATAGATCATCAGTTTAAATAAGCTGCAGGACCCCTTTAATATGGCAGATCATATGGGTGGGGCATTGTGATGTCACATGGGGGGGGCAAACTTTTCTTTTGCATAGGGCGGCAAAAATCCTAGCACCAGCCCTGGTTGTCCCCCAACATGTTTCACCAGATAAACTGGCGTCTTCAGGGGTTTGGACAAACTTGAGGGTGGACGCTGAGTGCTGCCTTATATAACCTATGTTCCTATTCGTGCTCAGATGTAGGGTCCAATAATAATAAGTAGAGAAACCATGTATCTATATGACAGCACAATGAGCCAATGAAGGTCCAACACTGGGCACTGACGGCTTGTTGAATAGGTGGAGTCTTTTGAATCTGTTGCACACAACTACTGTACACGAACACTTACCTTTCTGTCGGCTCAGTAGAATCCCGTTCGGCTGCGCCGGGACATAGATTCAAACCAGCTCTATCAGTCCCTGCGTTACTGCGGCTGCGTCTAGACTTAGCCGTAGAGCCGGAGAACTGAAAACAGTGAGGCGCATGCGTCCGAACTTGAAGAATCGCCCGTAGCTATGAAGCAAACAGCGCAAGCGCCCAACCTTAGTTTTCTTCCTTAGAGTTATCTGTTTTCAGCGCATGCATGCCTTCTTAGGTTGGAATATCTACGGCAGTCGTCCCGTCTTTTTTGGCCCAGGGTATTACCCTGAGAGACAGGGACAAATGGGCATACAGTGCCAGGAACTGATAACCATCTGATAAACTACAAATTTTAAACCTTTCTACATCTCCACTAACAGATAGACATTACAAACTGTTGAAGAAAGGATTGTCCTTTACTCCTACACCCAACTTCGAATGCTTTATCTGGGTAAAAGATGTCAATTGTTTTGCCAGGAAATTGGCGCTACACAAAACACATAAACAGCAACTAAAAGAGCAGCGTGTTCAAATAGAAAAGGAAAAAACAGCGCTACAAATTTTGGAGTCCCTAGACAGCAATAATACAGCAGTTGAGGACACCATAGAACCCCCCCTATCTACATTGAAACCTCGATCCTTGTACACACTGCCATTTTTACAATTTGCAAACATAGAAACTTTTGTTCATCTGGTCACCAAGGACCTTAAAACTATAAAAACCTCCAGATCTGCTATGATGAATAATCTCGACTCTGATAAAATGGCAGCAATTACGGAACTTCAAGAAAATAAATATCTGATGGTAAAGCCATCTGACAAGGGGGGGAATATTGTTCTAATGGGGAGACAAATGTATCTAGATATGGTAATGGAACTACTGCGAGATACTAACACCTATAAAAAATTGGAAGGTAATCCTACCCGACAGTCCCTGGAGGAGCTCTGAGTCATTTTGCAAGAGGCAAAATGTAATAATTTGATCTCAAAGGAAATATACAAATACCTATATAGAACGAAACCAACTATCGCAACTATATACGCGATCCCCAAAGTACACAACAGAGAACACCCATACCTGGTAGACCCATTATTTCGGGTAATAACAGCCTAACTGAAAATGTTAGTCAGTACGTGGATGAGTTTATTTCACCATTTGTACCCACCTTACCATCATACATCAGATACACCAAGGATGCAGTCACCAGATTACAAGAGATTCAAGTCACTGAATGCACATTTCTTGCTAGTTTGGATATTGAGGCCCTGTACACTAATATACGTCACGATTTCGGAACCAAGGCGGTGGCTTCTTTTCTATTCACTAAGAACACTCAATTCCATTCACACAATAATTTTGTGGGATGGCACGTCGTCACTCTTTCATCAATTTGTCACTAGTCTTAATGACAACAATATAGGGATGGCATTCACATCAGAGATACACTCCAAAACACTGAACTTTCTCGATCTGAGAAACTCTTTGGAACCTGGTGGCCACATCAGTACAGTGGTGTATCGTAAACCCACTTCAACTAACAATTTGCTACACTGGCAAAGTTATCACCCGCTCCCCCTGAGGAGGGGAATACCCACCGGTCAGTACATCAGGGCGCGCCGCAATTGCTCTGAGGATTTGGGGTTCCTCCAGGAATGTCATACGCCGTCACAACGGTTCCGACAAAGGGGTTACCCCAAAAAGGTATTACATAAGGCCTTTAAAAGGGCAAAAAATACAAGTCGGATACAATTATTAAGTGAAAAACAGCATGGTGAAACAGTATCTACAATTAGGTGTATAGGTACATTTGACGTCGAACACGTGTTGAATATTTTACGGAAGCATTGGCACATCTTGCGGGCTGACTCAGATTTAAAAGAGGTTCTCGCTGTCAAACCTCAAATTACTTACCGCAGGGGGAAAAATCTCAAAGATTTCCTGGTGCATAGTTTCTTCAACACCAATTCTACCAAAAGTACTTGGCTGAGATCTAATGTCACAGGGAGTCATCCATGTGGCAGATATAGCTTCTGCCCTTCTGTTTCTAAGATCAAGACGTTCAGCAACCCCTTAGATGGAAGACAATATGAAATCTGACAATTCATCAATTGTTCAACAACGGGCATCATTTATGTAGCCCAATGTCCGTGTCTCAAGCTATAAGTTGGTAAAACTATCCAAGAATTTTGCCGCCGGATTTGCCAACATATAAGCAGTATGAATACAAAAGCAGATACTACTATCTCCAGACACGTGAGAAATGTACATGGAGGTGATCCTGGATGTCTTAAATTTTAGGGACTGTGTAAAATGACCCTTGGACCTCGTAGTGAGGATTTAGATAGGATCCTTTATCAAGAAGAAGCAAGATGGATTTACCGCCTGGACAGTTTAAGTCCGAAAGGCCTTAATGAAGGATTCACTTTCTCATCATTCCTCTAGATTATAATTAAATGCACATTTTTTTCTGTATATCTTTGTTACTTTATTCGACTGTGAGCATCTAGGATGGTCATTGGGTGCAATTTTGCAAATCTAGTATTTATTTAGTCAAGTTACTTGAGTATCACTGTAGACGCCCTTTGGACAGCACAAAAGAGCACCTTTTGATTTAGCGTAATTCATGTTGGCAGGAGGGTATTGCACGCATATAATTCATATTGGCAGGAGGGTATTGCACGCATATAATTCATATTGGCAGGAGGGTATTGCACGCACATACCCTCCATTCGCCTTCCAATGAACTGTTGGTGTATGTCACTATACTTACCTTTCTTGATTTGCGCTTATAAAAAAATAAATTAAAAAAAATTCTTGGGGTTTATGCCCTGTTGTGGGTCTCATTGAATGATGATGTAGACCTTTAGTTCTAGACGTATTAACCATCATATGTCACAAAAACTGCTCTAAACAAAAACATTTTTTAATACTTACCTCTTGTATACAGCTATGCACTATTGGTAGTTAAGTGGATCCTCTGGTTACAAGGTATTTCCATTAAAGTATCTCTGGGCCTAGCCCCCTGCAAATGTGTCACATACATTTACCTGACTAACAGTTATCTTTAATAACAGTGACCATCCATGCCTAACCAGATGACTAACATTCATTATGTATTGCCTAAAGAGATAAGGGTGTAGAATACATCTTTCCATTACTTAGTAGGAAACACCATGCCACTAGAAGTAAATATGTTACCCTTTCCCACCAAAGGTATTTTTGGGCACAGTTCTTGTAAATGTGCCATATACATCCCACTGGGCAATGCATACTTGTAATATGGGTTACCTATGTCTTTATAAGATGGTGAGGATCCACCACATATTACCAAATAATGTAGCATACACCTTTCAATCATATAGTAGGCAATATAACAATAGCTCCAGTAGTACATTTGTATCCAGTATATTAGGTATATCTCTTTATTGTTTTTTTTTTTTGCAATACCAGCAGCATACGTCAGAACATGTAGCCCCTAATATTCACTGTGGGTTTAGGAATGCAGTACCTGTATCTATTCATTCATTCCAACCTAAGACGGCATGCATGCGCTGAAAACAGATAACTCTAAGGAACCAAACTAAGTCTGGGCGCTTGCACTGTTTGCTTCATAGCTACGGGCGATTCTTCAAGTTCGGACGCATGCGCCCCACTGTTTTCAGTTCTCCGGCTCTACGGCTAAGTCTAGACGCAGCCGCAGTAACGCAGGGACTGATAGAGCTGGTTTAAATCTATGTCCCAGCGCAGCCGCACAGGATTCTACTGAGCAGACAGAAAGGTAAGTGTTCGCGCACAGTAGTTGTGCGCAAAAGATTTAAAAGACTCCACCTATTCAACAAGCCGTCAGTGCCCAGTGTTGGACCTTCATTGGCTCATTGTGCTGTCATATAGATACATGGTTGCTTTACTTATAATTATTGGTCCCTACGTCTGAGCACGAATAGGAACATAGGTTATATAAGGCAGCACTCAGCGTCCACCCTCAAGTTTGTCCAAACCCCTGAAGACGCCAGTTTATCTGGTGAAACATGTTGGGGGACAACTGTTAGTTTAGTTTTAAAGTCTGTTCCTGCTATTAGTGTGTATGGCTGATAAGGGCATTGCAATCAGTTAGCTACCTATTAGCTAACATTGAGAGTATACTACTCTCATTTATGTACTCAGTAGCCAGCAATTCAGCACAGAACTTACTATTGCTGTGTCAAGATCCCTGTACAGCTGCCCTGCCTAGGCAGTGGCAGTGTGGGGAGTGCACCCCCACTTACAGGGTTTCATCAGCAAATAATCCTCTTGCACATAGCACTTTAGGTGAACAGTTATTTTAATAATTTTTCTTGCTCACTTTTTCTTTGATTTTACAGTATTATAATAAAAGCTTAGGTTCTGGGACAAGAGTGGTCAGTAGCCTGCATTGGGCAAATTGTGGTAATATGTATAAAAACCCTTCCCAGATTGGGTACCCTATTTATTGTTAATAGATTACTAGCAGTCCCCAATTTTTCACTTTCACAGGGGGTAACAGGACAAAATGCACCCCAGTATATGTTCCCCATTTTCTCCCCATTCAGGAAACACCCCATATATATATATATACTCTACTGAACTATCACTAATTAACCAACTATATAATCATCATAAATATCATAAACTAATGAATTGAGATGTAAATCGGAAGTGCTTTAACAAATACGCCACACAGTGCATTAATTGCCTCTTAATTTGAATTGCAAGTAATTTTCATTCTTTTTTCTTTTCTATCCTAACAGTCCAAATTGAATAAAAATAAAATAAAAATAAAGCTGGTGCAACAGGAGCACCTAAAATCAATGCAGGGACTCCGGGAGCAGCAGAGGTAGCAGCAGCTGATTTTTGACAGAAAGGTGCAGCAGATAGAGGAGTAGTACCGTCAGAGAATCCAGGATCTTCTGGACCTTCAAGACAAACTTAAGAAATTGTGATAGAGGCATATTTGTTTCCCAAATTGTAAATAAATATTTTGTTCAGTTCTAACATGTGCTTTCGTTTTCTAAAATAGTTTTTCTGTAAAATTAACAGATAAGGTTGCAGTAAGACCCCTTCAGTCCAGGGCAAACTCATCAGGATAAGGACAGACAGCAGCAGCAGGTACATGGTAACGGTCAAATATATGGCCTACACATAACTCAGCTGGCTCAGGACAGACAGCAGCAGGTAAATGGTAATGCTATAGCATAAGGCCTACACATAGCTGGGCCTGACTCAGCAGGATCAGGACAGACAGCAGCAGGTAAATGGTAACACTGTAGTATAAGGCCGACACATACTTCAGCAGGATCAGGACAGACAGCAGCAGCAAGTTAAGGTAACGGTGGAGTATAAGGCCTACATGTAACTCAGCATGATCAGGACAGACAGCAGCAGGTACATGGTAATGGTTGAATATAAGGCCTACACATAGCTTGGCCTAACTCAGCAGGAACCGGAAGCAGCAGGTTCTTTGTTTACAGCAGGAATGTGTTCTCAGGAATGGGCCCCCACCAGACTGGGGCAACACCAAAAATAAACGTAGACACCTCTGACAGCAGCAGGTTCTTTGTTTGCAGCAGGAATGTGTTCTCAGGAATGGTCCCCCACCAGATCAGGGTAACACCAAAAATAAACTTTGACACCTCTGACAGCAGCAGGCTCTTCGTCTAAATGCAAAATTTTCCTTTGATTTTTTTTTTTACAGAGGTATTTTAAGTTTGCAAAGCAGACAATAAATTATTACAAAATTAGCTACACACGCCGCCCGCACCGGTATGCTCTCAGTTTCCATTTAGGGCACATCGAGTCTGGAGCAGAACACTGTGGTAATGCAGCCTTCCTCGCTGTGTGCTGATTCCTCCAAGACAGAGGGCAGCAGGACTGGTGGGGTTTAGCATTGGCTCTCTCATCCTCCTATTGTCTGTGAGGAGGCATGGGTACTGCCACTCGGCCCACCCATACATGATCAGCGCCGCACACGCTGGGCTCCGGCTATCAGCAGCACCCAGCCGTTCTCTGCCCGTCTGAGCACAGAAGCCAGTGAGGAGCCATCTTGCGTCAGCCCGGGTCTGGAAGTGTCCCCAGCTCTGCCACTGGGATCAGTTCCCCTCCCCTCGGTGATGACTCAGTCACAGTCCCTGGCTGCTGGCGGGGTGCTTGTCAGCTGCCTCCAGTGCGCACCCTGGATCATCGATTGCAGGTCAGGCTGCTGAATAAGCCTTTAGCTGCGATGCTCTGCTACACACGGGGGGGTTGGTGTTAGTGTCACACAGTCTGGGCCAGACATCACCAGGAAGGGGCTCACAGGCACCGGGAACTATGACACTGTCATCCAGCAGAGCGGAGTTTGTTCAGAAGCCACCATGTGTTCTTGAGTTACATAGAGCTGCAGGTACACTTAGTGGACTTGACATAGAAAATCATATCCTTTAGGTTCATGAAAAACGTACAGTAATCCGGTCCTGTACAATGTAGATGTCTGGAGGGGGGGAAGAATGCAGGGCTTCCAGGGAGAGATGGGATAGATATATATATACATGTGGTCCATCCTGCTAGAATCTATCTATCTAACCCATCTCTCCCTGGAAGCCCTGAAATCTTCTCACCCTCCATACATCAAAATTGTATAGGACCGGATTACTGTACGTTTTTCATGAACCTACAGGATGTCACCGCCTAATGTATCTCGAGCCATATAATCACAAGTTCTTTTCTGTCAGGTTAATTCCTAATTTTTGGGGCCTGTACTGGCCTACAGTAAAATTTTTACCCGGTGATCACCTAATGTACCTCCAGCCACACCATCACAAGTTCTTTCTAAAATAAAATTTTTCTAGGCTCCAACAAGGCACATTTTAAGATACATAAAAATGGCCCCTGATTAAAATACATATTTTTTGTGAAAATTTTTGCCAATGATCCCCCTCTGGTATGTCAATGTCCATGTTGTGGGACTATTTGTGCACTTCTGGTAAGTATTTAGTGGCTGCAAATATGACCTGAAGGTTTTTCAGGTTCGCCGGCAATTAAAGTCAATGGGGCCCGCCGAGAACGCACGGTTCGCAAACTATAGATCGCAAACAGTCCCGGCTGATGTTCGTCCATCACTAGATGGAGGTACTTCCCTGTGTAACTTCGATGTTAGCCAGTGGCAACTCATGCATGACACCTGCCGTTTGCTCGGGCCCTTTGAGGAGGCCACTTTATTTGTCATGTTATACCACTTATAAATAAATTAATAACTCAACAAAAACATTAAAATGAAAATACTTTATTAAATAACCCATAAAATTGAAAACATATACACAATAGGTGGGGACTATCAACATATAGACTGCCCCATCAATCACAATAACACAGTGGTGAAGCCTCACATATCATAGATATCATATGAATATTGGTTACCTTCCTCTGAATATGACTGCTGTATCCAGCTCCTATACAATTTACCAGGGGTGGTACACCATTAACATTGCAACCTATAATGTGATCATGGGGGCTAACGTGACTGAAAGTCTACCTATCCTAACTGCGGGCGTGTAAAGATTAGACAATATATGGGCTAAACATAGCTCCAATCAATAATAACATACCTAGCACAGAAGGAAAATGGATGAAGGAGACGGTGGCGGTGACTGGCGCTCCTCAACGCGCGTTTCACGTGTTCGCTTCCTCAGGACTACCAGATAAACAACGTCATTTCACTGATTCATGTCCTGAAACAGATGCTGCTAAATCTGGCTGGCTAGGGGACAGGAGACGTGGCGACTACATCTCACGGCCACATGAGCCCTGTGGAGGCTGAACTAGAAGAGGAGGAGGACATTCGAGCGCAAGCAATGGGTAGAGAAATGGGTGTTTTTTTCTACACAGATGACAGGTGGAGCAGGAGCAGCCGGAGGAGCTACAGGGCGATGAGGAAGACGATGCAGAGGACCCAGACACACTGTGGCAGTATGAAGTGGAGATGGAGGCAGGGAGTTCCTCCAAGTCACTTGCGCAAATGGCCCGATGCATGGTCAGTTGCTTACGTAGTGACAGCCGAATTTTCACCATTCGACAGAGGGATGACTACTGGCTGTCCACCATGTTAGATCCTTGCTATCTGTCCAAAATGGGGGCCATTGTTACACCTGCTGAAAGGGAGGACAAACTGAACAACTATTGAGACATCCTATGTAGTCAGTTGGCCATTGCCTATGTGCGCCATTGCCCATCCTCACGCAGATCTGAATGGAGGGGGGCCCTCTGTGTCCATGTTCCACTGCCATGGCTGCTGGGGGGTGGGGGGCAGGAGCAGTGCCAGCTCCATCAGCAGCAACTTAAGTTTAGAGTCGCTGATGAGCAGTTTTCTTCACCCGTCTACTGAAGAAACTACTCACCAGCAGCAGCTAAACATAGAGCAGAACCTGAATCAGCAGGTTGTGGAATACTTGGAGTGCATCGAAAATTCCCTGGACTACTGGGCAGCCAAACTCGATTTGTGGCTGCAACTGGCCGAGTTTGCCCCGGACAAGCTTTCCTGCCCGGTCAGCAGTGTGGCATCAGAGTGGGTGTTTAGTGCGGTGGGGGCCATAGTTACCCCAAGCAAAACTTGCCTGTCACAACTCTATGGACATAGTAACATAGTTTATAAGGCCAAAAAAGACATCTGTCCATCCAGTTCCGCCTGTTATCCTGCAAGTTGATCCAGAGGAAGGCAAAAAAAAAAAACTGTGAAGTAGAAGCCAATTTTCCACACTCAGAATAACTCCCCGGATCAATGATCCATCTCTAGTACCTATAGCCTATAATATTATTACACTCCAGAAATACATCCAGGCCTCTCTTCAATTCCTTTATTGTACTCACTATCACCACCTCCTCAGGCAGAGAGTTCCATAGTCTCACTGCTCTTACCATAAAGAATCCTCTTCTATGTTTATGTACGAACCTTCTTTCTTCCAGATGCAGAGAGTGTCCCCTCGTCACAGTCACAGTCCTGGGGACAAATAGATGATGGGAGTGATCTCTGTACTGACCCCTGATATACTTATACATAGTTATTATATCTCCCCTTAGTCGTCTTTTTTCAAAAGTGAATAACCCTAATTTTGATGACCTTTCAGGGTACTGTAGTTGCCCCATTCCAGTTATTACTTTAGTTGCCCTCCTCTGAACCCTCTCCAGCTCTGCTATGTCTGCCTTGTTCACAGGAGCCCAGAAGTGTACACAGTACTCCATGTGTGGTCTGACTAGTGATGTGTAAAGTGGTAGGACTATGTTCTCATCACGGGCGTCTATGCCCCTTTTGGTGCAACCCATTATCTTATTGGCCTTGGCAGCAGCTGCCTGACACTGGTTTCTACAGCTTAGTTTGCTGTTCACTAAAATTCCTAGGTCCTTTTCCATGTCAGTGTTACCCAGTGTTTTACCATTTACTATGTACAGGTGACTTGCATTATTCCTTCCCATGTGCATAACCTTACATTTGTCAGTATTAAACCTCACCTGCTATTTATCTGCCCAAGCCCCCAATCTATCCAGATCCCTCTGTAGCAGTATACTGTCCTCTTCCGTGTTAATTACTTTACACAGTTTAGTGTCATATGCAAAAATTGATATTTTACTGTGCAAGCCTTCTACAAGATCATTAATAAATATATTGACGAGAATAGGGCCCAATACTGACCCCTGAGGTACTCCACTAGTGATAGTGACCCAATCTGAGTGTGTACAATTAATAACCACCCTCTGTTTTCTATCTCTCAGCCAGTTACTTACCCACATACAGACATTTTCTCCCAGTCCAAGCATTCTCATTTTATACACTAACCTTTCATGCGGTAGAGTGTCAAATGCTTTGGAGAAGTCCAGATATACGACATCCATTGATTCGCCGCTGTCAAGTCTAGAACTTATCACCTCATAGAAACTGATTAAATTAGTTTGACATGACCGATCCCTCATGAAGCCATGCTGATACTGTGTTATTTGCTTATTTTCATTGAGATACTCCAAAATAGCATCTCTTAGAAAATCTTCAAACAGTTTATTCACGACAGATGTTAAACTTATCGGCCTATAGTTTCTGGGCTCAGTTTTTTTACCCTTTTTGAATATTAGCACCACATTTGCTATGCGCCAATCCTGTGGAAGATTCCCTGTCAGTATAGAGTCTGTAAATATCAGAAATAAAGGTCTGGCTATGACATCACTTAATTCCCTTAGGATACGGGGGTGTATGTCATCTGGTCCTGGCGATTTGTCTATTTTAATCTTTTTAAGTCGCTGTTGTGCTTCTTCCTGGATCAGACAGGGCACTTTTAATGGGGAATTTACTTTTACATTCTGCATTTCATCTGACAGTTTATTTTCCTCAGTAAATACAGTAGAGAAAAAAATATTTAATAGCTTTGCTTTCTCCTCATCGCTCTCTGCAACTCCTCCCTCATTACTCTGTAGAGGGCCGACACTTTCAGATTTATACTTTTTACCATTTATATAATTGAAGAACATTTTAGGGTTAGTTTTGCTCTGGTTGGCAATTAATCTCTCGCTCTCTAGTTTGGCTGCTTTTATTTGTTTTTTACATATTCTATTTTTTTCCTTATAGTTTTTCAGTGCTTCCTCGCTACCCTCCTATCCCTCCTATTTTAGTGATTTAAATGCTTTCTACTTGTCATGTATTGCTTTCTTTACAATTCTATTTATCCACATTGTTTTTTTCTTGTTCCTTAAAGTATAACTGTCAACTTTTATTTTTTTTTACTATTGGATTTTGGTGATTAATATCACCTTGTTGGCCCTGTTTTAATTTCTGATTGTTTAATAAATAACCCCTAAAAGCCAACTAAAAGTCCCCAGTATTGGCTATATTTACCTGAGATAAAATCAGGTTGCTATGCTCCTTCCGTCTACCAGATAGAGGACCGAGCACGCTGCCTGCACTGGGAACTGATAGTGAGTCAACATTGTAAGGGAATGTATAAAAAGCCAGGTTCTTCCTGACAGGAGATAACAGTGCTGGGCTGTGTGTGTGAACTTCTCCACATGCCTGTGCTTGGCAGACACTCCCTTAGCAGTGCAGGACAATGTGGCTGCTCAGTGTATAAATGACAGCCTTATCTGATAAGAGGAGAGCTTGTAGAAGGACTACAGGCTTCAGCCAGACCTGGGAACTTCACTGCAAGACCCCCCTATACAGTGCTGGTCTTCACTAACTTCACTGCAGGTGTCCTATGGATTAGCCTCAGGGCTGAGGGCGGCCATTTTAACAGAATAGTGAAATTGCAGTTTTATGCAGACTGGTTGCTAAGGGCTGAATCTTATTAAATATGGGGTAAGTAAGTCTAATAGTTATTGATTCAGGTATATTATCATATTAGTAACTACATATATGAAAACTGAAATTTGGGTCTAAATGTGACAGTTATCCTTTAACCTTTTATTTCCATACGGTATGTACCTCTCACAATTAGATTTTAGGATGCTTTTAAAAAATCCCTTTTTGTGGCTGTATTTCTTATTTTTGAGGACTTTGTCCCAGTTAGTTAGGCCTATGGCCTCTCTTAGTTGGCTAAATTTAGCTTTTTTGAAGTTTTGTATTTTTGTTCCTCCCTGAAGAAACAGTCTTTTGAATGACAATTGGAAGGTTATTACTTTATGGTCACTATTTCTTAGGTGTCCTCCAACCTGCACATCTGTTGTTCTGTCAGGTCTATTGGTTAATACTAAGTCCAGTATGGCTGTCCCTCTAGTCGGGTCCTGAACCAGTTGGGAAAGTTAATTGTCTTTGGTGTTTGCCAAGAACCAGTTTGCTTTATGAGATATATTTCAGTTTCCCAGTCTAGATCTGGGTAGCTGAAGTCCCCCAAAATAACCACCTCATTATGATTTGCCGCCTCGTCTATCTTGTTTAGTAGCAGATTTTCTGTGGACTCTGTTATATTAGGTGGCTTATAATAAACTCCTATTAGTATTTTATTATTGTTTTTGCCTTCATGTATTTCTACCCACAGTGACTCCACATGTTCATGTCCCTCACTTATATCTTCTCGGACTGTGGGCTTTAGACAGGACTTTACATAAAGGCAGACCCTTCTCCTCTCCGGTTTTGGCCATCCTTTCTAAACAGACTGTAACCCTGTACATTACCCGCCCAGTCATAGCTATCATCCAGCCATGTCTCAGTTGTTCCCACTATATCATAGTCCTCCTCACACATCACTAATTCCAGTTCCCCAGTTTTATTAGTCAGGCTTCTGGCATTAGTATACATACAATTAAGATGTTTTTACCCTACATCTTTCCTTCTGAACTGTTCTAGTCCCTCCTTCCATTTCTCCCCCAGTTCAATTACCTTGTCCCTGGTCTCTATCTGCACTATCTTCACCTCGTATAACTTAATTACCCTGCCCCCAGTCCCTAGTTTAAACACTCCTCCAACCTTCTAGCCATCTTTTCTTCCAACACAGCTGCCCCTTCCCCATTGAGGTGCAGCCCATCCCTATGATAGATACTGTAGCAGAGAAGTCAGCCCAGTTCTCCAGGAACCCGAACCCCTCCTTCCTACACCAGTTCTTGAGCCACTTGTTATCCACCTTAATCCCTCGCTGCCTTTCTTGTGTGGCTTGTGGTACAGGTAGTATTTCGGAAAACACTACCTTTGAGGTCCTTGCACTAAGCTTGTGACCTAAATCCCTGAAATCATTTTTATGGACGCTCCACCTACCTCTAACTTTGTCATTGCTTCCGATATGGACCATGACTGCTGGATCTTCTCCAGCCCCTCCCAGTAATCTGTCAACCCGATCCGCGAAGTGTCGAACTCGAGCGCCAGGAAGACAACACACCGTTTGATGATCCCGGTCTTTGTGACAGATCGCCCTATCTGTACCCCTAATAAGTGAGTCTCCCACTACCAGCACCTGTCTGGCCTGCCCTGCTCTCCTGGTCCACTGCTTACTGGAGCTGACATTCCCCTGACTGGCAGAGGAAGGGTCCGGCTGCAGCAGTGCTCTCCCTGAACTGACATCCCCCTCATCTGCCAACCTTGCAAACTTGTTGGGGTGTGTCAGATCAGGGCTAGCTTCCCTGGCACTCTTGCCTCTACTGCGCTTTCTAACTGTTATCCAGCTACCTATCTCACTTTCCTGAGCCTCCTTGCTACCACTCTCCTCCACATCTACCCCATAGAGTGCTTGCTCAGTGAGCAGCAAACTCCTTTCCAAATTGTCAACGCTTCTCACTGTTGAAACTCGCCGATGTGCGATTCCAAACGGGCAATTTGCTCACATTTTTAACAAAGATATATACCCTCAAACGGCTGTTCCATGACTGCATACATTAGACAAGATGTGCACTGGACTGCGCTGTCAATAATGGAACACATACTAAATGGGGATTACGCAAGAAAAGAGAAAAAATACAATATAGTGCAGTGATAAGAATCTAACTTACTGTAGTCCCCTCCTAAAGTCCCTGAATCTCAAGTCACGTAATCTAAAGTCAAACACTTAATTGGCACAATTTTCAATATTTAGCACATTTTTGGCCGTATATTCACCATAAATTCGCAAATTCGAGAATTCGTGATCTCCAGTCATTATTTACTTGATTACGAAAATCGGCAATGTAATATATTCGCGATAAAAATTCGCGATTACAATATTCGCGATCAACACTAAGGGGTAGGCAACTTTCCTATTGGTTGCTAGGGATGTTGCTAAGTGTCGATATTTGCAATAAATCCGCAGTAAATTCACGGTAAATTCGCTATTAGACTATCCGCGATCAACACTATTCACGAATACGAATATATAGCACTATTCCTAATATTCGTGAATTCTCAAAGTGGCGATATTCGCCATTAAAATTCGTGATTTAAATATTCGCTCTCAACACTAACACTTAATACAAACACACTTGAAATCAAACACGCAAACCCTTACAAACTCGCGTTGTTTGTCTTCTTGTATAAGTGCAGCTCTCAAACCAGACATGCTGCTGCCACCTCAACACTATGTCACTGGGACACTCTGTGGTCTCCTCATGCTGCTGCCACCTCACCACTCTGTGGTATCCTCATGCTGCTGCCATATCACCACTTTGTGGTCTCCTCATGCTGCTGCCACCTCAACTCTATGCCACTGGGACACTCTGTGGTCTCCTCATGCTGCTGCCACCTCAACTCTATGTCACTGGGCCACTCTGTGGTCTCCTCATGCTGCTGCCACCTCAACACTATGTTACTGGGCCACTCTGTGGTCTCCTCATGCTGCTAACACCTCACCAATCTTTGGTCTCCTCATGCTGCTGCCACCTCACCACTCTGTGGTCTCCTCATGCTGCTAACACCTCAACACTATGTCACTGGGCCACTCTGTGGTCTCCTCATGCTGCTGCCACCTCAAAAGTGTGACATTCTGTGGTCTCTGCATGCTGCTGCCACATCACCACTCTGTCGTCCCCACTATGTCACTGGGCAACTCTGTGGTCTCCTCATGCTGCTGCTACCTCAACACTATGTCACTTTTCACCCAAAATGTTGAGAAACTGACCTTTGTAAAAGATGAATGAGGTGTGAATCAGCCAGGATTCTCAAACACCAATGCCTGATGCATCACACTAGATCATCCATGGTGCCACACCTACACTTTGACAAAACAGACCTGTTTCTTCTGGCTACCAGCTTCAGCTACTGTACTTTTCTGATGCTGCCACCTGCCTGATGCCACACCTGCTGCCAGGTGCTCCTACTCCCAACCACCATCTTCAGCTGGCACTGGTATTGCCCCCCATCTCCCCACTCTGTCGCTTGGCCACTCTGTGGTCTTCTCATGCTGCTGCCACTTCACCACTTTGTGGTCTCCTCATGCTGCTGCCACCTCAACGATATGTCACTGCGCCACTCTGTTGGCTCCTCAAGCTGCTGCCACCTCAACACTATGTCACTGGGCTACTCTGTGGTCACCTCATTCTGCTGCCACCTCACCACTCTGCGGTCTCCTCATGCTGCTGCCACCTCACCACTCTATGTTCTCCTCATGCTGCTGCCACTTCACCACTATGTAGTCTCCTCATGCTGCTGCCACCTCATCACTCTATGGTTTCCTCATGCTGCTGCCACCTCACCACTATGTCACTTGGCCACTCTGTGGTCTCCTGATTCTGCTGCTACCTCACCAATCTGTCGTCTACTCATGCTGCTGTCACCTCAACACTATGTCACTGGGCCACTTTGTGGTCTTCTCATGCTGCTGCCACCTCACCACTCTGTCATTGGGCCACTCTGTGGACTTCTCATGCTATTCCCACCCTCCCCACTCCATGATTGGGCCACTATTTTGTCTTTTTGGCCTGGATAATATCATAATTTATTTGACCCTTCTTCTGATCTGTCAGAAGGAAGAAAAAATGAGACGCACAACAGATCCTGTCTATGTAGCAGCTGTAAGACTTGTATGACATGGTCCCTTATTTGCATCAAAATTGACTTATGATTTGGTAGCCAAAAGGAGGAGTCGGTACAAAACACAGAAGACATGCAAATATTCTATTCACGTGTCATCTCTGTTTTGGATCTACTCCTGTTTTGTTTGGCTTTAGCAATACTGATGGATTACTGACCAAATGCTGACCGAGTGAAGGCGGATACTCAACAGACAGGATCCGTTTTTTTTGGGTTATTGTTCTGACGGATCAGAGGAAGGGCAAAATAATCTGTGACGTCAACACAAACTTACTGCTGATACCCTCTCCACTCTGTCAGGGGGGCTCTACTTGTATAAGCGTTCAATAGAACAGGTTCTGTAGACATCTATGTGGAATCAGCAGATGACAGTGTAAAAGTAGTGCGCTCTTTCACACTGTTGTAGGATCTTTGGTCTCTGCATGGTTCTCTATACCTGGTGCTAACATTGATCTGTAAGGCTGAGTTTACACTTGAGTTACAGTATTTGGTCGGTTTTGGCCACCTAACTGCCCAAATAAGTGAAGTGTGCAGTGATTCTAAGAGCGACGCCTATCATCTGAGTGTCATACTGACTCACACTATTGCTTCACTGCCACAACAGACTCCCTATGTGTGTTACTGCAAGGCACAGAGTACTACACCACCATTAAGGCTCTCCAGGAAATAGCGGTATTTTACCGCGATTAGCCACAAATAAATTCGAATCAAATCTTTTTTCAGAAAATTTGGCGAACCGACCAAATTGACTTTTTTTAAAATTTGGTCACCTCTAATTGTATCTATAAATATACTATATGGTCCTATAATAATATCATGTAATAGTTCCCTACATGCCTCTATGTACCCATAATATTTATTAAATGTACTGTTTGCTATAATATTTCTGTAATATCCTGTAAAACCAATGTTGTCACACTGTCCAAATGCCTAGGATTTCATAAATCAAAAAAATTTGACCGGGGAAAGAACGCTGCCATAGCAATACCAATCATCACCTTGTGACAGCCCTCTGCTGGCTCCATTCACAGAATGCAGGCAGCAGAATCTGCACCTGCATTCAAATTCCCAGCACCATGGACGTCACATCAAGGTACTGGAAACCGACCATGGTGGATTCATAGTTCCCGTGTGTCTTTTTTCCTTTTCATCTTTCTCGATTAATCCAGTTCTTTGAAAGTTATAAACACACATTTAGAAATTTCCTTTTAATTTAAAATTTTTGGTAAAAGATTAGGTTCTTCTTTAAATTTCCTCTAGGCTCGACATATCAGAAGACCAGCTTTCAGAAAAAAATATGATTTTGTGATACTGTTAGCAAATGCTTATGCTATATTTGTCTACATTTGGCCATGTGTAATGTACACTGCAGCCTGTCTTGTATCTTTCAAGCATGTTGTCATATTGTATTGATTTTGTATCGAGAGAAATTGGAGTCCTTAGCTAAAAACTGTGCAAAGTATATGGTGGACATATCTATACAAGGTAACACAGGTAGGGCCAAGGACCACAAGGGCCTGAAATAGCCACACAACTGTGTTACTGATCAGGTGGAGACTAGTAGTTAGGATGGGCTCTACACAGTGAACTGTGCAGCTGTTAAGCCATAGATAGACAAACATCGCTAATGATCCTAAAATGATCTCTATGATGAGTGCTGGCCACAAAGAGGTAGCTGAATGCAACATACTATGACACAATGACTGATCAGCTTTCTGTCCACATGGGACCCAACAACTATATGTAATCTCCCTTAGTGATTTTACTGCTATAGAAGGTCATTATTAACAATGTATTAAGCCCAAATCCCCCTAGACCACCAGGGATGTTTCATCAAAAGGGTTTTCTGATTTTAATATTGATGACCAATTATTAAGATAGGTCATAAATATTAGATAGGTGGGAATCTGACTCTCAGCAGCTGTTTGAAGAGGTTGTGGCCTTCAGGTGATTGCTGCAGCCTCTTCACTGTTTACCAGGAATAGTGCTATAAATTCTATAGTGGTTGTGCATGGTATATGCAGGTCACTGCAGCTCCATCTCATTCAAGTATGGAATACAGCTACGTATAGTACCACACATAGCCACTACAGAAAGTATGGTCCCCTTCCTGTTGCTGAAGAGGCCACAGTACTTTCATGAGGACCACAGCCCTTAAACAGAGCTGATTGGCATGGGTCTTTACTGGATTTTAACATGATATATCCGTAGACTAGGCCATCAATAGTAGATTGGCGGGGGTCAGACTATCGGCAGCTGTTTGTAGTGAATATGTTCCTAAGGTGATCGCTGTGGCCTCTTCACTGTTTATCAGGGATAGTGCCATAAATTCTATAGTAGCTGTGTGTAGTACTATAGCTTACTGAAGGTCCGTCGAATTCAAGTGAAAGGGACAGAGATAGCATACATGTGTAGTACCATACAGAGCAACTACAGAATGTATGGCACTGTGCCTTATACTGAAGAAGCCGCAGCACATGGCCACACAGCTGATCTGAAAGTTGAAGTGGTATACTTTAGAACAATTTTGGGCACAAAAACTACATATTTAAACAGGTCATGGTTCACACAACACTATGCTTGGTACTGAAGAGGCCTCAGCACTTGCCTGAGCACCATGACTCCTTCACAAAGCTGATTGGCAGGGGCATTCTGGGATTTTAATAGTGATAGCCTATCCTTTGGTTAAACCATCAATATTAGATTTGTAGAAGTCTGACTTTTGGCAACTGTTTGAAGAGGTTGTGTCCCTCAGGTGATCGCTGCAGCCTCTTCACTATTTATCAGGGATAGTGCCATAAATTCTGGCCCTGCATGGTAGTGCGGCTTACTGCAAGTCCGTCCTATTCAAGAGCATGGGACAGAGCCACTACAGAATGTATGACATTGTGCCTGGTACTGAAGAAGCCGCGGCACTTGACCACACAACTGATCTGCAGGTAAGGACTGAAAGTTGAGGTGGTATACTAATAATAATTTTGGTACCCAAGTCATGGTTGGTAAAAGGCAGCATCATATATCTGCTATATGTCCAGAGAACATTCATATTTGGAATATATAGCTAAAATTAGTATAAAGCAATTGCCCAGTCCATTTGTACATATAAATATGTCACAACATGTCACTCCCTGTGTACATTAGGAAGAAGCATTAAGAAACACTCAGGAATCATCAAAGGGGTGAATATATAATTGTAAAATATTGCAGTTTGAGGATTATGCTGTGTAAAGCACTCTCTCTGTAAAAAGCATCGCAGGTCAACGAAGATCACAAAAAAACCTGAAAAACAGTGACTAATACAAAGAAAGAGCCTTGGATTAAATGACTGCCACACAGGAACTGAGTGCACTGTTCTATGACACTGCCTGTACCTAGACGCCTGTCATTATGTGTAGCAAGGCAAATGTGTTTGTATGATAAGCAATTCAGGTATCATGAAAGACAAGAGTCAGAGCGATCCAAGCAAGATGAGGAACACTTGTCAGGATTCTCTTTTTTCTTATTCTTCTGTCTTTTTTTCATCTAAATAACACACTTGTTCCTGAAGGCGAGCTGACAAACAACAGGGTAACTTTGTATCGCTGCAACATTAATAGTATAGTATGGTCAGGGCTGCAGTGACCCACCAGAGGAGCCAAGGACGAAAAGGTGGGTGCAGCCTCTGATGTGAGAAAGCTCTTCAGCCACAACAAAGCCCATGAAGTCCAGCAGTGAAGAGCCCCATTTGGTTTTTGGTTCACTTATTGGTACCTATTGATGATATGGACTGTATGCTCACTTCTCCCGCAAGTATTTGTGTGATTAAAAAATAAATGATACTTAATAAAGCCAATGCAGATTTGTAATGACCCTTCCAGAGTAATCTCAGGTGGATCTAGGCTGTGACACAATAGTGAGCAGCAGAAGACATCCCCATTGGAAGGTGACTTTGGATATGATCACTTGTCACTGAGGTCTGTTTCTCAGGGGGTCACAAATAACCTATTAGATCTTATTGAGGATACGTCCTTATCCTAGTGATGAGCGGCGAGGCAATATTCGAATTTGCGATATTTCGCGAATATTTGGCAATGTAATATGCGCAATACAGCTGTGGGTCACTATAGCAAATTTTTTAAGCTGCTAGAAGTTTCCTAGGACTGGAGAAAATAGTTGGCACGTCAGCGCATTACAATAGCTCTATATGCAGATAGAGTGCTCCCATATAGTCGCGGTTGCGAAATCGGCACTAAGGATCTGAATATTTTGGCGCAATACGTGAAACTTCACATTTTAACAGGTCTGACTACACATTAGTGATTGGTATTGTTGTGAACTTGTGACATCACAGCACTATGTGTGTATGTTTCTAACATACATACATACATACATACAGCACTATGTATGTAGCATGTATGTATAGACAGAAGAACCAGCTACACTATATCACAATCTAACCTACACTGACTATCTCCCACTAACTATCTGTATTATATATATAAGCTAACTAACTATCTAATGTAATGACACAGGAAAGCACAGGGCACAGCAATAACACTGCTGTCTCTCTCAGATCTGCAAAATACTGCATACAGTGGCTGTGGGGAGGTTCTTATACAGTAAGGGGTAGGCAACTTTCCTATTGGTTGCTAGGGATGTTGCTAAGCTCAGACAAGGACATTGCAGCCTTCTCATTGGCCCAGAAGCAAGAAGCAGGAAGGGATCATGGGTTCAGATGAAAAAAAAAAATCTAGAATATTCGAAAATTGCAAATCTATATCACTATATTCTAAATATTCGCGAATTCTCGAAGTGGCGATATTCACTATTAAAATTTGCGATTCCAATATTCCTGCCCATCACTAATGATGACTACAAGGTATTACTGCGGTGTCCTGAAATACAATGAAAAGCATTGCAAGTTGTCATATCATTGTATTTCATGTATTATGTGCATATACTACAAATCCTATACAGTTGTATAGGAAGTAGGAGGTCCAATGAGGCTAGGCAGGGCCAGCTCCACCCTTACTCTGGAGTTAAGGGTTGACTGCTGAGGAGACAAGACCTCAGAGCAGCAAGGAGCAGATCCTGGAGGGAGATTCCATTCCCCTACAGCCCATAAGCAACTTATGTGCCCGCCCTCAGAAGGGAAACTATCCATAGAAGGTTTAGTCGACAGAAAGGGATTGCGGACTTTGTCAAAGAAGGTAATCGCCTCTGATCTGGCTATAGCCTCCTCTGCATGTGTAGAAACATTGTGAGCTACAAGCTGCGACCATAACAAAGGACAGGAGAGCCCCTGTTCATAAACTGTATTCCTCCGAGGATACTGTAGACATCATATACTTATACACATACATATACATATATCTGATGATAGAGAAAGTGCATCGCTTTAGGCTGAGAAAAGGAGAGATTGACCAGTCTGATTGTGAGAGAGAGAAGCTAGCCTCCATATACAACCTTTGGGAACTACTTGAATAGACTGTAAAGACTGCATTTCATGTGAATAGTGTTAACCGGCTTCAGTAAAGTGCTGTGTATTTGAGTATGACGAGTGCACCCATCCGGCCACCCACACTCACCTGAGCCCCTGCGGCCTGGTCGCTGCATTACAAAGGAATTAGTAGTGGACATAGACATGCTTAGTACAGATGGAGTGTATATCCACAGACAATTTTCCTATGGTGGGCCTAAGGTTTCCAGTCTGACATGTGTAACAAACCCGGATTGTAGTTGTAATACAGGCTTAAAATGTCCAGGAGTGGTATGGGTGTCTGCAAGTTGCACATGAATGGCATAAAGGCAGTCGGTGCAGCATGTAAAAGTTAAAGTGTACCCAAGCCTTTGTATATACTTTATGAAAACCTACAGGGGTGGGCTCAGAACTTATAGGTAATGTGCCATCAGAAAATAGCATTTTTTAAGTCATGTTTTTATGTTTAACATATTTTTAAACAATTGTTGGTGATGATATTTTTAACTTTCCATGTCAATATCTAAACCACAGGGTGGTAATGGGCCATTTACTAATTTAAAGAACAAAAGCACTAAAATGCCACCTATCACTGATCCTACATGCATTGATGCTTTTGTTTTACAAGTGTCAAAAGAACTTTGAGAAAATTGCGATAGACAAACCCCATTTCAACTGTACCAAAGTAGAACATAAGGCTCTGATGGATTTGGAAAATGACCACAATTTAACGATTAAGCCCTCTGATAAGGGGGGAAACGTCGTTATTATGGAGACCTCCCAATATAAAGAAATGTGCCTCGATTTGTTAAGTGACAAAAACACCTATGAAAAACGCTCTTCTGATCCTACAACAGCATATCAGAACAAACTATTGAGTATTTTGCGCCAGGCACGATTGGACAATCTCATATCAGAGGAAGAATATGAATTTATGTATAAAAAACAACCTACTATAGCAACTTTCTATAGTTTACCCAAAATACACAAGGGGGTAACCCCACTGAGGGGACGTCCGATCGTGTCTGGGATTAATAGTCTAAGCCAGAATGTGGGCATTTACATTGATCAAATATTATCATTATTTGTAAAAACTCTATCCTCATATATAAGGGACACTAGTGACCTATTAGGTCATTTAGAGGGTGTCACCTTAGAAGAGGATATGACGCTAGCTTCAATTGACGTTGAAGTGTTATATTCCTTGATTCCACATGAATTAGGTTTAAAGGCAGTGGAGATGTTCTTGAGCACCAGGGGTTGTCAATACAAAAAGCATAATGAATTGGTACTGCGCTTACTTGAGTTCACGTTGACCCACAACTACTTTGTGTTTGGGGGAGTCCTCTACCACCAGCTCAGGGGGACTGCGATGGGGAGTTCATGTGCCCCATCGTATGCGAATCTGTTTCTGGGCTGGTGGGAGAGGACTCTGTTTTTTTGTGACACACCCAGTGTTTATGTCAACAATTGTGCTGGTTTGGAATCGTTTCATCGACGATGTCCTCCTCATCTGGAGAGGCAGTAGAGATGAGTTTGCAAAGTTTGTAGACGAACTGAACAACAATCAAATTGGCATGCGGTTCACATTTGACTTACAAGCTGACTCCCTTCCCTTCTTAGATATTGAGAATAGTAGGGGGGTCAGGGGTAAATTAAAGACCAAAACATTAGCCAACGGCTAGAAACTAATTTCTAAATTGGGAGAGCTACCAACCTGTACCCCTTAAAAGGGTCATCCCGGTGGGACAATATTTAAGGATGCGACGCAATTGTTCTACAGTCGCAGACTTCAAGACGCAAGCGGATGATCTGCGAATTAGATTTATTTATAAAGGCTATCCTGACCACACATTAAGAATGGCATATCAGAGAGCAGTTAAAAGTGAGAGGGCGGAACTATTACATCGTAAGCCCAAAAAGGACGAACCCAAACAAATTTGGTTAATTGGTACATTTGACACTGCAGTGAGAGAAGTGAGAGGTATCCTAAACAGATTTTGGGGCCTCCTGAAACTTGATACGGATGTCAGTCAGGTAATTCCTGAGAAACCGCAGGTTACCTATAGAAAGGGACGGAGTTTGCGTGACCTCTTGGTGCACAACCACATCAGTAAGACAGCGCCTCAAAAATAATATTGGCTAATACAGCCTAAAGGTTGCTTTCACTGTGGTGGTTGTGTAGCCTGCAAGGTGATACAACAAAGCCACACATTTTCAGCACAAATACAGTTAAACAATATGAGATTAGACATTTCATAAATTGCAGGGGCAGAGGAGTCATTTACAAGGCAACATGTGGTTGCGGATTCGAATACACCGGTAAAACAACCTGAGAATTACGTTGGAGAGTTGGTGAGCACTTGGGGGACATAAGAAATAAGAAAGACACCCTCTTGGCTAATAACATAGAGAGGGAACATGGGGAAGACAGCTCCAGATTGCACTTCATTGGAATTGAACTGGTGGATCCACCTAAGAGAGGCGGTGACTGGAACCGCAAAGTGCTTCAAAGAGAGACCTGGTTGATCTATGACTATGAGTTAAAAACAGTACAACCAATGAACCTGAATGAGCAGTTATTATTTGGCTGCTACATATAAATATGGCGCCGCGAGCCCCCCATGTGCTCTGTAGACCTTGGTATGTTGAACTCCTAGCCCTGTAGTTTCTAATAAGCTATGTAATCATAAACAAGGAATATAATAGATCCAAGAAGGTTTATAACAACGGCTCCTAGCGTCTTGTAATTTTAGTCTTATCCCTATTTGTTACATGGGAAACCTTAAAGTGCATGGGCATTGGTTAAAAAATGCGGAGGATTATATATAATAAATGGATGGTAACATCTTAGGCTCCACTTGATTCTGAAAACAACATTTCACAATTGGAAACCTGCTTATGTAATATTAAACCCCATTGTTATCACGCCGTGCGTACTGAAGCATATGGGGGTGTTATACTACTTAAACGTATTATGAAGGTGGAGATGGGAGGCATCGATGGGCTCAGATGCCACCCACCTTTCCGCCCATTGACCCGCCCCAATATGGGACTTTGCTATGCGGCGATTGTGCCGTGAAAAATTGAAGCAAGCACTATTCACGAGAGTCCGATGATGTGATAGGTCAACTGACTTGTCAGCTGACATGTCACGTGACGGCCTATGTGAAGAAAGTGGGTGGGAGGATTTAAAGTCGTAATTGTGGGGGGTGCTCGTACTGCTGCCACACGCGGAAGACGCCATGCTACGGCAACATGCAAAGCGGGCCTGTATCTTGCAGATCTAACAATTGCCGATGCCGTAGCCACACGCTTGAGGCAGGAAGGAACGCCATAAACGCACAATCTAAGATTGATCACTGCATATCTGACAGCTAAGTTGGCCATTTCTTTCTTTATGGCTTGATTATAGACTGATACTGTATATTTGCTGCCTGGCATTGAGGTCTTGTAATCTGGTGAGATTTGGAAAATTGGTGATTGTAGCCAGGTGGTATTTATTGTATCCTGGCTCTGACATTTCAGATATTGGTCCCCTGATGAATCGGTTGAGTGCCGAGGAAACGCGTTGGGAACTTTTTTGGGACTTGTTTGGTATCGGATTTCACAATTTTTCCTCTCTAATAACACTGTCAAGCGAAGCTGGGCAGCTACTGTCCCCCTAGAGAGGGAAATCTACAGGGACATTTAGAAAGCCTGGAGGAGGTAGTGGCAGGGTACAATAGGGTCAGAGACCCAGCAATTGTGTCCTCTGTTATTGCTATCCTGTGGCTTTCCTTATCATTGTATCCCATTGTGGAGTGTGTGTGGTAAACAGAGATCATATTTTAAATAGAGGCTCATTTATTTTAACAAACATATATTAAAAGTTATGTTTTAATAGGAAGTGCATTTAAGTGAATTGTGAATTGTTTGTCGAATATCTAACTTTGAACAAAAAACATAAAATCATGCAGTTTTCCTATTGACCACTAAGCCTAATAATAGGTGCCACTTCTTGGTCTTTACAGATCACTTTAGTGCAGTTTCCTGCTTATCTGTCATTCTAATCCTGCCTGTAATACTACCTCTGTGCATAGATAAGACAGGATCCAACATTCACAATAAGTGATTGTCAAATCTTTATGGAAGGCTCGGATCCGTCTGCTTGACTGACATGAAAAAAGCCGCCTACTGTCAAAACCAGTACAGTGAACATAATTCGGCTCCTCCATTCATAAAATAGGTCATGTGAAAAAAACAGCCATTTGAGGACCTGCGAATACCCGCCCATTGATAGTAAATGGAGATTGGCTGTTTTTTTCACATGACCTCTTTTATGAATGGAGAGGCCGGTCTCCTCCGCTCACGTGGTGTTGGGGAGGGGAGAGTAACACCAAGTGATGCGGGAAGGAGGCGGACACCTCCGTTGTGTGTAGTTCTATACGCATATGCATCTGTTTAAATGAATGATATTTTTACCAACTAAGAGTTTATCAATGAAAGGGATGGGAAGGATTTTGCTATTATTCTGTGGTTGATATATGTATTTCGGAATATGAGGAACCTGATGTATTTTAAAGTATGAAGCACGATTTTTGTAAGAAAAAATTTCTATGTTTTTATTAATAGGGTTTGATGAATTTTATAATTGATTGTAGAAAAATTGTGTGCAAATCGAGTTTTTATGAAATGGCATGAACATATGGAGTTATGGCGCTATAAAATGACCTCAGGTCAAGACATGCGCCGTAGTCGCCCCTGAGGAAGCCTTGGAGCGAAACCCGGGTCGGGCAAGAGACTGGACGTGTCCGGATTTTATATTGAGATATGCTTTTATTGCTCCTGTGTCTGTGAGTATAATAAATCCTTGTGTGAGAAACATCACAAAGAGGGTCCTTCACTATGTCCGTACACTCCTTTGAACCCACAGAGGGAACAGTTGCATGTGCCATTGGATCCCTGTGAAGCGGGACAACATCGGAGGATAGACGAAAACTGCTACAATGAAATTTCTGCATTTAAGAAAGATATGTTCAATTATCTTGGCTCTGGTCCTTCCTTTACTATACGTCCTGGGTGGACAGGCTCCTATACCAGAAACTCAAACCAAATTTCTTACTGTGAAAATCCAACGAAGCCTCAAATACGATGTAAGGAAAGCCTGCCACTTGTAGTAGATGACAGCCGTCTTGAGAAAAAAGATAATGTGGCCACGCTTAATACTACAGTATGTCCTGATTGTCAAATCTTATCTATTCTTTCCTTGTACAATGACCTCTGCACAGGTCACAAAGCGTGCCTAGAAGACTCTCCCATAGAAGTCAATAGGGACCTTTGTGTCTGTAGCCCATGGGGCTGCCATAAAACAATTTTCTTGAGGCTACTTTCAAACTCGAGTTTTGTCATGGACGGATCCGTTCAGATAATACAACCGTCTGCATCCGTTCAGAAAGGATCCGTTTGTATTATCTTTAACATAGCCAAGAAGGATCCGTCTTGAACACCACTGAAAGTCAATGGGGGGCGGATCCATTTTCTATTGTGGCAGATTGAGTCAGAGAAAACTTGGTGTCAGTTTCGTCAGACAGACACCAAAACTGATGCAAACTCATGCATTCTGAGCGGATCCTTTCCCATTCAGAATGCATTAGAATGCAAACTGATCCGTTTTGGACCGCTTGTGAGAGCCCTGAACGGATCTCACAAACGGAAAGCCAAAACGTGAGTGTGAACTGCTTTCTAAATACTGTTAAGAAGATCTCAGGTTAACAAGAGCTCAAACAAAAAAAATCTGCAGTGAGAAATTAAAAACATTTAAAAAATATTTCTATCTGGTTTAAACTGGCAGATCAAATTTTTCGTGACACATTTCCTTTAAACTGGCACTGGGGGAAAAAAAATGAAAAGTGGCCCCATGTTATAGGCAAGTCCACAAGTACCGAATGCGGAATTAGTCCTGGTCCACACAGTTCCAATGGCTGTCACTATTTCCTTATGCTAGCCACACTACTGGCGTTGCTGTACAATGCTCCAATTAATTCACTATTGCAAATGAATTAACAGAGGGAGCATTTGCATATGGCTAATCACTCTTACAAACTATCCCATCCATGGGCGTAGCTATAGGGGGTGCAGAGGTAGCAGTCGCTACCGGGCCCAGGAGCCTGAGGGGGCCCAAAGACCCTTGTGCCGCATAGGAAGACACACAAAGCACTGAGGGAAGGGGGGCCCAAGCTGAACTCTTGCTGATGGGATCAGTTAGCTACGCCCCTGATGCCATCATACTATTACGCGATGCAAACGTATAACACCTCAACAAACTCATGAGCCCCAGTGTTGATGGTTTCATTGGAATTGTCTCCTGTTTTGAGAGTTAAATGACAGCTTCACTAGACCCTGTGTGTATGTGCTGCGAGTAGCCTCTTTCTTTCTATCACCTCCGATGAGCTTTATTATACCCTCTGCCATGGATGTTCACACAGTAGGGAATATCTGCCCACTAATATCTTATACATTCTTTATTGTAGGGGCGGGATGGCACATCTCTGCGGCTAGTGTGGAGGTGGGCGGGGGGTGAGCGCACCCCCGTTTTCTCCTCTCCCCATTGGCAGCTTGCGATCCCCCTCTCCTCCCTGATGGGGAGTGCTTTCAGCTATTTAAATCGCCAGTTGGCGCGGCCGCTTCGCGGCCATTATAGCGCCGGAGGTACGGCCACATGCACTCTAGCGTGGCGGTGCCTTAGGCAAGGTTCTCTCTACATTCATCCCCCCATCGCTCCTGATGGATGATTGCATGAAACGCGTTGAGCAGAGATATTAGGGACAGATGGGAGGACAATACCTGGCGCAGTAGGGCAAGCACAGGGTGCGTGTATGCAATGTGACTAGCGGATAGCGTGTGTGTGCTACAGCGTAGTGTGTCTCATTATACACCCCTTGGGACTACCGGTGGGGTCCCCAGTACTTTATTGCTTTCCCCTACTGTCTAGTGGCCTAATTGTGGTTGGTTGTGCCACAACAACCGGTCTAAGGCCATTACATTGGGACCCTAAGTCAGAGGACTTTAGCTGTATCCCCTGTGGAGGGAAGTATCCTGCCGCAGTGGGCTGAATCCAGTGTATGTTCTCCGGCTATAGGGTCATTGAATTTGGTTGCACTCTCATGGTTTTTTAATAATTAAGTTAATAAAAGCTAAGTTTTAGCATCTTATATTTCAGTGAGCAAGTCCACAATTAGGCAGGCAGTAATCGTGATTGAGCACCAAAGTGCTCTGGTGCTCGAGTAGAGCACCTCGGGATGCTCGGGTGCTCTACACACACGCGACGCACCTTCACCAGTAGATTAGGCAAATTGGGGTAGGTTTGAAGAACCTATTAAACCATTAAGTTGAACATGTGGGCTAGGCATGGTATGAGTGTGAGCTTGCCGAGCTCCAAAGCCGCCACCAAGTTACGTCTCCATGCCTGTTTAGGTTGAGTGGCGAGAGCCACAGCTCAGTCTGGTCCCTTATACCCTGCCACAGCTCTGAGGTGGTGTGCGGTTTGTCACCTAAGCAATTAAGTTTCAGCATGTCCTGTTGCCGCTTCCCCACTGCAGTGCTACACTGCTTCCAGCTACTGACTGATGGCTGACTGGTGCTGCAAGTTGAGAATTCAGAGGTAGAAGTGGAGGAGGAGAAGGGGGGGGGGTGGTTGAAGCCACTAATCCTGAGGGAAGTAGGGCCCGCAATCCTTGGCGTCGGTAGCACCTGTGCCAGGGTAGGAGCCGTTCCTGGCCTCTACAACGTTCACCCAGTGTGTCATCAGGGAAATGTAGCATCCCTGGCCACAAGCATGTGTCAGTCGTTAAGTCGACCTTCCCAATAACTGTGTTGCTCAGGGCACGGGTGATGTTACGGTTCACATGCTGGTGTAAGGCGGGGATGGCACACCGGACAAAAGAGTGGCGGCTGGGGACTGAGTAACCAGGGACAGCCACCGCCATCAGGCTGCGGAAACCCTCAATGTCCACAAGACTAAATGGCAACATTTCCAGGGCCAGAAATTTGGAAAGGTGCGCATTTAGTGCTATGGCCTGTGGTTGGCTGGGTATTTGCTCTTTTGTTCTAAGGCCTAAGGTATGGACATCTGTATGCTGCACTAGGACACAGAAGTGGATGTGCTAGCTGATGGTGCTTGCGAAAGTCCAGGTGCAGGGTGGGAGCCATCCAGGCCTGCATCTTGGACAGGAGATTGGCCAGCACGTAACACAGACGAAGAGGAGGCAGTGATGTGACCCGCAGACACTGATTGTGGACCCAGGCGTTCGGCCTATCTATTAGGGTGCTTTGATGCCATGTGGCGGATCATGCTGGTGGTGGTGAGGTTGCTAGTGTTCACACCCCTGCTCATTTTGATACGGCACAGCTTGCAAATGACAATTCTTTTATCGTCCGCACTTTCATCAAAAAAGCACCAGACTGTGGAACACCTACACCTTGGCAAGGGAGATTTCCGCAAAGCCGTGCTGCGGATCCCTCTCCCTCTGTACTGCTGTCCTCGCTCGCTTTGCCACCTTCCCAGGTTGGGTCAGTGATTTCATCGTCCACCGCCCCCTCTTCCACTTCCTCACTCTGGTCATCCTCCTGACTTTTTGACCTAGCAATAACCTCACTAATTGACAACTGTGTCTCATCCTCATTATCAACCTCTTAAGACACTAATTGTGGTTGACTTATTGGCAATGGTGTCTCATCATCATCATCCACCTCATGAAACACTAATTGCCGTTCCCCACCGTCATCTTCTTCTGACTGTGGATGCTCAAGAGTTTGGGAATCAGGGCACAAGATCTCCTCATGTTCCTCTTCAAGCGGGCTTGGCGAGAGGCCCAAATTAAGGAATAGCGATGAAAAGAGCTCCGTGGAATATTCGAGCGTGGGATCACTTGTTTGCAAATACTCTCCATGGTGGGAGGAAGGAGGATCAGGGTGAGGATTCTGTTGACCAGACTCTAAGCTACTGAGACTGGACTTTGTGGTAGACAGGGTGGTGCTTAACCAACTGGAAGCATTATCTGCTACAATCCAACCGACCACCTGCTCGCACTGGTCTGACTTTGAGAGTGGTGTTCTGCGCCGCCCTGCAAACTAGGACATGAAGCTAGGCATCATGGATGAGTGTGTTTCTTGTGCTCTGCCAGCAGGAACAGTTTCACTGCGCCCACAGCCACGGCCTCTGCGTGCTCCATCAGCAGCACGGCCACTTCTCTGTCCCTTACTGCTCGCCTTCATCACATTAAATAGTATATATGCTTGCAAGTATGTCACATGTACAGTAGCGCAGTTTTTTTAAGTATATGCGCAAATAAATTACAGTCAATGTCACAGATATTTGGGATGTGGAAACGTTATACAGGAGATGTAGCGCAGGTAATGTCACTGTCTGCAGCGCTTACGGAAAAAGTACACTGGATGTCACAGATATTTTTAGGATGCGCAGATAATGTAACTGTCTGGAGCGGCCAAACATTTGCACGCTATTTAGCGCAGGTTTCGCTAAAAATATATATTGCTGCCAGACACAACAATAGTCTTTAAAAGGACTTTTTGGTCTCTAAGACCAACCCTGCCTAACGAAAAAATCAAATTCAATTCCCTACACTATCTGTCCCTTCTACAGCACAGCTCTCCCTGACTAAGACTGAGCTGAACCACGTATCATCGGGTGCTTTATAGCACCCGGTGACGCTTTCCAGCCAGCAAATCACTGTAATGCCAGTAACCAACATGGCTACGACATTACAGTGAGTGGCAGTACCTACCTGTGTAGCAGCCAACAAACGTGCGGAGAGGAGACTCGAGCATCGCGCTCGAGCACACGCGGTGTTCGGCCGAGCATGCTCACTCAACAGGGATAACAAAAGTAGGCGGGGTCAAAAATAACGCAGTGCAGAATAAAATATAACCCCAGTAAAACCAAATACCACAGTGCAGCAGAAAATACTGCCCTATCACCATACTGAGGACAATATATAACAGTGTAAGTGTAAACAGTGGCATAAATCACAGTGCAAATGTCTACAAATGTCCATAGTCCAAAGTACCCCTGCTCCAGGGCACTACATTTATTTTGTACCTCTTTCATTCTCACTCAGAGCATGGTGGTAGTTGTTGGGATGCAAGGATGAGGATTCTTTACTAGTGTTAGGCGCGAATATTCGAATCGCGAATATGAATCGCGAATATTGGCACTTCGAAACTTTGCGAATATTTAGAATATAGTAGTATATTCGTAATTTCGAATATTCTAGACTTTTTTTAAATCAGTATCCTCCCTTCTTGCTTGTGGTCAATAGATAGTTAGTTAGTTAGCTTATATATATAATACAGATAGTTAGTGGGAGATAGTCAGTGTAGGTTAGATAGTGATATAGTGTAGCTGGTTCTGCTGTCTATACATACATGCTACATACATAGTGATGTATGTATGTATGTATGTATGTATGTATGTTACATACATACATACATAGTGCTTTAATGTCACAAGTTCACAAGAAAACTTAGTGCACCAATCACTAATATGTAGTCAGACCTGTTAAAATGTGAAGTTGCACATATTGCGCCAAAATATTTGCATCATCAGTGCCTATTTCGCAATCACGAATATATTGGAGCACTCTATCTGCATATAAAGCTATTGTAATGTTCTGCCGTGCCAACCATTTTCTCCAGTCTCAGCAAACTTCTAGCAGCTTGAAAAATATAGCTATAGTGACCCATGCCTGCGCGCATTACGCGAATATTACATTGCAAATTTTTCGCAATCAAGAAAATAAACTCGAATTCGCGAATATATGTCGAATATTCTACCAAATATTTGCAAAATATTGCGAATTTGAATATTGCACCTGCCGCTCATCATGTGAATAGAATATTTGCATGTCTTCTGTGTTTTATACCTCCTCCTGATTTTGGCTACCAAATCATAAGCTGATTCTGATGGGACCATACAGGCCTTACAGCTGCTATGACAGAATCCATTGTGCGTCTTATTTTTCCTTCCTTCTGACAGATCAGAAGAAAAAGAAGAAAAGTCAAATAAATGATGATGTCAGCCAGGCCGAAAACCAAAATAGTGGACCAGTCATGAAGTGAGGAGGGTGGGAACAGCATGAGAAGTCCACAAAGTGGCTCTATGACATAGTGGTGAGGTGGAAGCAGCATAAGGAGACCAGAAAGTGGCCCAATGACAGGGTCTAGAGGTGGAAGCAGTATGAGGAGGCCACCGAGTGGCACAATGACAGAGTCTGGAGGTGGCGGATGCAGCAGCAGTATCATGAGAAGGCCACCGAGTCGCACAATGACAGAGTCTGTAGATGGCAGCAGTATGATGATGAAGCCAGCGAGTGGCAAGGTGATATAGTGTGGATATGGCAGCAGCAGGAGCAGCAGGATAACAGAGTGGCAAGGTGACATAGTGTGGTGATGGGAGCAGTAGCAGGATAACACAGAGTGGCAAGGTGACATAGTGTGGAAATGGCAGTAGCAGCATCACAACATCAGGAGGATACCATAGAGTGGCAAGCGGATATAGTGTGGAGATGGCAGCAGCATGAGGAGACCACAGAGTGGCAAGTTGACATAGTGTGAAGATGGCAGCAGCAGGGGGACCAGAGAGTGGCAAGTTGACATAGTGTGTAGATGGCAGCAGCAGCAGCAGGATAACACAGAGTGGCAAGGTGACATAGTGAGGAGATGGTAGCAGCAGGATCCCACAGAGTGGCATGGGGACATAGTGTGGAGATGGTGGCAGCAGCATGAGGAGACCACAGAGTGGCAAAGTGACAGCATCAGGAGGATACCATAGAGTGGCAAGGTGACATAGTGTGGAGATGGCACCAGAAGCAGGATCCCAGAGTGGCAAAGTGACATAGTGTGGAGATGGCGGCAGCAGCATGAGGAGACCACAGAGTGGCAAAGTGACATATTGTGGAGATGGTAGCAGCAGGAGGAGACCACAGAGTGGCAAAGTGACATAGTTTGGAGATGGCAGAAGCAGCAACAGCATGAGGAGACCAGAGATTAGCAAGTTGACATAGTGTGTAGATGGCAGCAGCAGCATGAGAAGACCACAGAGTGGCAAGTTGACATAGTGTGGAGATGGCAGCAGCATCAGGAGATTACCATAGAGTGGCAAGGTGACATAGTGTGGAGATGGCAGCAGCAGAAGCTTACCACAGAGTGGCCCAGGTGACATAGTTTGGAGATGGCAGCAGCAGGAGCTGCATAAAGAGACCTGAAAGTGACCCGGTAACAGAGTGGGGCAGTGGGTGGCAATACCAGTACCCGTTGACGAAGGTGGGCGAAATAAGGAGCTCTTGGCATCAGATGTGTAGCATCAGGAGGGTTGCAGCATCAAAGTAGTAGCTGAGGCAGGTAGTGAGAAGAAAACGGTCTCTTGCATCAAAGTGTTGGTGTGGCACCATGGATGATCTAGTCTGATGCATCAGGAATTGGTGGTTGGAAATCCTGGCTGATCCACGCCTGATTCATCTTGACAAAGTGTCAGTGTCTCCACATTTTGGGTGGACAGGCGAGTTCTACTTGGGATAACTATGGCCCCGGCGCACTAAACACCCACTCTGATTCCACACTACTGGCCGGGCACGACAGCTTTTCCAAACTCTGCTAGTTGCAGCCACAAATCCAGTTTGGCTACCCAGTAGTCCAGTGGATCTTCAATGTGGGGTGGCAGGGTGCTGTCCAAGTATGCCACAACCTGTTGGTTCAGGTCCAGGTCTAGCTGCTGCTGGTGAGTAGTTTCTTCACTATGCAGGTGAATAAAGCTACTCATCAGCAACTCTAGACTCAGGCTGCTAATGGAGCTGGTACTGCTCCTGCCACCCCACCCCTCCTAAGCAGCCATGGCAGTGGAACGTGAGCGCAGAGGGCCCCCCCGGTCAGACCTGCGAGAGGATGGATGATGGGGCCGATAGGCAGTGGCCAACTGACTACATACGATGTCTCTGTAGTAGTTTAGTTTGTCCTCCCTCTAGGTGGGTGTAAAAAAGGCCCCCATTCTGGACCAGTAGCGAGGGTTCAACAAGGTGGAGAACCAGAAGTCATGCCTCTGCTGAATGGTGACAATTCGGCTGTCACTACGCAAGCGAGCATGCAGCGGGCCATTTGTGCAAGTAACTCGGAGGGACTCCCTGTCTCCATCTCCACTGCATACTGCCACGGTGTGTCTGGGTCATCGTCCTGTAGCTCCTCTGGTTGCTCCTGCTCCTCCTGTCCTGTGCTCCAATGTCCTCCTCCCCCTCCTCTTCCAGTTCAGCCCCCACAGTGCTCATGTAGCCATAAGGTCGAGGCGCCACATCTCCTGTCCACTGACCAGCCATTGTTACCACCATGTGTTCCAGGACATGAAGCAGTGGAATGACGATGTTCATCCCGTAGTCCTGGCGACTGACAAATAACGTGGCATCCTCAAAGGGCCTGAGCAAACGGCAGGTGTCACGCATGAGCTGCCAGTGGCTGACATCGAAGTACTCCTATCTGCTTGCATTATCAAGAAACCGTTGATGGCCTTTCTCTGTTTGTATAGTCGGTCCAACATATGGAGGGTGGAATTCCAACGGATGGAAACGTCGCAGATCAGCCTATGTTGGGGGATGCTGTTCTGCCGCTGCAACTCAAGCAGGGTGTGCTTTACGGTATACGAGTGGCTGAAGTGCATGCAAAAAGTTTCCTGGCCATTTTTAGGATGTCTTGCAGATGGGTGGAAGACTTCAGGAACCTCTGGACAACCAGATTGAACACGTGTGCTATGCAGGGCGCATGGCTCAGCCTTCCTTGACGCAGCGCCGACACAATGTTCTTCCCGTTATCGGTCACCATAGTTACGATTTTGAGTTGTCGGGAAGAAAGCCAGGATTCAATTTCTTGATGCATCACATGGAGCAGTTGCTCCCCTGTGTGACTCCATTCGCCAATGCAAGCCAGGTGCAGAAACAACGTGACACTGCCAAGCCCTGCACATGTGGTATGCTGGAGGGGCACTGTGACTTGACCCTGCAGTGGAGGCTGAGGACATGGTGGAGAATGAGGAGGCAGAGGCGTACATTGTCGCAGGATCAACAGCGTGACAACCTGGAGGAAGAAGCGGCATGACCCGTCCAAGTTGCTGGCTGTGCAGGACCTAATTCACCCAGTGGGCCGTAAAGGACATGTATTGTCCCTGACTGTAGTTACAGCTCCACACGTCGGCGCTGCCATGCACTTTGGCAGACACCGACAGGCTCAAGGACTGGCCCACCTTCTATTCTACATGTGTGTGCAAGGATGGTACTGCCTTTTTCGCAAATAAATGATGGTTTGGGACTCACCACCTCGGCTTGGCACAAGCCATCAGTTCTCTGAAAGGTGCAGAGTTCACCCCTTGGAAAGGGAGAGACTGAAGCACCAGCAATTTGGACAGGAGCACGTTCAGCTTCTGCGCCGTTGGATGCGTGCACACATACTGTTGTCTCTTGGCAATCGCTTCGGTGATCGATTGCTGACAGAATGACTGACGAGGAGTAGGAGCAGGAGTATCTGGACCAGCAGAAGATGGGATTGACAGAGAGCTCCCTTCGGCTGAGGTGGTGGAGCCTTGACTGGCAGAAACTGGGTGCATGCCACTGGGTGATGTAGTGGTTGCGGCGGTAGGCTGGACCACCACATCGGAGCTACAGTTCTCCCAGGCCACTGTATGGCGACGCTGCAGATGTTGACACAGGGCCGTTGTGCCAACATTAGCACCCTGGCTACGCTTTACATTCTGCCCACAGATGCCACATATGGCCATGTTCACCTCCTCTGGCGCTTTGAAAAAAAACTGCCACACAGCCAAGTAGGTGATTTTCCCCCCAACAGTCCGCACTGACTGATTGCTACCGCCGCTGCCTCTGTGAACCCCTGCACCACTACTTCCCAGGCAGGTAGGCTGCTGCGAAGCAGGTGGTCTACCCCGGGCACGTTTGGCTCCCGACCTCCCACTGCTGCCCCTCTGCTGACTCCCAGCCATGCTACCACCTTGCTGGCTCTGACGCTGCCTCACGAGCAAGCTGACATCCTCTTCTCCTTCTGCACCCGGCTCCCAAGTGCGATCAGCTTCCTCATCATCGATTAGTGTCTGCACATCACTTTGTCCTCCTCAACGGCCTCTGGGTCAGGAGCCTGACCATTCGCAGCACAAGCTCCCGTGCCATTCTCCTCATCACTACTTGCCTGACTAGCGGAGAAAGCAGCGGATGTCTCCTCCAGATCTTGGCTGGGCAGTAGCTGCTGACTGTCCTCCGGTAGCTATTCCTCACTGAATAGTGGAGCAGAACCTACAGCATATACTACTTCTTGCGGTGAGGGAACAGAAAAGGACAAAGGCAGGTTGAGGACAGGTGAGGGCACAGGGCCTGCTCCCGGACCATGCCAACTAAGGGTTGTGTCTGACGAACCTACCCACTGTTGGTTGGGGGTGTTTGATGTCACTTGGGATGACGTGGATGACCAAGTTAAGCGTTTAAGAACCGCTGGGTTGCTGGTCAAGACACGGCCGGTAGATGACACTTGGAGCTCAGGCTTCTCGCTGCGACTACTGCTGCCATGACCCCTTACTCTTCTGCGACCTCTGCTTGCGCCAGAAACACTTATGCCTCTGCCACTCCTCTGTGCATGGCCTGGCACTTCTCTGCCTGTCATACCTGTAGCTGAACTAAACGAAATTAAAACACCCCTAAAAGCAATGAATATATTTTTCTTTTTGTCCTGAAATAGGCCACTAAATTATTTCTGCACAAATACAAGCAAACGTGACCTGTGTATTTATTTCTCGTATTGGACTAAAATAGGCCACTAAACGATTTCAGAGTACTTAACAGAAAAAGTGAACTGCGTATATTTTTCTCTTTTTCTACTGAAATATGGCAATAAACGCTTTTAGAGCAAATAACACCAAATGTGAACTGCTTCTATTTTTCTCATATTGTAGTGAAATATGACACAAAACGCTTTTAGCGCAAATAACACCAAATGTGAAATGTGTCTATTATTCTCGTATTGTAGTGAAATATGGCAATAAACACTTTTAGCGCAAATAACACCAAATGTGAACTGTCTATTTTTGTCATATTGGAGTGAAATATGGCAATAAATGCTTTTAGTGCAAATAACACCAAATATGAACTGCGTCTATTATTCGCGTATTGTAGTGAAATATGACAAGAAACGCTTTTAGCACAAATAACACCAAATGTGAACTGTGTCTATTTTTGTTGTATTGGAGTGAAATATGGCAATAACTGCTTTTAGTGCAAATAGCACCAAATGTGAACTGCGTCTATTTTTCATGTGTTGTAGTGAAATATGACAATAAACACTTTTAGCGCAAATAAACCCAAATGTGAACTGTGTCTATTTTTCTCGTATTGTAGTGAAATATGACAAGAAATGCTTTTAGCGTAAATAACACCAAATATGAACTTAGTCTATTTTTCAATTTTTCTCTAGAAATATGGCAATAAACGCTTTTAGCTCAAATAACACCAAATGTGAACTGCGTCTATTTTTCTCGTATTGTAGTGAAATATAACAAGAAACGCTTTTAGCGCAAATAACAAAAGTGACCTGTGTAAATATTTATCGTATTGTATTGAAATAGGCCACTAAATGATTTCAGCGCAGTTAACAGCAAAAGTGACCTGCGTATATATTTATCTTTTTCCACAAATAAAAACCACTAAATCTGGATCACCAAGTAATGTTTTCCTGCACTTGTAAATCGTTTTTTTTCACAATGAGGATTTTCCTATGACTCTCCTTAGTATCTGCACACGTATATCCCTGCCTGTGAAATTATTCCTCTCACTATCCTTTCCCTGCACTAGTAAAATCACTTCTTTCCTTTTTTTTAACAATTAGTTTTTCTTCCACTCTCCCTAGCGCCTGCATACACGTCTGTCCCTGAACAAAGTACGATGGTGAATGGCAGAATCTAAGATGGCCGCCGTATTTATAGGACTGTGACATCACTGGGCTGGATGCATGGCATTATGGGTCATCCCTCCTTCCCAGAGTTCCTTGCCCCATGTCCTCACACGTGTAGCCACCATTAGATCGGCCACTGTAGCCGGCTAGCCGCCATGTTAGGAAAAATTGCGATTCGTTACCACAAAGCGCGAGGAAATTCGCATTTGTTCAGAATCAAATTTTTCCTGAAATTCGGACTGAATCCGACTTTGTCAGCTTCAATTCGCCCATCTCTAGTCATCAATATCAGATCGGCGTGGTCCGACTTCCTGTACAGTTGACGGTCATCTGTTTGAAGAGAATGCAGTGCTAAATAGTGTAGCAGAGAGCAGTGTAAGTACAGCTCTTCCGAGCTCATTCACTTGAATGAGAAGGACCAGTTGAAGTTACAGCAATGTCAACGGTGAACAGGTAAACAGTTAAGGGAATGCAACGCTCATATAAGCACTGCGTTCTTTTCAAACAGCTGATCAAGGTGCGCCCAGGGAATTGGACCCCTTCCAATCTGATATTGAGGACCTATGCTAAGGATAGGTCATCAATATCGAAAACTGGACAACCCCTCTAACATTAACAATGGACATTAAACCATTAAGTAGCAAAATAACCACCTGAAGTTACATTTCTGGTTATTATAGTCAAGTGGACACCTACTGTAATATATATAGATTTTTTTCATTTTTTAAAATATTTTGTTTTGTATGCACAATAAAATATATTTTATACAAGTAATGTATTAAATTATTTTCTTCATTACATTATTACTTTTTTGATCTCATCAACAATTTACCATGTTACATCTTTATTGTCTATTTACAGCAGGCTGACTGAACAGACAGCTTTTGAGTCCTTTGATCAGATGGAATCCTCGGGATAGGACCTTCTTCCATTCCAAACTGTGGAGCAGAGCACTGTTCTAAAAACCTGATCTGCTCCCTCTTAGCCAATAGTGTCCTCTCATAGTAAATAGTCCCACCCTCATAGCCAACAGAGCCTCAATTTTCAAGTTATACTTTCCTTACGCCGATCTTACGATTAGTGGAGCAACTGAGGCCACCCCTGACCCAGAACACTGACATACTGTGCGTGATTCTTCCATTTGTAGATGGCAGGGCATGGAACCTATGATTTCCTACTCTGACATAGCTTTCAATGTATTCACTTTTTGAGGACATAGATACAGCAGAACATGGTGCTTCTCCGGGAATGTGAGGCACCAGCAGAAAAGTCTGGTGCTCTGCATTCCTGAAGATGGGGCTCTGAGAAATTGTCTAGTTTGCCCTTTCTCTAATGTTGGCCCTACATTATAGAAGGCAAGATGACTGCTACAGAGCCCATGGAGGTGGTTAGGGGAAATTTATCTCACGCCATCATTCTTCTACTCTGTGCAAAGCTACAGGGGAAGCAACCCAAAGGCCACAAATCTATCAACACTGCAATACAACACCATACAATACACTACGAAATGTCTGATAATTGAGTGACTTTTCCATCGTAGAATCTTACACCTTTCAATAGCCAAGGTTGTATGTAAATGAACATTCACATCCCAAATTACTCAGTCAATCCTATTGACTCGATAAAAACAGCAATAAATAACATTTCATTAGAACGTTCTACATTGCAGCAGATAAACAATGGGGAACCAGCGAAGATCTTGTCCGGAACATCGGCACCCATTCATCAAATCTTATGTTATGGTATTAGCATCGAGGCAGTAATCAGCCAACAAAGCTACACATCACAACAACATTGTCCTATTCCAAGAGAGAAAAGACGAGGCGCCCATATGGCACGGATATTTCCATTATGTATGTTAAATGCACGGTTGTGTTGAACACAGCTATCTATTGATATACCGAAAAAAAAGGAAAACATCATACAGTAACTGAAACATTCTTTGCCCCACCTGTTTCCATGTTTTATACGAGGACTATAAAGCTGCGTCTTCACAGATTACTGCAGCTGACAGATGTTTTTTTAATTAGAAGAATTCAGGTAGTGTAATGAAATGACTGAAAAAAGCAGAACCGAACAAAGGGAAAACAAAAAACCCTACCGTGGCTTGTCACGTTACAGCTGTTGTCTGGTCGTCCTGTTCTCGTAGATGATGTATTCGAGAAAGAAAAGAACATATTAGAACCTCTCTTCATCGGAAAAGTGTGGAAGATTTATCTATATAGTCAACTTCGGGAACTGTCAGAAATTTATAAACAAGTAAATGATATAGAGTCTATGAAGGCCGAGCTGGACCTAGAGGCCTTCTTGGTTGCAAACTTTTGATATCAATATTAGTGTTTGAGAATCTTTATACAGTATATTCAAATTATTCCTCAGCTCATCCCTTTGCTTTTTGGATCCAAAGACAAAATCTAACTAAAGGTTTATTTCATAGGGAGAAATATTTTTGAAAAAAGGACCAGAAAAAAAAAAAAAGAACCTCTGATTATTTTATTCTGATGCTGCTTTAGGACCAGCTGCCCTTCACTACCTGGTCCTGGCTTGACACATAAAAAATAGCTTGAATTACCTGCTGGCCACAGTGGTGGATCACACCTCAGTCAGTCAGCAACAGGAAGTGGAGAGCAGCAGGTGACTAGTGCTAATTTTTCCTTTAATTGTTAATGAAACCCCTGTCAGTTTATGACTTAGGCTACTTTCACACCAGTACTTTTGCTGGATCCGTCATGGATCAGCAAAAACGCTTCTGTCATGATAATACAACCGTCTGCATCCGTTATGAACGAATCCGGTTGTATTATCTCTAAAATCACCAAGACGGCTTCGTCTCTAAAACAATGGAAAGTCAATGGGGGATGGATCTGTTTTCTACTGTGTTAGAGAAAACTCATCCGTCTCCATCGACTTACATTGCAAGTCATGATGGATCCGTCTTGCTCCGAACCACTTGCAGTGTTATTCTGTCCACGATGGGGACGCAACTAGAGTTGAGCGAACACCTGGATGTTCGGGTTCAAGAAGTTTGGCCGAACTTCACGAAAACGTTTGGGTTCAGGATCCGAACTCGACCCGAACTTGACCCCGAACCCCATTGAAGTGAATGGGGACTCGAACTTTTGGGCACTAAAAAGGCTGTAAAATAACCCTGGGAAGGGCTAGAGGGCCGTAAAAGGCATCAAAATGTAGGTAAATCCCCTGCAAACAAATGTGGATAGGGAAATGACTTAAAATAAAATAAATAAAAATTAACCAATATCAGTTGGCAACTTGGTGGAGGAGGTGGAATAGGAGGTTGGGGTGGCGTCAGGTGGGAATGCTATGGGAGTTGAAGTTCTCATCACAGCCAAAAAGGATTCATGTCTGCCTGCAGTGTCACAGGCCTCATTCAAACATTCAGGCCCACGGGAGCCAGAAAGAGAAGAGTTAAAAATCACGCTAAGATAGTATTGATTTCACCCAGCAATGCCACAGGCCTCATTCACAGATTCAGACCCATGTCACCCATGAAGAGGAGAGTTCTAATCATGCCAAAACAGTATTGATTTCACCCAATAGTGCCACAGGCCTGATTCACAAATTCAGGACCATGGCACCTGCAAAGAGGAGAGCGCTCCCGTAACAGCAACACAGGCCTCAGGTCAACCTGCAATGGAACAGGCCATTATCATTTATTTAGGCTCCTGACACCCAGACAGAGGAGAGGTCATTTGACAGTAAAAAGAGGTAATGTCTCCCACCAATGCAGCAAGCGATGAAACAAAATATAGGCCCCTGACAACCAGACAATGTAGAGGTCATTTGACAGTATAAAGAGTTTAATGTCTCCCACTAATGCAGCAAGCGATGAAACAAAATATAAACCCCTGACAACCAGACAATGGGGCGGTCATTTGACAGTAAAAAGAGGTTAATGTCTCCCACCAATACAGCAGGCGATGAAACAAAATATAGGCCCCTGACAACCAGACAATGTAGAGGTCATTTGACAGTATAAAAAGTTTAATGTCTCCCACCAATGCAACAAGCGATGAAATGAAATATAGGCCCCTAAGAACCAGACAATGGGGCGGACATTTGACAATAAAAAGAGGTTAATGTCACCCACCAAAGCAACAGGTGATTATCTGAAATGTAGGCCCCTGGCACCCAGACAGAGAGAGAGAGATCCTATAGCAGAAAATCAGTCTTCATGTCACCCAGCAATGGAAAAGGCCACTTCCAGTTTTTTAGGCCCCAGCAGCCAGACAGAGGAGAGAGGTCCCATCGCAGAAAATCAAGCTTGCTGTCACCCACCAAAGCAGCAGGCGATTAACAGAATTTTAGGCCCCTGACACCCAGACAGAGGAGAGGTTCATTCAACTTGGGATTGCCCCCAAAATAATGGTACAATTAAAATAAGAGGATTCAATAAAGAAGTGGCCTGGAGAACAAGAATGTATGGTTGAGGGCGAGGCAGTTATAAATGTCTATTTTGCACAAGGTACGGACAAGTCCTGTGGGATCCATGCCTGGTTCATTTTAATAAACGTGAGCTTGTCCATGTTGGCTGTGGACAGGCGGCTGCGTTTGTCTGTAATGACGCCCCCTGCCATGCTAAATACACGCTCAGGCAATACACTGGCCGCCAAGCACCTCCAAGGCATAAAGGGCAAGCTCTGGCCATGTGGACAATTTGGAGACCCAGAAGTTGAATGGGGCAGAACCATCAGTCAGTACTTGTTCCACTGTTCCACCATGTTGTTGAAATGCTGCCTCCTGCTAACATGTTCCCTATCAGCTGGTGGTGCAGTTTGCTGTGGCGCGGTGACAAAACCTTTGCCACAGCTCGGCCATGCTAACCCTGCTGTCTGAGGAGCTAGCCGTGACACAGCTGCGTTGGCGACCTCTTCCTCCTCCTCCTTCGCCTTGTTCTTCCACTTGTCCCCCCGTGTCAGTTGGGAATGCCCTCAGGAGCGCATCTACCAGTGTGCGCTTGTAGTCGCGCATCTTCCTATCACGCTCCAGTGCGGGGAATTAAGGTGGGCACGTTGTCCTTGTACCGGGGCTCCAGCAAGGTGGCAACCCAGTAGTCAGCACAAGTTGAAATGTGGGCAACTCTACTGTCGTTGCGCAGGCACTGCAACATGTAGTCATTCATGTGTGTCAGGCTGCCAAGAGGTAACGATAAGCTGTCCTCTGTAGGTGGTGTATCGTCTGTGTCCTCCTTATCCCCCCAGCCACGCTCCAGTGATGCCCTGAGCTGCGTAGGGTGCCACCCTGCAGTGAAACCGATTCCTCCTTCTCTACCTCTTTCTCCTCGTCCTCCAGAATTGTGCCCTGGCTGTCCACATGTGTACCTGGCCTCTGAGCCACTTCTGTATGACCTGCCTGAAACCCTGTGAAATGCCCCCTCTTCCTCCTCCTCCTGTGCCGCATCCTCTTCCATCATTGCCGTAATATTTTTTTCAAGGAGACATAGAAGGGGTATTGTAATGCTAACAACGGCGTCATCAGCACTGCCCATGTTGGCTGAGTACTCCAAAGACCGCAACAAGGTAAAACAGGTCTCGCATGCAGGCCCAGTCACTGGTGGTGAAGTGGTGCTGATCCACAGAGCGACTGACCCGTGCATACTGCATCTGAAACTCCACTATCGCCCGCTGCTGCCCCCACAGTCTATCCAGCATATGTAAGGTGGAGTTCCACCTGGTGGGCATGTCGCATGTGAGGCGGTGAGCAGGAAGACCGAAGTTACGCTGCAGCGCAGACAGGCGAGCAGCAGCAGCAGGGTGAGAACGCCAAAAGCGTGCACATACGGACCGCACTTTTAGCAGCAGCTCTGACATATCTGTGTAGTTCTTAAGAAACTTCTGCACCACCAGATTCAGCACATGCGCCAGGCAAGGGATGTGAGTCAAACCGACTAGTCCCAGAGCTGCAACGAGATTTCGCCCATTATCGCACACCACCAGGCCGGACTTGAGGCTCACCGGCAGCAACCACTCATCAGTCTGCTGTTCTATTCCCCTCCAAAGCTCCTTTGCGGTGTAGGGTTTGTCACCCAAACACATGAGTTTTAAAATCGCCTGCTGACGTTTACCCGGGGCTGTGCTGAAGTTGGGGGTGAGGTTCCTTCGATGACCAGATGTGGGGGTGGTAGAAGAGGAATAGGAGGAGGATGATGCGGAGTAGGAGGAAGCAACAGAAGGCAACGAATAATGCCCTGCGATCCTCGGTGGTGGAAGGACATGCGCCAAACCGCTATCCGCCCCTGGCCCAGCAGCCACTACGTTTACCCAGTGTGCAGTTAGGGAGATATAGTGACCCTGGCCGTGCTTACTGGTCCATGTATCTGTGGTTATGTGGACCTTGCCACAGATGGCGTTGCACTTGGTTGTGCAGGAAATGGACAGTTGGCCTAGAAAAGTAGTGGTGGCTGGGAACAACGTACTGGGGGACAGTCACCACCATCAGCTGTTTGAAACAGTCCGTCTCCACCAGACGGAATGACAGCATTTAAAAGGCCAGTAATTTTGAAATGCTGGCATTCAGGGCTAGGGCTCGAGGATGGGTAGGTGGATATTTCCTCCTTCTCTCCAATGTTTGGGAGATGGACAGCTGAATGCTGCCGTGTGACATGGTGGAGATGCTTGGTGATAGTGTCGTATATGGTGGTGTTGGTGGAACATCCTCTGTTTGCTGGTCGCCAGTTGCCACGGTGATGCCAGAGGTGGAGGGAGAGGCCGAGCCAGTAGCAGAAGAAGGAGCAGGAGGAGCCTGATACCTTTTTTGGCTTTTAAGGTGTTTACTCCACTGCAGTTCATGCTTTGCATGTAGATGCCTGGTCATGCAGGTTGTGCTCAGGTTAAGAACGTTTATGCCTCGCTTCAGGCTCTGATGGCACAACAGGCAAACCACTCGTGTCTTGTCGTCAGGACATTGTGTGAAGAACTGCCACGCCAATGAACTCTTCGGAGCAGGCCTTGGTGTGCTTGGTGCCTGGGTGTGGTGGACAGTAGCAGGCGTACTGTCTCTGGAATGGCCGCTCCGCTTTTGCACCCTGCTCCCTCTTTTGCTGTGCTGTTGCCTCTGTGCGACCACCGCCTCTTTCTCAGAACTGTACGCCTTCAGTCCAGTCTGGGTCTAGGACTTTATTATCCTCCACATCATCTTCCACCCATTCAGGACCCCTGCCCTCCTCATCGCTCTGCACATTGCACATTGCAGAAAGCCACAGCAGTTGGCACCTCTGTTTCGTCATCAGAGACGTTTTGTGGTGGTATTCCCATGTCCCCATCCTGCAACAAAAGTGGTTGAGCATCACTGCATTCAAGGTCTTCCTCTTCTGGGGCAGGGCTAGGTGGATGGGCAGGGGAAACCCTGCCAACAGAGTCATCAAAAAGCATGAGACTTTCCTGCATGATTTGGGGCTCTGACTGCTTGGCTGATTTGCAAGGGGGTGAGGTAGAAGACTGATGGGCATGGGCTGCAGGTGCCAACTCTGAGCTTTCTGCAGAGGACTGGGTGTTAGATACTGTGAAGGAACTGGAGGCACTGTCAGCCACCCAATCTACTATCGCCTGTACATGTTCTGGCTTTACCATCCGTAGAGCAGCATTTGGGCCTATCAAATAACGCTGCAGATTCTGTCGCCTACTCGCACCAGAGGAAGGTGTTTGACTTGGAGTGGTAATTGGCGCTGAACGGCCAGGTCATCTCCCAGCAACATGAGCTCCACCAACACCACCACCACCATGCCCACGTCCCTTATTTGATGTTCTCCTCATTATTTGCGATCACCCACCAAGCTGAAAAGATTGGTCTCTCTCCGGTGTCGATTTACCTGCCACTAGTCAACAATTACATTCCCTAAGGCAGTGCCCGTGTCATAAAAATGCTCTGTGGATCCAGAATAATGTTTTTTGTGCCCAAAATACACTGATTCTCAATTTCTATGCGGAAATGTAAAAAATGTTTGGGGTATGCTGTATACACAAGTGGTTTGTGGAACAAGAGCAAGTATTTTTTTTAAAAAAAATACAGAAAATTAGTATTTCACTGCTGTAAAAACACGGCTTTTTTCAAAAAAAAAAACAAAATGCAGTTTTTAGTAGATATTTATACTATGTATGGACACCAGATTTGGGGATCCAGAACACGTATTTGGTCACCAAATTCACAAATGCAGTATTAGACTGTTATAAATTGGAAATAATTATTTAAACGACGGATGCACAACAGTTTTCTTGGCCTAAAACATGGCTTTTTTCAATAAAACCCCAAAATACAGTTTACTGCTGTAAATTTAAATTAGATATTTATACCGTGTATGTACTACTGCTTTGTGAAGCAAGAATATTGCTTTTTTCACACAAAAAAAGAATAATGCACTATTTCTCAGCTGTAATGTGAAATCGTTATTTAAGCAGTGTATTTCAACATGCTCTGTGGATCAGGATTACCACTCTTTTGTCAAAAAATTACACTTATGCTGTGTTTCACAGCAGCAATGTAAAATAGGTGGTTGTAATGGGTATTTCAGACTGTTTGGTGGACCTTAAATAACGTTTTTTTTTTCTATAAAAAACAAAGAAGCACTATTTCCATGCAGAAATATAAAATGTCTTGGACGGTGTATGCAGAACTGTTTTGTGGACAAGGAATACGGTTTTCCCCCAAAATTACACAGGTTCTCTATTTCACCGCCGAAATATTAAATATATATTTTGGTGGTGTAAAATAGGCTTGGTGGATCAGGATGACCACTTATTTTTAACTAAAATACACTGATGCACTATTTGATATCTGACATGGAATATACGGTTTAGTGCATAGTATACAAAAGTGCTCTGTGGCACCACAGAGCCCAGGCTAGACAAATAGACTATGTCACGGCTTTTGTCACCAAAATTCAAAAATGCAGTTTTTCACTGCTGTAAATTAAATGTAGGTATTTATACCGTGTATGTACAACTGCTTTGTGAAGCAGGAATTTTGCTTTTTTCACACAAAAAAAAAGAATAATGCACTATTTCTCAGCTGTAATGTGAAATCGGTATTTAGGCGGTGTATTTCAAAATGCTTTGTGGATCAGGATTTCCACTTTTTTGTCCAAAACATACACCTATGCTGTGTTTCACAGCAGCAACGTAAAATAGGTGGTTGTAATGGGTGTTTCAGACTGTTTGGTGGACCTTGAATAACATTTTTTTTCTATAAAAAACAAAGAAGCACTATTTCCATGCAGAAATATACAATATGTCATTGGACGGTGTATGGAGAACTGTTTTGAGGACAAGGAATACGGTTTTTCCCCCAAAATTACACGGATTCTCTATTTCACCACAGAAATGTCAAATATATATTTTGGCGGTGTAAAATAGGCTTAGTGGATCAGGATGACCACTTTTTTTTTTAACTAAAATACACTGATGCACTAGCAGAAATGGAATATACGGTTTAGTGCATTGTATGCACAAGTGCTCTGTGGCACCACAGATCCCAGGCTAGACAAATGGACTATGTCACCCCTTAAACATACAAGAGGCAAAAAAAAAAATTTTTTCCTTCACTGAGCTACAAAATAGGATTAGGCCGATGTCCCTGGCAGGCTGCCACACATGCAGTACACTGCAGTGGCTAATATGGCCGCCGAGCACCACCTCAGTAACAGATGGATTACAAAAAAAGATTTCCCTTGAAGTGGCTGGGTACATAAATGTCGAATTGCTGAAGCTCCCTCCCTCTCTATTTGCTGTATCTTGTGGATTAAAGTAGCACAGGTTCTTCTGATTTCTGCCCTATTCTGTTCCTAATAGCAGCACCAACATCCTCTCCCTAAGCTCAAATCAGCAGAGTGACGTTCGGCAGTACGTGACTCCAGCTTATAAAGAGGCTGGGTCACATGCTGCACTCAGCCAATCACAGCCATGCCATTAGTAGGCATGGCTGTGATGGCTTCTTAGGGCAAGAAGTAAAACGCTTGCTGATTGGCTGCTGTGCAGCCCTTCAGAAAGCGGGAAGAAATTGCCGAAGAACAGACCTGAACCCGAACTTTTTTGAAAATGTTCGGGTCTGTGTCCTGAACAGCCCAAAATTCGGTACGAACCCGAACTATACAGTTCGGGTTCGCTCAACTCTAGACGCAACCAAATGGAACGGAATGCATTCTGGTGCACTTCGTTCCATTCAGTTTTGTCCCCATTGACAATGAATGGGGACAAAACTGAAGCGTTTTCCCCCACTTTTGAGATCCTATGACGTATCTCAATAGTGGAAAGGGAAAGCGCAGATGTGAAAGTAGCCTTACTGGACTCTTTTCCAATTTTTAATTAAAATGTGTGTGTATGGTGAGGGTGGGGGGGGGGGTGGAATCAAACCTACAGTCTTTAATAGAAGTGAGGGGCATTTATCAATGTCTTTATGCCACAACAGTGTCGTAAAAAATGTGCAAATTATGGTTCACACTTTTCTAATGTGGAGGGAAAAGGTGCAGGGCTTAGTGGGAGGGGTGTGGATTAGCAGGGCTCACCGGATTTACTATAGCTGAAGTGTTTCCCAGCCAGACTTCAGTTTCCGGTGCCCGAGTGCCATGGTTGTGTCTAATTTATTAAAAGTCATCAGCCTCTTAATAACTCAGGCACATCTCACTTTACTGCAGAAGGATCAATGGAAATGCCAGTCTTGATAAATGTCCCTCGGTGTGTATATAATGTTCACTTAGAGGTGTAAAATAATCTCTGCTGCCGATTAATTGTATTGTTTCTCTAAACGAATAGGTTTTGGCCGTCTTTAGTCATCTAGGTGGAGTTGGAGAGGTGATAGCATATTCCTAAACTCCCTCTAGTGGTAAATGTAAAGGAACGTAAAAGAATTGGGTGGCTCACTCCAGATCAGGTACAGAACGGGTGCTCAGTCTGTAAATGGGTTACACCCTATCCCATATATAAATGCTCAGTATATTTCTAGAATTAGACAAGCACACCTCATTTGGGCCCAATCAGTAAAAAAGTTTTATTAAAATATACAACTATGCAATCATCTAAAAATAATCAAATTAAAATAGAAATTGATAAAGGACCAATATAGTAGAAATTAATACAAGGACCAATATAGTCAAAAATCAGCTGCCATAGTATAGTCCATATTAACCATTAAATTCACACCGGAAACTTGGTCTGACGACCGTAAATCAATAGTCCATCATTCCAGTTATCCTCTGTAGATGCTATTATGATATAGATGTTCTCATAGGACTTTTAGTTAATTTATTTGTAGGATTTCTGTTAATTTATCTGCTTGATTCGATTTTATGTAAAATTCATATCAGTCCTTATGGATCCCAATATGCCTCCCTGGTATAAACGGTTATGGTTTCCCGTCATACATAAATTCTCATCTTTTCAGACTTGCCATACATTAGTCTTTAGATGTTTTTTCAGTGTTGTATCCCCTTACCGCCAGTTAAAGACTTTCTCGCGGAGTAGCTGTATTTCACGCTGACAGCTCCACTATCGCCACTGGCGTCCCACGTGGCTCGCTTGTATGGAGTGTCTTGACTCCGGCGCTGCTGATGCAGACGCCGAGCTACCTCCGCTGGATCAACGTGTCCCGGGTATCGCTGTGCGGTTAACTTGTGCGGTGGGGTGACAGGTATAAGGAGCGCTCCTATGTATCCTCTTGCGGGGGTCCTGGTATCTTGGTGTACGATGATAAGATTTTTTTGAGATTTGTTTCCGGATTTTCCTTGTCGCCTATATTTAAAAAGAAAAACTGAAATCTTGCAATTTTTTACTCTGACCACCATAATAAGCTGGCACTTCCTGTTCTGCAGAGATCACTTTTCAGCAGTCATCTTTATAATCACAGGCAGGATTACAAGGGAAGATTAGATTTATATATATAGATAAAACAAAACTCACCATTCACAATAGGCGATAGTCACAGCTTACCTCCCCACCCTCCCTGCACAATGAAATCTGCTCAAGTTACAGAGCATACCCACAACACTCTCCCGTAGACATTGATGATTAATTTAAAGGAGTAATCTCTAGACTACAGCTTGGTATGGTTCGTTTGGCTGCTGTAAAGCACTTCTATAAATACTGTTAACGGCAGCTCAGGCAAGAGCTCCAACCCTATAATCATGTACAGAAAAAAGACTAAAAAAGTTTACAGAAAATAAAATCAGAAAAATCAGAAAATATAAAGCAGATATGGGATACAGGATATGTATCAATATATAGTTTTCATTTGTAAAAAAAATATAGGTGATACATTTCTATTAAAACGTTACCAGTGTGAATACAAATAATGTGACATGGAAGGGGCCAGGTGATCTTTTGAAGGGCCAATAATGGGCCCCAATGGTCAGCAGTAGACAACATTACTAGAGTCAATTTCTCATAGCTTATTCATTAATAACGCATTGGATCTTATTGGGTATATGTCCAATGTTAACAATGATAACCATCCACATAGACAGGGATTATTTACTGTAAGAGCAGTGAGACTACGAAGTGCTCTGCTACAGAAGGTTGTAATGTTTGACTCATTGACGTTCAAGAGGGGCCTTGATGTTTTTTTTTACATATAATAATATAGCAAGTTATAGTTACTAGATTTCTGGAATAAGGTTGTTGATCCAGGGTACTTTACTGATTACCAGATTTGTAGCCAGAAAGGAATCTTACCCTAATATGGGGTAATTGGAAACCACCTGTGGATCAACACAGTAGTATTAAAGGATGAACTTGATGGACCTATGTCTTCCTTCAACCTCATCATCAACCATAGTTTTCTGGACGTGTAAATGTTCTGTATAGATGGACGGTGGGCCCCAGAATCATATCCTCTGGTGGACCCAAAAAAAAACAGTCTGACATTGTGTGTCAAAAAATGTCTCTTGTTACTGAAAAAAAAAAATTCTTTCAAAAAGGCTAAGCTACTTAAAAGTGGGTCACAAGGGAAATTAGCAATAATATAAAGTATTGTAAACCTACAGGATATATAATTATTAGCCCCACAGCTTCGGTTCATCCGGCTCATTCTTGAAGTTGACCTGATTAAGACAAGCATAAAATTTGTATTGTCAAAATTATTGAGAAGCAATCTGACTGCTAAGGACAGAAAGCCAATAATCAATTGCTGCAATATGCTGCTTAATGTGAGCAAAGAAATTAATTAGGCTTCGATGTGTGATGATAAGTAGGACACATGAAGCCATCATCTGGGTTACAGCTCCGTGTCGTACAGTGACAGACAATAGAAAGGCGCATTCAGCTGCGCTCCGCGTGATCGATAAGGGAGAAATGGGCCAACAGGAGAACACAGAATAGTCAAAAGAAGAATTCTACCCATCTATTTACACTGATGGAGGACTTTACATAGGACTCCTAACTGAGTTTGCATTAGATTTTAAAAAGCAAGAAGAGTAAATGAAAGAGTCACAAGTTGCTGCTGAGGCTTTACAGGGAAGTATGTGACCCCCCCCCCCTTTCAAGGTACCCACAAAGTAACAAGGTCTAATCTGCATTACATCATGACTTGTACAACGTTATGTACATGAATATCTGTCTATTACCTCTATGTAAGATGGAGAAACAGCACAACACCCCATCTAATTCTGAAACAAGCACTTCATAAAGAATAGAGAAGAACACCCCTTTAAGGTTCCTTATTTGGCAACCTGCACCCCAGCTCACCAGCTCTGCTATTCCACTTCAGTTCTGCTATATTGGACCTCCAGCTCTGCTACATTGGTCCTCCAGCTCTGCTACATTGGTCCTCCAGCTCTGCCACAACAATTATTCAGCTCCACTCTGTTGTTTTTTAATGGCTCCAGAGTCCCCATAGTTGGCCCATTGTAGTCAATAAATGACCATCTGGTAGAGCCGAAGCAACAGGAGACAAAATTGCATGGCAGATTTTGCTCCATGAGTGTTGAACCAGCGCCAGTCAGGCAGCATCACACCAGTAAGCCATTGATATATCTTCTGAGACCAATGGCATAGCTATAGGGTAGTAGTCGCACCTGGCCCTGTTGCCTGAGGAGACCTAAAGGCCCCACTAATATATAAGAAGTCACCGATATTACAAATAGCACAAGAGGTGTTATATATTTAGTGTTATATTTTTTGCACTGGGGCCCAGAAGTGTAAATTTTTGCCTCTGTCTGAGACAACAGAATGTCTAGTTAATATTAAATTGGTTTTCTGGGCTTTTGATATTGGTGGCCTATCCTCAGGATAGGTCATCAATATCTGGTGGGGGTCCGATTCCCAGAACCCTCACCGATCAGCTCCTTGAAGAGGCAGTGGGGCTCAGGTGAGCACTGCAGCCTCTTCCTAGGCACCTTCATTGGTCACATGACCTGTAAACAGCTAACTGAAAGGGCTTGAGCTGCAATACCAAGCCCAGCCACGATACAATGTACAGCGCTGTGCTTGGAAAGCTGTGCCATAGCCTCTGTAAACAGCTGATCATCGGCAGTGCCGGATGTTGGACCTCAGCTGATCATATACTGATGGCCTATCCTCATCACTATCAAAATCTCAGACAACCTCTTTAATAATAATTATAAAAGCATACTTTTATAAATAGATTGAAAAAAATAGCCTCCATTCGATGGAGTGTAGTCCTCTTTCCACATTGCGGTGAGTATTCTTGTTCAAGAATTCCCTTCTTCACCAAGGGCAGAGCACATTTCACTTTTTACAGAAAAGAAAACCTTGGAAGAATTTACGCGGCACCGCAAACACTTTTGCAATATGTACATTAGCCATTATGTGTTTGCTACCCTCCATAACAGTTGTCTTAATGGCAGCTTTGTTTTGTTTACGCAGTCAAAGAGCAGAAGATTGTTGACCAAACAAAGCTACGAAGACGCTCTTTAAAAGACTCATTTATATTGCAAACATAACTGTAGTAATATTCCACGTTGATCGAGGTGTTACGTTGCGTTCCCCATTCAATCTTAAGATCAAGGATATCGCAAGAAAAGACATGTTTGAATTTAAGACACGTCTGAAACAAGTATTTTTAAAAACCAAATGGAATGGCTTTATTTTTATTTTTTTATAAATATTTGAAAAATTTCACAACGCTGATGTGACCTTCACAGCTTTCATAAGATGTTATCTAAATTTTTATTTCAATTCCTAACATATGACAAGATTTTTTCTTTTGTTACAGTCTTGTTTCGTGGCCCACCACATATTTAAGGCAGGTAGTCCAGGTCTCTATGTTGTAGGCTTTAGCTGGCTGACCGAGCGATCTGGCAGCATTCCCTGTGGTCAAATACTGTGGGGAACCCCAGAAAGAAGACAGGAGCAGATTTTATCCCTTCTGTTTTCACTATTTGCAGTACCCCATAATGACTACTGCAAAGGGTTAATTACTGCTACTGTAACATAGTAAATGCAATGTTATGGAGTTAAATATTGTAATTTATTGTGCTATATGTACTTAATAGCAATGTATAGGCAATCAAACGATAAATAGATTGGCAGACTCAGGGACGGAACTACTGCTGTTGCAGCCATAGCGCCTGCTATGCAGCCAGTACCAGCAGGTCGGGTCGCTAGGCTCAGAACAGCAGGAGAACTAATTAATTATTTACTTTCATTAGGGCCCAGGCCTGGCACCTAGAGCATGCACTGGCACTCAATATCCTGTGTCCAGCACTGTACAAATAAGCAACAAGACTCAGTAGAACAGTCACATGGCGCTAATAAAGAATGTGATGACACTAGCCAGAGCTAGCGTCTAGGGTGTTCTTTACCTATGCAGCACCCACCCAGAAAACAGTGTAGGACCAGAACGGGAGGGCGCAGGGGCTGCACACCTGGTCCTGTATAGAGCAGAATGCGGAGTCTGAACATCAGGGTACCGACTCTGAGGACTACTGTGTAAGTCAGGGCAGATTGTCACTGATTTGTAGATCAGTGACAAGGGACAGTGTGAAAACTCAGCCAGCACTGCTTGCGTGTCTCACCCACATCAATATTTTGACGTGAGGCACCAATGACTGGCCACAACATTTATGTCACCCATGTGACAAGTCACTGACTGCACTTCACTGCTGTGGTCAGCCATTGACTGCAGCAGTCAAGTGTACTGCGTCAAAACGAATGGTAAAGCACAGAGACCCGGGCCCTGCAGAGCTGTAAGTGGCTGGATAAAACTGGAACCAATCAGCAGGGATCAGGAACTTGCTAGGGGAGGGCTCATTTTCGATAGGGTACAGTCATTTCTAGTTCCACCTCTGAGCAGACTGTTTAGGTTACTAGGGTAATGGACCATGTCTGCCCCTTGGTTAGTTGGAGAGGAGTCTAGTTGGAGCAGAGCAAGGGAGAAGACTTGTGTGTGAAAGATCCTGGGACATCTCTGGGACTATAGCTCCCAAGTAAGCAACTTCCTTACCACAGTACCCATCAGAAAAGAAGATAGGAAAGCCCAGATCCTAACAGCCTTTCAGACAGCCTTCAGGATTGTTGCCTTCGGCACCAACCACATTTTGAGTTGGATTAGCCATCCGTATCTAAAATCTGCTCCTCTTAGCCCTGGAATTGCAGAAGGAGTTAACAAGGACCTAACTGTATGTCTGTGGTTCTGTTGAGAGACTTCTAAGTGTCCTTAGAGAGAGAGAGAGAGAGAGAGACACACACAAAGAGTACTACAACTACAATAGCTGTTGCTTCCTATATGCTGATATTGGGTATAATTTGCATTGTGATATACTTTGGAACTGTGTCCTTTACTGTCATATGTATGCAGTGTCTGGGTTTGGGGTTGCTGCAACACTACGCTGAGTTCCCCGGACACCATCGATGTGTGACCATGCATTGCAGCTCTCCGGAAGGGATGGTAAGGTGTGGTGTCAGGGTCTGCAGTAAACCAGTGTGTTTCTTTACTGGAGGAACTCAAGTTTAAAACAATACAGGCAAGGCACTGGGCTGATTTCTTCAGTCTCCTTCCTGGCAGAAGAAGGGTTTGATGCTGAGGAAAGGCCTGAGGAAGCTGTCCTCTCTCGCTCTCAGAAGGCTGGTACCCTGGCCAATTGCTGGTGATCCTGAGTCTGTAGCAGAGTAACTCTGTCTCAGCGTCTTCTTCTGGTCATTTATGCAGTCAGGCAGAGTCTCATCATCTTATATGCATTGATCCTGAACTTCAGAACACCAGGGGCTCTGACTGCTGTCCTTATATACAGTTTCTGGCTGGACTTAAACCTTCTAGTGGGATGGCTGGAGTGAAGAAACTCAGCCAAAACAAATACAAAGTTACATCTTCCCATCTCTCATAGACTTACATTAGAACTTCACTAATACTAATACTTGTCAATGGCAATCACAAAGCAGTTTTTCTAGACAAAACAAGTCTGCAGATATAATAACATAGCTAAACCAGACATCCCAAAAAAAAAAAAAAAACTGGCTTTTTCCCTCCGAAACATAGTCTTCTTCAACTGTTATGGTAACTGTGGAAAATTACTAGCTTCTCATTATTAGCCAGAAAGTCCCAAAAGTCTCTTAGTATCCATAAACTCTTTCGACAGTGCCATGCAAATACAGTGCAAATGAACAGGATATATATCATAACAAACATATAAAATGCAGTTACACAATATTAAACAGTATAAATTAGTGTAAGTTAACCATTTAAAGTGAAATGAAGTATTGAGTTGATGACTTTGCATAGGGCAAATGTCCATAATAGTCCAGTCTTCAAAGTATCCCTGCTCCAGGGCACTACATGTATTACTATTTCCACCTTCAAATCAGTGGAGAAAGATTTTATTGATTGCAACCTGTGGCCTAGTTATTTACTCCACCATCTGTCCGACGACCACTACATCTGCCCTCCTGCCTTGCACCCAACCAAACTGTTTACATCAAAAGCACCCCAACTACCACCAGGGTGTGCCCTGAGGAAAGGAAGGTGCACCCTCCAGTCAGTGTATGGCCCTAGGGAGCATCAGAGTGGATGTTGCCACTGTGAACTGTGAGCACTACCATCACCCTCAGAGCCACAATTACCACTCCTGTACCACCACTCAACTACCACTCTTGTACATAGTGCTTTATGTATACAGTGGAGCCAGCATTGTGATCCTAGTAGTAGTCATGTGATTGGTTACAAGACCAGGAGGCTAGTTTATCTTGTAGCTGTGCAGCCCCAATTACACCCAAAAAGTAAAGTGTAAGGCTACTTTCACACTAGCGTTTTAGTTTTCCAGAAATTGAGACCTGTCATAGGGGCTCAATACCGAAAAAACTCTACAGTTTTGTCCCCATTCATTGTCAATGGAGACAAAACTGAACTGAACAGAATGGAATGCTCTAAAATGCCAGCACGCTTGACTATTTTCAAAAGTCACATAGCTGTGAATAGAGAGCAAGTTGTACATGCAGTTCGGGGCCAATCCCTTTGGGGCCTCAATCTTGATAGGAAGGAACAGCTCCAGAGGTAGGATCCGCAGCTATTGGACATTTATGGCATATCCTATCAACATAAAATACATGTCCCAGATGGGAATACCCTTTAGGCATTTGATCTTGGGGATCACGATGCTGCAATATTTTTCAATGTTTCTTGGAACTTTCCATCAACCAGGAACCCAAGGAATTAGGAATTTGGTGTATAAATGGGTGTTTTAGGTAGCTTTGTGGAAGGGTTTTGTGTCTGACGATTTGAAATTAAAATTTTGGAGGTGTACCTTTCCTAATGGCATCAAACATTTTTGACACATCACGTCTTAGAAGAAAATATGACTTCCTGTTTTACTGGAAAACGAGCAGAATTTTTTTTTTTTCCTCATAAGAAATTGTGATATTACATAACAAGTGATATTATGGCGAGTGTTTAATGTCAGCACTGCAACGCATTGTGAAAGACCTCCTCTTGTATAAAAATGTTTTTAGTACTTCTTGACCTTGGCCCATCTGACAACACTCAGTATCCGCCTGCTTTACAGCAAGTGTCTGACATTATATTACAAGAGAGGCTCCACGGTTCTTTGAGATGACGGATGGCTTTGGTAGAAAACAGACCAAGACTGGTGTGGAGATTACGGGTGTAGTGTTGAGCGCGAATATTTGAATTTCAAATTTTTATTGCGAATATCGGCACTTCGCAAACTCGTAAATATTTTGCATATAGTGATATATATTCGTAAAAACGGATATTCATATTTTTTTTTGTTTGTTTGTTCTTTCATCTGAACCCATTACCTAGTATATCTACCTGCTTCTTGCTTGTGGGCCAATGTGAGAAGGCTACAATCTTGTAGTCTGTAGTGAATTAGAATATTCATTATTTAATTTTTTTTATGCAAAAAATCAGCAGTGTAATATTCACGTAATGCGAATATTCTAACACCCGAATATATAGCACTATAGAATATAGTGCTATATTTTAGTTTTTTAGAATATTCGTTATTTTTTTTCCATCTGAAGTCATGATTCCTCCCTGCTTAAGTTGCTTTTGGGCCAATGACTGTTCACATTAAATTGAAAAAAATGACGAATATTCTAATAGTGCTATATATTCGTCTTTCAGAATATTCTCATTGCATAAATATTACATTGCCGATTTTTTGCATAAAAATTTATTTTTCTCTTATGCAAAAAAATCGGCATATTCGCGTAGTAGAATATAGTGCTATATTTTCCTTTTTCAGAATATTCGTAATTTTTTTTAATTTAATGTGAACAGTCAGGAAAATTTGTAAGGCTGGAAAACCCCTTTTAAGTTGCCCACCAATTTTAGCTGGATTGTCCAAATATCTAGTGTGTATGGTGGTTTCCCGACTCTGCTCAGCTCTTTAATCCCTTTTTCCTGCAAGAGAGAGGGATCTAAATATAGCTTGTTACCCCTCCCCAATGATAAAACATGCTTGCTCAGTTATCTCAAGTGTATGGCCACTTTAAATGAGTTGTCTAAGTGGATTTTAAATAACCCCACCCAGCCAACAGGGCCTGTAAAGGGAAACATTCTTATACAGTGACCCACTGGTTCACTGTTAAAAGGGTTAAAGTCATAGTTCACTGCTAAAATGGTTAATGTAATGGTTCAAACTTTAAAAGCTGTTGAAATGTTTATTGGTATGATCTGTGCATTATGTAAGCCAAAAGGTTATATATAGGTAGGAAATAGTTAAACTGGAAGTTCTTAGTGTAGTTGCTGGAAGATAGACTGGCACTTCTCACCCCCGGCTAAAGTAATCTGTAGGCCTGCTGGTGAACAGGCAGAGACAACATCTGTTTTATATGTGCTGCTGAAAAAAAGCCCTAAGGAAAAGCCTCGTACAGGAAAACACCATTCCTGAGAGTTAAAGCTGCAATTTTACTGAGAACTACTCCTGAGAGAAATTAATGTATATTAACAAATGGTTGAGGACCGAAAAAGCAGTGATGCCTTGAGACAGTAGGGTACATGCATCTTTCTGGCAACAGACTTTACTGCATGTGGAAAGGGATAATTGCTTCTGGTGCCCGACACACTTCTGAGACAGACTGCCATCCAATCTAGGACTGCACCCAGAATACTGGTCATTGCAGAAAGTATATTGAGAGTTATCTTACACCTTTAGTCAATATGGGAAGATTGCTAGTACCTATAGAAAGAGACTCAGGGAGGATAACCACAACCAGAGAAATGTGTTTATTGCTGATTTTCACTCCAACCCCCATAATCTATTCAGTAGAGAGAGACTTTATTTATTGCAACCAAATAAACCTGGTCATCGCCTCTACCATCCGCTGGCCCTCTGCCTGCCATCCTGCTACCCATCCATCAAAAATCAAGTGCATCCCAGCCACCAGCAGACAGGAGCCCCTAAAAGTCCAGGGTGTGCCCTGAGTAAAAGAAAGGTTGCACCCCTCCACTCAGTGCATACATGGAACTGGTTGCCACCACCATCACTCATATCCTCCTTTTCAACACTCCATCACCACTCCTCCCCTGTGGTCTGGTGTGCTGCATCAAATTGGCGTCACAAACAGGATTGTGCCTCTGTGTCCAATTGAGGTCCCTAAAGAAATTCTATGGTGCTAAAAAGAGCTTATTGTGCAGAGTTGCTGGCCACACTGTCGAAGTTAGTGGCCACAATTCCGCACAACAGAGGTAGTTCTCAGCAAAGTGGCTCTTTCTGACAACTTTTACTCTCAGGAATGGTGTTTTCCTGGAGAAGAAATCTCTTTCAGGGCCTACTTGCCAGAGCACACCAAGGCAGGTTTTGAGTTTTGCTTGTTCACTTGCAGTCAGACTTTCAACAAACTCTAGCCAGGGGGTGCAGAGCTAACCGGTCTTCCAGCAACTACACCAAAAACTGCAAGTTTAACTATTTCCTACCGATGTATAACCTTTTGGGACACATAGTGCACAGATAATTTTCAAAAAAGCATTTCATTTTTATTTCATTTCAACAGCTTCTAAAATGTAAACCATAGCAATAACCCTTTAGCAATGAACCAGAAGGTCACATAACCATCCCTGTGCACTTTTAGGTGTAGCATGCTGCACTTTTTTTGCACTTATATGAAGGGTCTTAAGCTTTCAATTAAAAATAAAAATAAATAAAATGATGTAGAGTATCGTCTTGAAGTCTCCTTATCCATTAGATTATTGACAAACCTCTAGTTCAGGGATGGCCAACCTGCGGCTCTCCAGCTGTCACAAAACTACAACTTTCAGCATGCCCAGACTGCCTACAGTTATCAGCCTACAGCAAGGCATGGTGGGAGTTGTAGTTGTAGTTTTAAAACAGCTGGAGAGCCGCAGGTTGGCCATCTCTGCTCTAGTTGATGTACAAATTCAAGAGGCTGACCTCTTTTTTAAAGATATTTCCTATAGTGTTAAGTTGTGGCACATAAGTGGGTCCTAGCTGCCCATGTATGTAAACAGTGCTGAGTTGTGGTGTCCACCTCCATAGGATCATGCTCATAGTCTCATGGTTTACACACATGACCACTTTTTTTGCTCCCAACTGCATCCATTCTGTGCATGTTATAAACAGTAACTCAATGCGTTTAGTGCATGCTCAGATACATGTTACCCATGCATTGAATACAGCCTTCTACTAGACACACGTGACTGGACACATCTCCAATAAGAACCACACAGATCCAACTGGACCCAATGCCTGTCCTGAGCCCTTTTTGGCCTTACCAGTAAATTTGGCAGATCAAATCTCCCTTAAACATTTCTCCTCCTGTGCAGATACCCAAACCGGGCTTAGACCGGTTTACTCTAGTATTGTGCTACTGCCTCCCTATCTGACAAATCCCCCCATGGCCCAACCCAATCCTTTTCAGAACTTAAGCCCACAGTGAAATCTAAAAATACCTCAGTTCTTAAGCCCGATGCAATCACTTCCCAGCAGAAATAAAAAGAATAATGTCCGGTGAATAGGATGCAGAGGAGGGAAGAGATGTAGGTCCAGAAACCAAAACGCTGCGACCCAAACTGACAAATCAGGATCAGAGCCCAATAAACATCTGAAAGAGAAGGGCATATTCAACCTTTCAAGTTACCACCTGAGTACTCCTGAGGTGGAAGTTCTTTCTAAGGGGCTATTTTTCTGCCCCTCTAAGGGGCCAGACTTGTTCGAACTGTTCGTCGACCTGAATCAGTATCTGCAAAAGTTTAAATGGAAACGGCACTTTCCCCAATCATACTAGTCAAACCACTACTAACTCTCAAAGTGTCACAATAGAGGAATATGGTTGATATGCTAATAGAAGATCTTTTTGACCGTCCCATCTCAGTTTAAACCGCGTTCCACATTGTACCCGATAGAGCATCAAGGAGCACATTTGGAAAAATTTTACAATATGGTTCTCACTAATCTACAAAGTTTTGCTAGCTCAGGCCAGGTGGGCGGGGTGTGATAGACCACAAAGATATCTCACTAGGACACAAGAGAAAGCCATCTCCTCTCTAAAATCCAATACAGAAATAGTAATGAAAAACGCTGACAAGGATGGGGGGATAGTTGTATTTGACTCCAGTGCCTATAACATTGAAGCCATAAGAATCCTGTCAGATGAGAATTATTATATAAAACTCCCAGGTGACCCAACAGAGGACTTTAAAAGCACTTTAGCTACCCTCCTGGATAGGAGTTACGCAAAGGAAATCCTTATGAAAAAGGAGACCCAATTTTTGAAAACAGCTTTTCCATCTATCCCGTACTTTTACTTTCTGCCGAAGATTCATAAAACTCTTATCAATCCCCCGGGACGTCCAATTATCTCAGGGATTGTTTACTTAACCTCCAACCTATCCGCCTATATATATCATACCCTACAGAGGTATGTTAAACATTTACTGTCATACCTGAGAGACTCTAGTCACCTAATGACACTTTTGCAAGAAATGAACTGGGAACCAAGGCTCCTATGGGTCACACTGGATGTCTCGGCCTTATATAGCAACATCCAACATCATCTAGGCTTAGAGGCAGTAAAAGGTTTCCTTGATGAGGACATCTACCTACCACTGTCCACTGGGTCATCTATCCATAGGACTACAAGGGGATGCAATACTCTACAGGCGACCTCGGCGAGGGTGGGCACTGGCCACAAGTGTCTTGAGTTTATCTGGTGCCACCCCCCCTGGTGAAGTGAGTACAACAACACCCGATTGTACACATGTATGTACACCCGCTACCAAAGTGCAATATCGCCACCTGGTGTATTTTATGCATGTTTTTTATTCTTTGATATTTGAATATAATTGTTCTCAATAGTACTTCTTTTATAGGCCATAAATATATACTGGGATACGGTACCACTGTGCACCTCAACATATTATTGGGCTACTTAGTAAAGAGTCCTTCCGTTCAAACATTTAGGAAGGGTTCATATAAACCGCCTATACACTACAAGACCTTACACATTCTATTCATGACTTGGCGCTCCATGGGTCTTTTCTTTTTTCCGCTGGACAGTTGAGGTAACCTATGAGAACATTTACAGACCTCTGTGCTACAATGTAACAGTTCACGGCCTTTTCAAAAATATTTTTGAAGGCGCCCAACCCCTTTCATTTGGCCCAAAAAGTATAGGTGTACTGAGCAAATCACTTTCCTCCTAAGGCCTCATTTACACGAACGTAAGCTGTCCATGCTTGGGCACCAGACATGTGAATCCTGCATTGTGGTGCGGACCTATTGACTTAAATGGGTCCACGATGCACAATATATGGCAAATGATAGGACATGTCTTATCTTCTGCGGTGCGGAGGCATGCACCCCAAAGCCCATGGAAGCACTTATGAGTGCTTCCGATCGGCGCCTCTGCTCCGCTTTGCTCCGTATCTTGCAGACTCCAGGCCCTTTCAAGTCCACAACCATGATACAGAATTCATGAAGTGCCCATATATTGCGGAACAGGCACGGACGACTTACAGTCGTGTGAATGAGGCCTTAGGGTACATTCATACAACAGTGAAAAATGGCCGTCACATGGTCACTTTAACCCCTTAGTGACAGCCTGTTTTGGGCCTTACTGACAAAGCGATTTTATTCCTTTTTGCATCGTTTCCCTCTTAAGAGCTATCTAAGTCCTATAAGGTTACATAAGAACACATAGGATATTTCACAAGTGGCTTCAGTAATTACTAACTTCACCAGGGGGGTGGGTCAAGATAAACTCAAGACACTTGGAGCCCACTACCCCCTCGCCAAGATCGCCTATAGGTGGTTGTATTCTTGGTGTCGCGCAAAAAGATGACCAAGAGGACCTTCTACTTCTCAAGGAATTTTCTTTATTTAAAGCTCGACGCGTTTCGGGGTTGCACAAACAAACCCCTTCTTCAGGAGCATATGCATGCGTTCCCCTACAGATAATTTACATAAGATTTATGTAGTCTGGGTCGTTACGGACATGACGATACCAAAAAAAGATTCTTGCAGTTTTTTTTTCATTAAAAAGTATATTTTCAATGGAAAAAAGCATATTTTTTTGCCTGATTTTGCCTGATTTTTTTAAATTTAATAAATGTGTTTGTTTGTGTTTTTACTTTTTTTTTTACCACTTAATAAACCCACAAGGGGACTACAACAGACAACATTTTGATTGCTTTTAAAATACAATGCACTTCCCCTATAATATCAGTGCTATACTGACAATGACCAGCAGGCTGGGCCCAAGAGGCACAGCCTGCTGGAAACTACTCAAGGCAGGCTTGGGGCCTACACCAGACCCCAGCCAGCTTTACACGAATCGGCACCCTGCGATCGCATTTGCAGGGTGCCGATGGTAGATGGAGAGAGTCGGCTCCCTCTGTCAGTGCTTTACATGTGGCGGGTGCCATTGACTGCGGCATGTAAAGCGTTAAACTGCCCGGATCGTCACTCGTGCTGGCTGTTAGAGCAGGACCGCAGCTCTCATGTGCTTAGATCGGGCAGCTGTGAAAAAGCAGATGTCCAGACTAAGGCCCCTTAGTGACCGCCGTAAAAAGGCGTATGGGTGGTCACTAAGCAGTTAAGAACCATTGTACTCCAACTCAGTTTTTTTAACAGCCTATAAAGAATGGCCTTCAAAAAATAGGACATGTACTATTTTGTCGGTTTTCAGGGACAAGTAGCCCCCATACAATTCAAAGGGGCTGTTTTTAATGGCCGTTTTTCAGATAGGTATCCATGAAAAATAGCCATTAACAGCCATTTTTTTCACTGTTGTGTGAATGTACCTTTAGAAGAATTACCCCAATGTAGTCGGTGAATTTTTGAAAATCTTACTTTTATCTTTAAGGAGCTGCTTGTGAAGTGATGTTTTTCCAGTTCTTTTCTTTAGGCCTCATGCACACTGCCGTTGTGCGGCCATTCCATGCACTGGGCGACGTTCGTGCGGCGGCCGAGACGGATAGAGATCCGTTCATGGCCTCATGAATGCGGCCGTTGCCTGGCCGTATTGTGCCCCTCAAACAGTGGGTCCGCAATATGCGGGCACCAGCCATGTGCTCCCCGCATCACGGATGCAGACCCATTCCCTTGAACATGTCTTTATCTTTTTGCGGACAGATCACGGACCCATTCAAGTTGAATGGGTCTCAATCCGTCCCTGCTGCCGCACGGACGTCACCCGTGCATTGGGGACCGCAAATTGCGATCCCCAATGCACGGAACAGTCGCATAACAGCCGTGTGCATGAGGCCTTATCCTTGAAATGTAACTAAATGATTGGCCATGGCCAGGTTCTAATTGCCTCTATGTTTCCTATTGTTGTAATGGAAGCGCACTTTACTTGTGTATCCTGCGGCAAAGAGGGCTCAGGGGTCCTAAGAAAACATGCAGTAAAGTGTTTTTTTTACTACCCTTTTATTGTTAACTTGGCTTGTACAATTTTAAGGGAGGACCTTATGACTCCATTAGTGTGATCTTACATTTGCTTTGCATTGGATAATAACTAGAAATGGCATACACATAATGACACAATGCATTGTCGATCACCTCTAGAAGGTGATATCAGCCATAGTTCAGGGATTGTTTCCCTGTTGCCTTGGCGTAAAAGCTGTAGGTGACTAGACAGATAGTCATAATTGTATATACTTGTAGTTGCATAACAGACATTATATAAGTTTATCTGAATTCTGTTATTCAAGGTTCTAAAAGAATTGAGGGCAGGCATGTACAGACAGGGAAATGGGGTAGGGGGTAAGCAAGGTAAAATTAGAAGAAGGCTCTGCTCCTGGTGCAGGTCCAACTCCCCATTCCCATCATAAAACAGGAGGAGCAAGCTATGGTTCACGTGTGAAGATGACATGGGCAAAATATTGCGTGGGGACCTCTGCTGTTGGCTCACCTGAATGTAATATCTTTCACTTAGGGCTCTTTCACACTAGCGTTTTTGTTTTCCGGCATAGAGATCCGTCGTCGGGGCTCTATGCCGGAAAAATCCTGATCAGGATTATCCCAATGCATTCTGAATGGAGAGAAATCCGTTCAGGATGCATCAGGATGTCTTCAGTTCAGGACCAGACTGTTGTTTGGCCGGAGAAAATACTGCAGCACGCTGCGCTTTTTGCTCCGGCCAAAAATCCTGAACACTTGCCGCAAGGCCGGATCCGGAATTAATGCCCATTGAAAGGCATTAATCCGGATCTGACCTTAAGCTAAACGTCGTTTCGGCGCATCGCCGGATCCGACGTTTAGCTTTTTCTCAATGGTTACCATGGCAGCCAGGACGGTAAAGTCCTGGTTGCCATGGTAAAGTGTAGTGAGGAGCGGGGGAGCAGTATACTTACTATCCGTGCGCTCCCAGGGCGCTCCAGAGTGACGTCAGGGCGCGCTACACGCATGAATTACGTGATCGCATGGATCACGTGATCCACGCGCATGGGGCGCTCTGACGTAATTCTGGAGCGCCCCGGGTTCCTCACTACTACTATGGCAACCAGGACTTTAATAGCGTCCTGGCTGCCATAGTAACCTCAAAGCATTTCGAAGAATGATCAGGATCCTGATCAGTCTTCTAATGCTTTCAGGCGACTTGCGTTCTGACGGATCTGGCGGGACGGAAGTGCCTGCCGGATCCTCAGAACGCAAGTGTGAAAGAAGCCTTAGCGAGTTGTTGCATCGTTCTGGAGAAAAAGTACTTTAAAAAATAATACGCAAATGAGCAGTTAAATACACTAAGGGTGGGGAAAAGCCACTCTGTGCACTCAGGGCATCTCTTGCTTCCTCTGCCAGCTCATCCCTCTCCTTTTTGTTTGGTAGGATCAGTCGAGATAACTATGCAGGAATCTGGTCCAGTCAATCATGAAAAGAGAGGGTCTAGCATAGGAAGCAGGATGAGCAAGGGTAGACACAATAGCCTCAGTCCGCCCTCTGTGCACTTAACAGGATTTCCGGTTGCATTGACATCTGTAATTTTGTAATGTATTTCTTTTCCCTTTATTGCTTATCTATTTCTCATTCCCCAGGGGCGTTGCTAGGGTGTCAAAAGATCCGGGGCCCAAGCCCCAATAAATATGGCCCAATTCTCTAAGTCGACCCTCCCCCCCCCCCGCACTTTACTGTTTTTCCTGTACTTGGTATACAGCAGCACATACCTGTCACATCCAGGTCCTCCCAGGTGACATCTCCTCTGATCTAGGTCTTCTCTGTCATCATCTTCTCCATTCGGTCCCGACAAATCATTTCAGCCGCGCCTCATCTCTGCAGAGTGTGACACACGGACATCTTAGCTTCCTCACATTTTTATCATCATCCCCCAACCTCGAGTCCCCACAGTGTTATCCTGCTGCTTGTTGTGCTCCACAATACCCCCAGATACTATCCTGAAGAAATATGAGTACCCCTCATATTAAAAGTTCTCCTCAAAGTACTACCAATAGTAATTCCCTTCTAGAATGCCCTCATTAGTAATACTGCCCCTACAGTGCCCCTAACAGTGATAATGCTCCCCAGAAGTGCCCCTATTAGTAGAAGAGCCCTCCAGTATTAATAATACCCTCACAGAGCCCCCAGTAGAAATAAGGCCCCCTATTTGTCCCCTAGTGGTAATAAAGTCTCTACAGACCCCCCCCCCCCCCAGCAATAAGGCCGCCCCTAGTGCTCTTAGTAAAAATAAGGTGGATCTATAAGTCCCTCCTATAGAGCCCCCAGTCATAATAAGAACGCCTAATGTCCCCTGTATTTAAAATGTTCCAGTGCCCTTTGTATTTATATCGCCCCCTGCTGTTATAATGTTCGCCCGAAGTGCCCCCATTATGTTTATTGCCCCCTACTGTTATAATGCTCGTCCTGAAGTGCCCCCAGTATTTATAATGCCGCCTGCAGTGCCCCCTGCAGTTATATTCATTCCCTTAGTGCGCTCAGAAATTATAATTCCTCAGCCTCTCTACCATACAGTCCAATGTAAATAACACTATTGCACTCCCTCCGCCGTAGACTTCCATGTAAATAACATCCTACCATCTCTCCAGCCCCCTCCAAAATCCAGTCCCATGTCATCACAGGTCCTTCAGCTCTTCCAGTGTATCAGATTCAATTGTATTGCCGCCCTAAAGAGGGTGATACAGTTGTATCTATCTGGCAGGCAGTACATCCGGGGCCTGGGACAACACATTTGGGGGCCAGGCCTGAAGGTTTTAGCCTGGCAATGCCCCAATAATGTGATGTCCATGGTTGGGGCAGTAATAGGGGAGTATCTATGTAACTAGCTGGGTGGGAGACGCTCTAAAGTAGCTGGGCGCTGTTAGGCTCGGGGATGGAGCTATGGCAGAAAAAGGAGCAGTGCATCATGGCTTTGGTAGGATACAAAAATAGGAAGTGCTACATACAGGATCTAAGCCAGTGATTGGTTACATGGTGAAAATAGGTGAGGACAGGAGAGTCCAAATTGAAAAAACAAAACAAAACAAAAAACTAAAAAACATGGAGATGTTCATGAGCATATAAGTTAAACACATAAGCATGGATAAGTAGCCAGAAGCTTGTAAATCCAGTCAAGTGCTGTGATGTCTATTAGTCATAGATGTGCGTTACCTTCACAGATGAAAACCCTGCACTCCCTTTTTCAGTTGCACACATTCTCTGGGGTTCACTGGAATCTCTTGGGGTGAAAACTGGCTGCTACTGACAGACAGGACTGGAGGACGCTTCTTCAGGAGCCTTGGTTCAAAACACACAGGGGTGCACCACCAATGAGGCCAGGTGAGGCGATCACCTCAGGCAGCACCAGGTAGGGGCAAGAGGGGGGCAGCGGAAGGGCCATGGACAATGAGTGCTTTCATTGTGGCAAAAGGGTTAGGTTAAGAAATAGGCATGGGGGGGCGCAGTTTCAGTTTTTGCCTCAGGCAGCAGAAAGGCTCGGTGCACCTCTAAAAACACACTCTCTAACTGCAAACTAGTGAGTGCAAACAAAGCCTAGCCCAAGAGCTTACCCTATGTCCTTCTTCTAGAAAGGGGCTGGATTAACCCATGATTCGCTTACAGCCTACATTTAAAGTATTTACTATGCAAATGACATAAACTAGTGGAAAACATTATAAAACAATGCAGAACATCAGGAATATATTACATCACATAAATTGCTACAGACTGACTATCCCGACTTTAACCACTAGCAATGGCCTAGTGGGACACTGGACATAGGACTCCAAGTATTGTGCACAGCCCTTTCTTCATGTGCTTGTATACTGAATTTATAGATTGTCCAAAAATTTGCATTATACAAAAACCATATAAAAATCATCATAAGGAGGATCCTGGGCGATCCTAGATGATACTAATTTGTGATTTTCCGTGTTTTGGGTTTGTTTCAGGTGAATAAATGCGACAACTGGTCAGCTGACTGCAGGATGAAATAAACTTTAACAATGCAATTAATATGGCCCTGAAAAGTGGTGCCTTGTGCTTTTTTTGCTGGCCGTACAGTAAGCCTCATTCATCCTTCCTATATCCCAATGAGAGTTCACATTCCCAATTTTTGTGATACAATATATATGCGAAGCCCAGGGGCGTACATAGAAATCATTGGGCCCCATAGCAAGAATCTGAATTGGGGCCCCCTAACCCCGCCCACTACCCTGTCCCATCCCACCTCCTGCCCTGGCTCCTCCCCTGTCACACCCACATTTGCAAATAAAAAAATGTATACATGACCTACTGAGGACTCCAGCATAACGCAAACCGGACGGATCCGTTATGCAACCCATAGAATTCTATTATGACGGAATGCCTCTAAAGGCATTCCGTTATGGATTCCGTCATGGAATTGCGTTATGGTTCGTGGTAACTGAATCCATAACGCAATTCACCTTTTACCACCAAACAAAGCGTGAACGAATTTCAAAATATGAAATTCGCTCATCTCTAATTAAAAACAGACTGGGGGCTGAACAGACTGGTGGTTTTATTTGTGTTTTTGAGGTGACAGGTTCCCTTTAACAGCAAGCAGAATTCATGTGGGGGTGAGGGGAGCACTGTCCTGAGTCCTCTATGAGCCTACAGTGCCCCCACCCCCACAGGAACTCTGCTTGCTGCTGCCCTCAGAAGGTCCCATACATGAAGTTCTGGAACTGGAACGTTTTATACAGTCTCTCTTAGCACTAGCGTAATTAGAAATGACTGGGCACCACAGAAAATTTTGGAATGGACCCCCCAGCTGTCCGGCACCTCGGACCGGCAGAGACACTTGACTTCTTCCCTAATACAGTCCAATTATCGTCCAATAGACAAGTCATGGAAATATATGTATACTGTACCGACCAGAAGACATTTATTCTTACCTTTACAAAATATCATACTACAGTATACTTATATTTCCATGACTTGTCTACTGGACGATAATTGGACTGTATTATTAGGGAAGAGGTCAAGTGTCTCTGCCCATTCAAAAATTTGCTGTGAGGCACATTAAAAAATGTCCTGTGGGGCCCACTGCCCAGTCATATCTAGTTACGCCAGTGCTAAGAGAGACTGTTTTAAGTAAATAATTTTTTCCCATTAATAATCCGGGTTAGAAAGATAGTGGCTGGGGCAGTCTTACTGTGTGGACGGGCTGGCAGTGAGCACAACTCACTCTAAACTTCTTCCACGCTGGGTGCGCGCCTGCTGCCTGCCAGCAATACAGTGACTGGGCCAATCAGCAGCAGACGCACGAGCCAAGGGAGCGCGGCTGGGTCCTAGGCAGGGCTTTTTTTCTCAGAGAAAAGGTGGTGGAACTCACCCCCCCTGGCCACGCCCCTACCCACCCCTAGGACCGCCCCCTAAAACGGCCCCTTTAGAGAACGGGGATGCTACATTTTGGCGGCGCCCCCCCCATCACACGCGCGGCTCACCTGGCTCTGGTCTCGTCTGCAGCAGCTGGCTTCTCCTCTGTGTGGTCCTGGTATCTTCGCTCTGCTTTGCTGGTGTGGGGACCGTATTTATCGCCCTATAAGACGCACCTAGGTTTTAGACAATGATAATAAGAAAAAATATTTTTCGTTACACTTAGGTCAGACCAGCAATCAGACCCCTAATGCCTCAGATCAGCCCCTCATGTCACATTTCTCCCCCTTAATGTCACATTTCTCCACCTCCATGTCACATTTCTCCACCTCCATGTCACATTTTCCCCCTCCATGTCACATTTCCCCCCTCCATGTCACATTTGTCCCCCCCCCATTTCACATTTCTTCGCCGCCCCCCCATGGCACCCCATCCCCCCTCCACCATGCCTTTTTCATGACCCCTGCCCTGACCTGCCCTGCCATTTCTCCATTCTTCCCATCCAGATTCTCATCCCCAAATCCCCCCCCATAGTTTCTTTCAGCACCTAGCATTTGGCACTACCTCCCGCAACCCCCCCACCCCCCAAAATCCATCATCCAGCCAGATTCTCATCCCCAATCCCCCCGATGGCACAGATCCATCCATGATCCAGATTCTCATCCCTAAACCCCACCCCCCCACCCCCCACCACCCATAGTTTCTTTCACCACCACCTAGCATTTGGCACTACACCCCCCCATGGCACAGATCCATGAGACTCTTCTCATCCCCAAAGTATCCCCCCCCCCTAAGTTTGTTTCAAGTTTTAACAAACCACCTACCAGGCTACCAGATAGGTTGAGTCTCTGAGGTGACTTGAGGCAGAGCCACAGGCGGGAAATCATCTGTCCTCCTGAGCTGCCTGCCTGTGCGAGTGGCGCCGCCACTCACAAGTCACGCCCCCCATGTCCACGTGATAGTGCTGTGTGAGAGGAGCCACCAGGGCACAGCGCAGGGACGGAGCTCAGCTGCTGGGGGCCGACACAGCCGCGGACGGCGGATGGAGTGAGGCTGGGGCGGACGGGCATCTGCGGCGCAACTAACGCAGCCGCGGCCCGCGAGTTTGTAGCTGTGGGAGTTGGACTACTCGGGAGACGGGGAGAGCACTGACTGAAAATAGTAGGCGGAACGCCGCTCCGGTGCGTTCCGCCTGAAAAAAAGCCCTGGTCCTAGGGAGCGCGCAGTCAGTGGGAGGTCAGACCGCCTCTCAGCCTGCATTGAGCGCAGTTGCAGGAGGCGGGGCCTTCCAAGCACGGTACGCCACTGGCGAAGCCCCATTTTTTCTAATCTAACGTGTCATTTTATGTGGTAATAACTGTGGCATGATTTTACTGATCCAAGCGATTCTGAGTTTCTTTTCTAGTGATACTTTGTACTTCATGATAGTGGTGAATTTGAGTCAATATTTGGAAACTTTGGAAACATTTGCAATTTTCTAAATTTGAATTTCTCTGCTTTCAAGGCCACTTTCGGACTTGCAGGGTGAGTATGCAACAGCTCCCATCCTGACCTCCCAGCACTGATGGGTCATAGCATTATATAGGTCAGGACAGACTTATCTGCGAGTCCAATGCGTGGAACTCGCTCGTCTGAAAGGGGCTTGATTCCTTGCAAAATAGTTATTAACATTCTTGAAGATCCAGTGGGGCTGATGCCTGTACTATACTCTGCAATACTCATATTGCAGAGTATAGCACTGTCAGTTTTACACTGACATTCACCCTGATCAGCACTCCTCCTGTCAGGGAGGCTTGGCTCCATGGCAAACCTGGATGCCTTTGTAAGGCCTCAGGTTGCCATGGTAACCATTGGAACGTTTCCATTGCAGTGCAGTGTCCCGATGGGGAGAGAGGGTGCTCCCTCTGTTAACCCCATAGATGCCATTGTGGATACTCACTGCGGGCATCTAAGGGGTTAAACAGCAGGGATCGGTGTCACGCACACACACTCCAGCTCCTCCCATCTTAACCGGGGGAGCTGAAGCATACCTGAAGTGTGCACTTCTGGGTTTTAGCACATCCAAGTGCCATGGTCATGTTTGACGCACCCGTTTTCCTTTCTAACATAAAAGTCGGATAAAGTAGGTGAGTTTTTCTATTACATTTTGTATTAAAATAACATTTCTTCCTAGGCTTGACCAAAAAACCCTAAATATGTTCCGCGTTGCAGGTTGTCCATACTAAGTTTTGTTATGGCGGCCCGATGAGATCTGTGTATTCCCCTGATGCCAGGTATAGTGCCGGACATTGTATGCATTGCAGGGGGTTCATACTAAGTTTTGTTATGGCGGCCCGATGAGATCTGTGTACTCCCCTGATGCCAGGTATAGTGCCGGACATTGTATAGTGGCTGTGCTTGGCATTGCAGCCAAAATCGGCCATGTGATCAATGAACGCCATGTCATTGTCCTAGGAAGAGCTAATCGTCAGGGGTGCCGAAAGTCGGACCCTCACCAATGTGGTTGGGGCATCAGTATTTTACTTCTGGAAAACTCCTTTAAAGGAAAAAAAAAAAGAAATCGAATCTCACTTTAAAGGGGTTATCCCATGATCAATTTAAAATCATATAGTACAGTCGTGGCCAAAAGTTTTGAGAATTACATAAATATTGGAAATTTGAAAAGTTGCTGCTTAAGTTTTTATAATAGCAATTTGCATATACTCCAGAATGTTATGAAGATTTCTCAGATGAATTGCATAGTCCTTCTTTGCCATGAAAATTAACTTAATCCCAAAAAAACCTTTCTACTGCATTTCATTGCTGACATTAAAGGACCTGCTGAGATCATTTCAGTAATCGTCTTGTTAACTCAGGTGAGAATGTTGACGAGCACAAGGCTGGAGATCATTATGTTAGGCTGATTGCGTTAAAATGGCAGACTTGACATGTTAAAAGGAGGGTGATTCTTGAAATTATTGTTCTTCCATTGTTAACCATGGTGACCTGCAAAGAAACGCGTACAGCCATCATTGCGTTGCACAAAAATGGCTTCACAGGCAAGGATATTGTGGCTACTAAGATTGCACCTCAATCAACAATTTATAGGATCATCAAGAACTTCAAGGAAAGAGGTTCAATTCTTGTTAAGAAGGCTTCAGGGCGTCCAAGAAAGTCCAGCAAGCGCCAGGATCGTCTCCTAAAGAGGATTCAGCTGCGGGATCGGAGTGCCACCAGTTCAGAGCTTGCTCAGGAATGGCAGCAGGCAGGTGTGAGCGCATCTGCACGCACAGTGAGGCGAAGACTTTTGGAAGATGGCCTGGTGTCAAGAAGGGCAGCAAAGAAGCCACTTCTCTCAAAAAAAAATATCAGGGAATGGTGAATGGACTGCTGAGGACTGGGGCAAAGTCATATTCTCCGATGAAGCCTCTTTCCGATTGTTTGGGGCATCTGGAAAAAGGCTTGTCCGGAGAAGAAAAGGTGAGCGCTACCATCAGTCCTGTGTCATGCCAACAGTAAAGCATCCTGAGACCATTCATGTGTGGGGTTGCTTCTCATCCAAGGGAGTGGGCTCACTCTCAATTTTGCCCAAAAACACAGCCATGAATAAAAAATGGTACCAAAACACCCTCCAACAGCAACTTCTTCCAACAATTCAACAACAGTTTGGTGAAGAACAATGCATTTTACAGCACGATGGAGCCCCGTGCCATAAGGAAAAAGTGATAACTAAGTGGCTTGGGGACCAAAGCGTTGACATTTTGGGTCCATGGCCTGGAAACTCCCCAGATCTTAATCCCATTGAGAGCTTGTGGTCAATCCTCAAGAGGCGGGTGGACAAACAAAAACCCACTAATTCTGAGAAACTCCAAGAAGTGATTATGAAAGAATGGGTTGCTATCAGTCAGGAATTGGCCCAGAAGTTGATTGAGAGCATACCGAGTCGAATTGCAGAGGTCCTGACTCCTGAAAAAGAAGGGCCAACACTGCAAATACTGACTCTTTGCATAAATGTCATGTAATGGTCGATAAAAGCCTTTGAAACGTATGAAGTGCGTGTAATTATATTTCACTACATCACAGAAACAACTGAAACAAAGATCTAAAAGCAGTTTAGCAGCAAACTTTGTGAAAACGAATATTTGTGTCATTCTCAAAACTTTTGACCACGACTGTACACGGCAACCTCTTTCTAACAAAGCTAGAACCAGCCCTGTATCTCACATGGATCCAGAGATCTCTCCATTCATTGGTCTGCTAGATTTATATGAAGCTAGCAGCTCAGGGGGAGTGGTTTTTCTGTTGCAGCACAGGAGGCGTGTCCATGCTCACCTTATCACAGCTCTGGAGGTGTGTTCATGCTCACCCTATCACAGCTCAGGAGGCGTGTCCATGGAGGCAGTTGAAGGATGAAACTGAGCATGTGTGACCTTCTCAGTGAGCAGGTCAAAGAAATAAGAAAAAAACAGCAGGTGGCGCTATATAGATACATTTTATTGAATAGCTCAGTGGCTATGCTAAATTTTTAATTGCATGCAATTTGAAAAAGATTCAGATCTAGGTGCTGGTTGGAAAACTATAGAATATTTTTCGTGGGACAATCCCTTTAATGGAAAAAAAATCTAGTGTAATATCTAGAACCTATGTTCTCAGGACGTGACATTAGATAACATGGAGGATCAGCACATTCTCCACACTCCATGCATGTGTGTGTTTCTCTCGCAATGTGAATGGTTCTTATGTCTGTACCTGTGAAAAGCTACAACAGCTGGACCCTAGAAGGTTTGGATTTATGCGTTAAATGTGTTGATAAGTGTAGCGAGAGCCTGTCACCCGGGCAAATTAGTGACAGCAATAACAAGACCACAAGGACATAATGAGGCAGAGTCTGCTCCCATGAAATCCGATCTGGCAATAGGGATGGAACCTGAGACGAGTATGTTACGTTTACCATACTGCCGTCACTTTAACACATTATTGTGTAGACAGTACATTGTGTAGTACAAAAAATGTTACTTCTATATATATAAGTTTAGATCCTAAATTTGGAGATTTATGAAGCTGCCTGAAAGGAGAACTGTCTGCCCCTAGCAACCAATCAAAGCTCAGCTTTCATTTATCAAGAGCAGATTTCAAAATAAAAAGCTGCACTGCGATTGGTCACTATGGGTGACAAAGACAATTCTCCTTTCAGGCAGTTAAAAAAAAAAAAAATCTCCACATCCGTTTTATAAGCTTCTCTGATTTCTGGTATAAACCTGCGTAGAGAGGGGAGATTTTAGGTATTCTGTCCCCAGGAGGTAAAAATTGGGGTTCATTTATCAAGACTGGTGTTTATTATTAGAAAATTACCTATTGTTTAACCCCTTCGCGACCAGCACTGTAATAGCACGGCGCAGTGGGATGTGACTTGCGGACCAGCGCCGTAGAGTTCTACATATATATATATATATGTAAAATTTTTAGCCAGTGTTCACTGTAGTGAATTTTTAAACTACAGTTTTTGCACGCATGCTTGATCTGTGTGCGTGCATGCTGCAGAACACCGATTAGTAGTGTGCTCATTAGCATCTGCACATTTTTGAGGTTTTATTTTTTATTTTATTTTTTACATTTTTTTGGGTGTGAAAAAAGACCTGCAGTTAGTGGTAGTTAGCTACACACACACATATATATATATATATATATATATATATATATATTGTAGGGATCGTCTCTTATTTGGGGGTCAGTCTCACAGACTTCACCACGGACCAGTGGCGGATTCAGAGCCTGGTCTCGGGAGGGGCACTTCCGGCGATCGATACGCCCCTTCTCCGATCACTACAGAAATACAGCGCCTCATGCCTCTTACATCCAGTGAGTCTCCTTTGATGTAGATGTTTTCTTTCCTCATCTTCTCCTTTCAGACCTGCAGACCAGACCACCAGTTTTCGTCTCTGCAGTTTGACGACAACAAAACAGCAACTCAGTTTACTACTTTTCCATCATCCTCCCATCTTCTGGACAATTCATCCTACTACCCCCAATACTGTGCCACTGTGGTCCCCAATACTATACTGCAGAAACAGATAAACCCCCTGATAATACTAGTACCACACAGAGCCCCCCATATAAAATACCCCTTCTTTGTGGCCTCAGTAGATGTCCCCATAGTGCCCCCCAATAATGTGCCAGTAAGAGGTGCCCCCATAGATGCCCCCCAATCATGTGCTAGTGAAAAGTGCCTCACCCCCCCCCTCATGTGCCAGCAATAAATGCTAGTCTCCTATCCCCCCATCATGTGCCAGTAACAAGTGTCTCTCTCCTCTCTCTCCCCATCATGTGCCAGTCTCCCCCCCCCTACTCATGTGCCAGTAATAAGTGCCACTCTTGCCCATCATGTGCCAGCCTCCCCCCATGTGCCAGTAATAAGTGCCACTCTCCCCCCCATCATGTGCCAGTAATAAGTGCCACTCTCCACCCCATCATGGGTGTCTTGTGCCCCTGCCGCAGTGCGACACAGTCATCTGTATTGCTGTCCTGAGGACGGCGATACAGATTACTATGAAGATGAGCACTTCCATGATAGAAGCGCTCATCTGCCTCTGTCCTGCCTCCGCCACCGCTGTCCACATTCTCGGGGGGGGGGGGGGCTGGCGCCAATGCCACGGACACCAGATTGAAGTCCAAACGGTGCTTTATTTTCAAGCACATCAGCACAAAAGAGCAACCAAAACATAAATCACAAACATAAAACCTCGGCCATCTGGCCACTGACCAGTCTTTTCCTCTCTATCGGGATCTGGGTCTACCTCCCAGCCCCCCAAAACACATCACCAGTGCTTACCCCACACAGAGGGTTAGAGGGTCAGAGGGTCCCGCAGGCCTTGACACAGCCTGCTCCTTTCCAATTCCAGACTGGGGGCCACACCCAAGTCCAACATGAGGATTAAATAGCATCCCTGGACATGAGCATTGTCCAAAATCCCGGACTGGAGCATAGGGAACAGGCACCCACCCAGCACATTGCCTGTCCCCAGTAAAAGCCCGCCCCGGACTAGCTGGAGCCAGCTAAGCTAATTATCTTGGTGTCCACCAACTAAGTTAGTGGCCACCTATATCTAGGGCCTTTACTCCACCAAGGTCGGGCCGCTTGGTGACACGCTCCTGGTGCAAACACCACCCCTTTTCTATGCTTCCCTGAGACTTTACTGCACCCATCACTATTCACATTGCCACAATATATATATATATACATTTCAGTTAGTGTCAATTTAGGTTTTTGCACGAACGCACCATCTGCGTGCGTGCATTTTGCAGAGCGCTGTAGTGAATTTTTATATTAAGTTTTTGCACGCACCACGATCTGTGTGCGTGCGTACTGCAGAGCACCGATCACTAGTGTGCTCATTTATATCTGCAGATTTTTTTTTTTTGTGTTAAAAAAGACTAGTTAGTTAGTTAGTGGTAGTTAGTTGGTTATATATATATATATAAATTTCAGTTAGTGTCAGTTTAGAATTTTGCACGAACTCACCATCTGCGTACGTGCATTTTGCAACCACTGAGCACCAATTAGTAGTGTTTAGTTTGCACTGCAAGGTTTTTTTGTGTGTGCAGCAGAGACTTTTTTTGTGCAGAAAATACTTTTTATTTTACAACTTTTCTTCTAAATTTAATTTCAAATTTATTACAAGCCCCGTCACGTGTGAAAACACAACATACACCCCTCACACGAAATAAAGGTTTACACATTTCACACGTCATAAAATAAAAATGGCCAGTCCATCCGAATGAGTTTACTCAGCTGAAGAGGCATACGACATGCTTGCCTCCGATACTGAGTCTGCCAGTGAGGGAGAAGAGGATGCCACTTTCCTCTATTCCTCTACCCCCTCATCATCATCATCCGCTGATAAGGGACTTTCTAGAAGGCGCCTCAGAACAGCTGAGGCAGCCCCCCAGAGTGAGCCCACATGAAACCCAACCCCTGATGATTATCAGCCCCAAATCCCAGAGTTTGTGGGATACTCTGGAATTCAAATTGACTGCACGGGCTTCACCGAAATAGATTTTTTATTACCCAGAACCCCACATCGCCATACGCAAGACCCTTTGGTTGGACCCCAGTTACAGCAGCAGAAATAAAAATCTTAGGGGGGCTTGTCCTGCATATGGGGCTTGTTAAAAAAAACTGAAATGAGACAGTATTGGAGTGTGGATGACTTGTACCACAAGCCAATATTCAGTAATTGCATGGCCTGGAATTGATTCGTCAATTCTGAAATTTTTGCATTATAATGATAATGCAGTGTCCGCCCCAAAATGACCCAACATTTGATCGGCTTTTTAAAATTAGGCCTGTCCTTGACCACTTCAGTACCAAGTTTGCTGAAGTGTACACCCCAGAACAAAATGTATGCATAGACCAATCCCTACGATTCTGCCAGTACCTGCCCAGCAAGCGAGCAAGGTATGGCATAAAAATGTATAAACTCTGTGAGAGTAACTCCAGGTACACCTATAGGTTTTGGGTTTATGAAGGAAAAGAGATTCCCAGATTGAACCCCCAGAATGGCCCCCCCGTCCTAGGAGTTAGTGGGAAACTAGTGTGGGACTTACTGCACCCACTGCTGGATAAGGGTTATCACCTCTATGTGGATAACTATTATACCAGCATAACCCTATTCAGGTCCCTAACTGCCAGAGATACTGTGTGTGTGGCACAGAACGCAAAAATCTGAGAGGCCTCCCTAGATCCCTGATAGGGCAACCACTGAGAAAGGGTGAAAGCAGGGATCTCCTTCATTAGAACATGCTGGTGGTTAAGTACAAGGACAAGAGGGACGTCCCTGTACTGGCCACCATTCACAGTAACGCCAGCTCCACTGCCCCTGTACGTGGTAACACTATCACTGTCCCCAAACCAGACTGCATTCTTCACTACAACAGGAACATGGGAGGGGTGGATCTTGCAGATCTGAAGCCCTACAGTGCCACACGAAAAACAAAAGTGTGGTACAAAATGCTGGCCGTACACATTGTACAGACGGCAATGTACAATGCGTTCGTGCTATATAACTCTAGCGGACACACAGGAACATTTCTTCACTTTCAAGAAGTAGTGATCAAGGCCCTAATTCTTCCAAACCAAGCAGAAGAGGGCCCCAGTACTTTTGTAAGTCACAGTAGTCATGTTGTATCAGGACAACATTTCCCAGCTGAAGTCCCCCAGACAGCAAGAAAGGGAAGGACCCAAAAAAGATGCAGGGTGTGTTCGAAAAGGGGGATAAGAAGGACACCAATTACCACTGCGAAACCTGCCCTGAAAAGCCTGGCCTGTGCAATAGGAAGTGTTTTAAAATCTACCACACATCCATGGAGTATTAATTTAATTTTATCCATGATGTACCATGTAGTTATAGCACCTTATATCTCTGAATTTGCCCGCATTGCTTACATATCCACTTTTCACCAACCACTACATAATCATGTCTTTGCAACAGCTGTTAGGTCAAAAGTGCCCTTTCAACCCCTTAAAATGTTTGAACGGGGGTGCTCTTTCCAAAATAGGGTCACTTCTTGGGGTTTTTAATTTCTGGGGACCTCAGGAATCTTTTAAATGCGACATGGCACCTAAAATCAATGTCATCATTTTTTGCTGTTTGACTCTAGAGCCCTGCTGGGCGCCCATACATCATTTTTTGAGCACATATGGGGTGTTGGCGTATCCAGGAGAAAATGGGGAATAAAATGTGGGGTGCTTTGTGTCCTGTTCCCCTTGTGAAAGTGAAAAATATGGGTGTAAAGCAACTTTTTCTGGAAAAAATTGTAATTTTTCATTTTCACAACCAAGCGTTTCCTAATTCTGTGAAACGCCTAATGGGACAAAGTGCTCACTACACACCTTTAAATATTCCTTGAGGGGTGTAGTTTACGGAATGGGGTCAATTTTTGGGGGTTTCCACTGTAGGGCCACCTCAGGGTGTCTTCATATGCGACATAGCTCCCAATTACCAATTCCAGCTAAATCCACTTTCCAAAGCCATATGGTGCTCTTTCCACTCTGAAGCCTGCTGTGCGCCCATACATCAGTTTTTGAGCACACATTGGGTGTTGCCGTATTCGTGGGAAAGTGGAGAACAAAATGTGGGGTACATTTTGTCTTGTTACCCTTTGTGAAAGTGAAAAATGTGGGTGTAAACACATGGGGTGTTTCTGTAAACTCCAGATTCAGGGTAATAGATTTTGAGTTTTGTTTGGCTGTTAACCCTTGACGTGTTGCAGAAGAAATAGATTAAAATTTCAAATCTGCTAAAAAAAAAGTGAAATTTTGAAATTTCATTCCCATTTTCATTTATTTCTCGTGGGGCACCTAAAGGGTTAATACAGTTTGTAAAATCAGTTTTGAATAGCATGAGGGGTGTAGTTTCTAGAATAGGGTGATTTATTGGTGGTTTCTTTCTAATATGTAAGAAAATGACTTCATAACTGAACTGGTCCTGAAAAAGTTGGGTTTTGGAAATGTTCTTACAAATTTTAAGATTTGCTTCTAAACTTCTAAGCCTTCTAACATCCCAAAATAAAATGTCATTTCCAAAATGATTCAAACATGAAGTAGACATTTGGGGAATGTAAAGTAATAACAATTTTTTGAGGTATTACTATCTATGATAAAAGTAGAGAAATTGAAACTTGCAAATTTGCTAATTTTTCAAAATTTTGGGTACATTTGGTATCTTTTTTATGAATAAAATGAAATTTTTTGGCTCAATTTTACCACTGTCATGAAGTACAGTATGTGACGAGAAAACAGTCTCAGAATGGCCTGGATAAGTAAAATCATTTTAAAGTTATTACCACATAAAGTGACACATGTCAATGGCCTGGGCAAGAAGGTGAAAACTGGCCCGCGGTAGAAAGGGTTAAAGAGGTTTTGTCACGAAACAAATTCTATATTTTTCAAACCTTCAGCAGCATCTGAATACTTTTCTAATTGCATGTAATAAAAAATTGAGTACAGTCAGTGAGCTATTCAATAAAGTGTATCTATATAGTGCTACCTGCTGTTTGTTCTTTTCCTTATTTTTTATCCATCGAAGGATACTCAGTTCAAATCTGCAACCGCCACCAGCCATATGTTTTGTTAGAAGTTGTGAAAATTATAGGGAGAAAGCTGAGCAGAAAGTACATGCCCCCTAATCTAGTAGAGCAATTTGAGCAATGAATGTGGAGATCTCTGGATCCATGTGAGATCCAGGGCTGTTTCTAGCTTTGTTAGAAAGGTATTGTCATCCCTACCTAATTCTTTCTTCACCTCCATTAAAAGCTGTTTGCCTCTTTTCTTTGGAACAAACGCAGGTCTAGGCTCCCGCATAATTTGTTAATACAACACAGTGCCAGGGGTGGAATGGGACTCCCTGATGTCTCCCTATATCATAAAGCGATCCAGGCCCAACGCTGTCTTGAATGGTTCAGACTACCACCTGATTGTTTAGACTTACAAGTAGAAAATGGTATGGCGGAAGCCCCGATTAGAGCCCTCCTCTTTCGACAGACACCTTTCCTCTCAAGAGAATTCCCCTTTCTAAGCCCTATGACGGCTGCAACCATATCCCTTTGGCATACATGTTTGGCAAAGCACTTATTGTCTTCCACTCTACTGTCACCAGTATATCAGATTAGGGACATACTATGGTCCTCCTCTAAGACTTTCAGGGACTCCCTTCCGAGGGACAGCTCTCAGATTTCCCTACCTCTGGTGGACTTAATAGGCACGAACTCTGATCTTCCATTAGATGGCCAGGTGGCTCACCCTCAGCTGCAGAACTTGTCCTTTCTGCAGAGACATGTCATTAAGAATGTCCTGCATAAAGGACATTGTGTACCTCCTACACCACACTCTCAATTTGAATCCCTAGTCCTAGCTTCTGCTGACCCAAAGAAAAAAATATCAACATTGTATGTGCTATTAGTTTCCCTCAAAAAGCCTCAAGGATATTTATTCCTCGATAGGTGGGAAGGGGACTTGAAGCACCAATTTACATCTATGGAAAAGAAAACCTTACTGTCCTCTTCTCGCAAAACCTTTAAATGCGTGCGGCTACAAGAAAATATGTATAAAATGTTGACTAGATAGTATTACACTCCTGAACGTCTTCACTCGATGTACCCAAATGTCGACCCCCATTGTTGGAGGTGTAATTCCAGTATAGGTACCTTCTTCCACATCTGGTGGGACTGCCCAAAAATATCGACGTTCTGGGGTGCAATATGTTCCATCCTCTCCACAGTCAGTAAAACCCAATGCAATCCTACAGCTAAACTTTGTCTACTGGGTTTAATGTCAGATATGAAAATCGACAAACATATGAAAACATTGCTCACCACGCTGCTGGTTGCTGCCAGAGTGCTGAATGCTCACAACTGGAAATCAGATCAAACCCCTGTGATCCCACATTGGTTATCCAAGTGTGATAGCATTTATAGGCTGGAACAAATAGCCAGTTGGGAGATGAGAACACCAGCCTCATTTCAGTCAATTTGGTCCCCTTGGCGTACCTACCGCTCCTCACAACTTTCCAATGATATCCACTCAAACCTTAGTTCATTTTGTTCAACGCTCAACACAACAGCATTGGACCTTTCTCTCTCTTTCTTCACCCTTACTTACTTCCTACCCTCCCCTTACTTTCCTTGACCATCCCTCCCCCGTTTATGTGGTTTATATGACTATGTTGATATTATTTGTATGGAGGGACTTGAATCCCAAGAGACATACCATGTTTTCTCCTTAGACCTCACGGTACTTAGGTCCTTCCAGATATCTGGTTTGAACCATTCTCATGGCTTTCTTTTGCTGATAAGGCTCTGTATTTTCTGCTATATTATTGTGTAATCTGAGGATTGGGTCTGCGTACCCTCTACATCAGGCATCCTCAAACTGCGGCCCTCCAGCTGTTGTAAAACTACAACTCCCACAATGCCCTGCTGTAGGCTTATACCTGTAGGCTGTTCGGGCATGCTGGGAGTTGTAGTTTTGCAACAGCTGGAGGTCCGCAGTTTGAGGATGTCTGCTCTACATTGACTCAATGTATGTCTCCAAATTATGTACACTTTTGTTTTACAATAAACATTTTGTTAAAACCAAAAAAAAAAAAAAGAAAGGTATTGTCATGTACTATATGATGTCTGATTTTCACTTTTTACATCAATAATGGCATAACCCTTGTAAATCACCTTTTTATGTTTAACATAGTTTTAAAGAATTCTTGATGATGCTATTTTTAATTTTCCATATTGGTATCTATATTCAAACAAAAAACATAAAATCCTGCAGTTTTTGCACTGGCCGCTATGTCTAATAATTTCTTCTAACTTCTTGGTCTGTACAGATCACTTTACTGCTTATCTGTCATTCTAATCCTGCCTGTAATGATACCACCTCTGTGTAAAGATAACACAGGATCCACCAATTACAATAAGTGATTGTCAGAGCTTATCTATTCCTTCTTTGTACCTCTGCACAGGCCACAGAGCATGCCTAGAAAACTCTCCCATAGAAGTCAATGAGGTCCCCTCCAGACCATTGTGTCTATGGACCATGGTGTTAAGAACATTTCAGGCAAGATGGCCGCCTTAGATGGTCATAGTAAATGAGCCCCAATGTCTTAAAGCAACAGCACAAATCCATAAAAATAGTAAAAACTGACCCAAACAGATACACATTGACCTCCGATTTTCCAAACAGTAAAATTCCATATTCACATAGGAAACATCAGGAATTTGTGTCCTATATAGACATGAGCAAAACAATTCAGAAATTCAGAAACGCAACCTGAATTTTTCAAAAATTCAGATTCTTGAGAACCAGAATTGTGTGGAAGAGACTTTTCTAGGCAATCAGAGCTTTTTTGATTTAGGTAGAATTTATTTGGACCCATATCGAATCAGATGGTAGATTCAGCCAAGTCAGACCAGAATCGAATTCCAAGAAATTCGCTTATTAGTCCTGAATAGAAAAAAAAACAGGGCATTTCCAGTTAAATTCCTTGTTCTAGGCCCTATAGAGGTTCAAGTCTCTCTCCTGAAGTTCAGTGGAGTAACCGCTTTGAGTAGAGGCCCCCCCCCCCCATACCCTGGTATACTCCATTGCATGTTCCTATGCGTTCTGTCCAAGGCAGACTCATCAGGAGATCTGGTGGGAAGAAAGTCCAGGCCTAAAGGTTCAAAAATAGGGGAATGATCTTGTGTCGGTATGTGCTCCCTTACATCCATGTGTTATGTCACATACCACTGACAGGGTGCACATACAACCCATTTACCAACACTGTAGATGGTAAATTTGGGGCATGTAAGACCCTTCCCAGTAACAGCCTAGGACCATCTTTTTTTCAGTCTGGGACAGGATAGGTCATCAATATGAGATTGGCGGGGGTCAGACTCCCAGCGCCTCCACTGATCAACTGTTTGAGGAAGCCATGGTTCTCACTGAAGCTCTGGTGAATGCTGTGGCCTCCTCGCAGCTTACCAAACACAGGACTGTTCATTGGATAGCGGCTGTGCTTGGTATTGCAGCTCAGACCCATTCAATTGAGTGGCACTGAGCTGCGCCTAGGCATTGTGAATGGTGAACCTCACATGGCCTAGGGCAGGGGTGCACAACGTTTTCTGGTTGGGAGCCACATTGTCAGACTCAACCAACGTCAAGGGCCGAATTTTTTTTTTAAAGGGATATTAACAACTGAAATACTGTATTTATGGCATATTGAACATACAGTATATGCCATTAATGTGTAGTTGCACTTCCAGGACTCTCATCTAATGGGAGAATACATGAAAAATACATGTGAGCAGCCGCAAGACATAGACATACATGTTTGTTACCAGATGGTTGGGGGCCGCACAGAATGGTACTAAGGCAAAAGTACACCCTTAATTTGCTCACCATTTTTAGAGCGTTTTTCTAAAAAAAAGGTCTCTGCTGGTATATGGTAGTGAAAGGGTTAATTGTAACTTCCCTGTTGGTTTAATTTTACATTTCATTTCTGTCTATGGCAGTAAAGGGTTAATGATAAATTTATGTTGCTCCACAAGAAACAATTTGAGGCCTGGGGCAATTGTCCAGCCTCCCCTATAAAGTAGTATTTAAAATGATATTACTATAAAATTATACTTCAGTTTTTCTAACAAGAGATTGACTCTGAACACTTGTTGCTTCAAGTCTTCGCCCAGGCTAACTGATCGGCCGTGACAACCAGGGGAGGTGGCTGTGAAATCAATAGGGTGTCCATGTAATCAACAGATGTGCTGGATCCTCCAGATTGAGAGACATTTTTTGTAGAAAGGGGTTCAGAACTGAGAAATGTATGGCCTATTAGGGCAGATGGATATAGTGTGCTTCCATGTCTGAGAAGCATTTTCAAAGAACAGGAAACTTTATAAAATTATGACAAAAAAACATTACTCAACCTTTAAATGTTCCACTGCTTCAGCGCTGTCTTTCCAGTCCTGCCGCTCCAGACCCCACTGGTCTCTCAGCGAAGACCATTCATCATTCATGTGACCAGTGCAGTCATCAAATGATCGCTGCAGGACCAGTCAGGGGTGGAGCACTGGGTTTTACCATCTAGAACAGAAGAGCGTTCTCTACATCCTTTCCATGACCCCTAGGCTGATTGCCTACTTCCTAATTTTCTTAGACTGCAGTTCCTGCCAAAGGGGATGAGACCACCAAGGACTTTCTCTCTTCATGGTCTGCTTCCCTGGGGTAGGGTTAAAAATATTATTCTTGGTACGGTCTGGTTGTCATGCAATATGGCCCTACAGTTAATCCTGGGGGTACCTTGTTCCCGGGATAGGAGACTTCTATTCAGTAGTGGAAGTCCAGTTCTGCAGTCGTGTGAACAACCAGCGTCATTACATAGTGTGATCAAGTCGATGTGTGAGAGAAATACCGAAGGATTAGAGTGCACCACTGCACACCTTAGCTGGAGGTCCCAGTAGTCAGAAGACAAGGGCGTAACGATCGCAGCGTGTGCGACTACGACTGGGCCCAGCAGTGAAGGGGGCCCGCAGCCCCGCTGCAATAATGTGCGGCAGGGCACAGGGCGAAGAGCGCTTCCATTGTGGAAGCGCTCATCTCCATAGTCATCTGTATCACCGTCCTCAGGACAACTATACAGATGGCTGTGCTGCAGCCGGGCATGGGAGGGAGGCGCCTCCCTTCCCTGTTCCTCTGATAGGCTGCGGGCCTTGTGCCGGCAGCCTGTTAGAGGCCGGGGGATGCGGTGCGATGACGTAGCCGTACAGTGCGGGACACGGGCCGGAAGAGGAAGTATAAGTGTTTATTTTTTTTTTTAATGGAGAGGCACTTACTGGCATATGATGGGGGGGGGGGGGCATGAAGAAGCACTTGTTACTGGCACATGGGGGGCATGGAGAGGCACTTTTTACTGGCACATGATTGGGAGGGAGGCACTTGTTACTGGCACATGATTGGGGGCATGGAGAGGCACTTGTTACTGGCACATGATTGGGGGGAGGCACTTGTTACTGGCACATGATTGGGGGGGGAGGCACTTGTTACTGGCACAAAGTTTGCTCTGGGGCCCATACAACTCTAGTTATGCCACTGTCAGAAGCTATGATATGCTATCATGTCCTATGTCTGGAATACATCTTGAACCACATCCTTATTGTGTATCTAACACATAATATAGTTAGTAATTAAGGTATAGAAATTTATAATGTCATTGTGGGTATAAAACAACCTAAACCCCTCCATGATGCCCTTGTCTATGGGAAAGAAATCTAGATGAATAAACCAGCCCATCTACAGCACTTTCCTACTTGAGATACTTGGAGGCTTACTTGCTACTGATAAATTTTCCTAACAGATGCAGATGATTGATTAATGGCATTCCACATTTAAAGTCGAAAAGTGTTAGCAAGACACTTGCCCGGCTGTGTCATTCTCTCCGAGAACAATAGGCTGAGATACAGGGAGCGGTGCCAAGTATTCTTGAGGATAAGAGGTCATATGCTACTTTCTGCTAGGAGACAGATATATAAGGACAAGGGGAAAGCAGGAGTTTGGGGCTGGAGGGATCATTGTGTTCTAATAATAGGTACATCACATGAGGGCTAAGTCACCTCGAACAAGGCTTAGACCGGGGAGGTGAATCAAAGTGCTAGGAATTAAGAACATTTCTTCAACTATCCTCTAGCACACAAAAATAGTCCAAGGTATACACGCATACGATGGCTACAGAAGTGACAGAGCTTCGGAAAAAAGCCTCTGACTTCAGGACAAGACTTTCTTGTTGGAACCGTTTCAAAGCATTGTAATCATGCTTTGCATTTACTGACTCTGGTTTTATCTGGAAAGATTTTTAAATATATTAACAAAGACTCTGCTTATCATGGTAATAGTTGTCAGAGGAGAATTAAGGGGCAGGATACGAGAATTAAGGGGCAGGATACAGAGTAGGCTCCACTGTACGAGACAGGAACATATGTAGGTTTTCACTACTTGAACTGAATCTCCCTTGTAAATGTGAAATGCTGGGAATATTTAGTTTGTAAAATGCACAGGTCATGTTAAAATGAATCTCCCATGGATGGAAACAGAAGATAGATAGATAGATAGATAGATAACAGATAGATAAATTGGTTTGACTAGGAGAAAAGTTCTTGTTGTGCACATACTCCTTCAAGAACTATTGGCTTGTCACTCGGGTTAAAGGGGTTGTTTCATCTGGGACTTTGATAGCATAGTCAGAAACTGTAGGTGCTGTTCCACCTCTGAGCCCTTCCCCTATCTCTAAAAGGAGCCCCCGAAAGTTGTTGAGAGGACACCGTCCATCTATGATGTGCTCTCCATTCATTTCTATGGGAGTTCTGCACTCGATCTGCTATTTTCGGGAGTTCCATAGAAATTAATGTAGAGCGCACCTCGCAAGCGTGGCCGCCACTCCATTCACTTCTATGGAACTGCAGAAGATAGCTATAGAAAAGGATAGAGGGAAGCTATGCATGCCCGGCTGTTCTCCACTCACTTCAGGGGTCCTCTTCTGCAGATAGGTGCGGGAACCTGTACCTATCTGATGCATCCTAGCAACATGCCACCAATGTCTCAGATGAGACAACCCTTTTAAAGTCAGGAGATCACCACACACATAGGACTGCCACCGCGTCCTCCTGAATTTCGTGGTTTTGGCTGACGATAGTCTAATACGTAAGTGGACCTTAACCTTAGGGCCCTGACAAACATCCCCTGTTGTTCTATTAAAATAGCCAGGACATTTCGGCTAATTGTTATCTTAGTCCTTTGACCCATCTTCATGTTATCAGCCTACAGTATCTCAACGTTCCAATCAGTCTCATCCTCTGTCTGCTGTCTTTTCATGATTTCCTGAATCTCCAGAGGTTTAGGTTTGAGAAAACTTCCAGTGAAGCTGCGAGCCACTAGGGGACTCCTGATTACTACTGTTGATTTAATTTCCAGGAAATTGTAGTCTCCTAAAAGTACATTACGATTAGAAAAAAAATAATTCCCTATCTGCAAACCAGACTGCTGTCATAACGTCCACAAAAGACGGGAAACGGCGGCAACTAATCAAAAGAAAGCCAAATACATGCCGGAGTAATAATACATCTTAAGGTCCCTGTGATGAGGCAGGCCTGCTTTTATTTCATTTCCATCTGCTCCTATATTAGAGATCAAGCATTGTACTTAGCACATTATTCTGAAACGCTGACAATTTGTTCTGAAAAATAATTCTGCTCCTAAATAAAAAAATCTTCAATTGGTAGTTACAGAACAGCAGCTGCATGTGGAAGTTGTGGCTGGATAATGTGTTCCCAAAAAGTGCATAGGCCTGTCTGTTATCTATCTATCTATCTATCTATCTATCTATCTATCTATCCCCATATCTATCTATCTATCTAGGTCATATCTATCTATCTATCTATCTATCTATCTATCTCTCTATCTATCCTCATATCTATCTATCTATCTATCTAGGTCATATCTATCTATCTATCTATCTATCTATCTATCTATCTATCTATCTATCTCTCTATCTATCTACTAAGGATAAGTGAATCAATAACAAATTGGATTTGTTAAGAATTTAACAAAAATTTGTTGGCAAAACAAATCCCCAAAATTTTGAATCGTTTCGAACGAATCGAGTAAAAACCTCGCCGAGAAGAAGGATAGTCACATGACTCTGGGGGGAAGTGGAGGGAAAGGATTACCCTGATTGGCTGAGAGGCTGACATACAGCCTCATCAGCCAATCGGGTGTGGCAGCGGGCAGAGAGGCGCCTGGGTAAAACAAGCAAGCACAATACTGTGTTGAGCTGCTGATAATGGTGGATAGGTCTCTGTCAGTGTCTCCAAAAAAACGGTTTTAGAGTATACAAAGGCACAAGCAGCATAACACGGACAGTCTAGGGAAAGAATAGAAAGAAATAATTGTGTATATTTTAAGGACTGATCGGGGAATGGAATTGCATTAGAAAACCAACCACCTGCAAGAAAAAAATATTTATTTATTTTTTCATTTGAGCAGAGAGATTTGCTTTTTTTACCCTTAAAAAACTTAAATTACTACATAGGCCTATTGCCAGTTTATTGCCAGCACAGCACCCCAACAGCATTCCGTTGCTGAGGAATTACACATTTTGTTCAGTGCATTATATCTGCAATTTCTATTTTAAAAAAGCTATTAAATGTCTAGTTCAGCACAGTGCAAATATTGCATTTTTCTATCCATGTTAGTGGAGACATTACTGCATTAGATGGTGTTTTTATACATTTTAGTCTAGTAATTTTTCAGGCCTAGTGGGGAAAACAATGTGACTCAGACACCACGTTGTTTTATCCATGATAGCGGACTCATCAGAGCTCGAGCTGTGTGTTTCAAAGAAATTTTACTACAAAAAGTTAATTGTTGACCCAGTTCAAAATTTTACTGTAAAAATTGCCTAGTCCCCAAGTAAATTGTCAATACCAATGTGCCATGTATTTGTAGAAAGGGGCATTTTAACAATAAATTTATAACCACTTATTACATTTTGTCCTTTGAGGCATATTTCCTAAAACATCACTTTTATCCATCACTTTAAAAACCTTCCATCACCTAAAACTATATAGAGTGTGACACACTGCTACTGTTAAAGAGTGACAGGTGTGTTATCTTCTCATGTGGGATACGACAGTGTGCTAGCTATTTGAGCGATTCAATCATATTATATGTACACATTCAGTGAGCCACTGCTCTTGTAAAACAACTTCAGGCTCTGACCCCGACATTTTTGGCCAGCAACCTGGTGTCTTCATGAATATGGGTGGTGATTATCTATTAATTATTGTATTATTTTGTCTGATGGGAGTCTTATCTGATGTCTAATGAGGAATGGAGGTCTGATCTGAGGTCTAATAATGAGTGGGGGTCTGATCTGAGGTCTAATAATAAATTGGGGTCTGATGTGAGTCCTATTAATGAATGGGGGTCTGATTTGGGGTTCTGATCTTAGATCTGATGGCAGTCTGATCTAAGGTCTAATTAGAAATGGGGTTCTGATTTGGGGGTCTGATCTGAGGTCTGATGAGGAATGAGGGTCTGATCTGAGGTCTGATAAGGACTAGTGGTCTGATGAACATTGGGGGTCTGATCTGATATTTATTTTCCTACATTCCTCCTCTTAATCCTAAGTGCGTCTTATAGAGCGAAAAAAATGATAACTAAAGAGGTTTGTGCAGTTGTTGCTGATGGATGTAGCTCACAGAGCACTGTCTAGCCTGGATATAATTGTGGTTGCTTCTTAGCCGAGCAGGACCATCTATGGACAGGTTTACTGCCTGTAAAATGTAAAACAAAAATCTTGCAAATGGTGAAAAGTTGAAAATATATTAGAAAGTTGTAGAACTTTTCATTTATACACTGATTAAGTTTTATTTACATAAAATCAGTAACCCTCTTTAACATGACATCTCATCGTGAACACATCCACCAGGTCCCATGTAGATTAAAGCCTCCCCTCATCCCGTCTGCTTTGATTGACGGCAGTTCTGGTTTGCATCTTTGATTGAGGTAACCAAAAGCATGATAATGCCGCTAGATTCTCTTTGATCCATCCTTGACCGTTGATCCAGAACAATTTGCCTGCTCGATAGTGCAAGGTCACCTCTAATCGTTTCCCTCCAGCTCTTTCCTTCTGTCTCATACGGACAAGCTCGGAGAGAAGTCACCTCTTGTTATTTGTGTCAAGAATGGCTTCACTCGCTGCTAATGACTTTAGGCTCACTAACCCAATTAGAGGCCACACTGAACTGCCCATGATCAATTGACATGACAGTTTAAGATATTGCGTAGTGTGATCAATATTAGCTGATGGTTAACACATTAACAAAAAGGTTCACCTAATAATAAGTGTTCAGCACAAGAGCTCCGTTATCTGAAGTGCGACTGATAATTAATAGGCAGTTAGGAGCAGATGACGCTAAATTGCTGGCCCGACCTTCTAAATAATCTAATAATGGCGCTATAGAGCAGTGGATAGCCACTGTTACACGGCATGGGGTGACAGTACATTTAATATCTACTGATATGAATGCTTAGAGGAGGGCGGGATAAGGGAGAAATATCGCCCAATGAATTTAAGTAAAAAAAATGAGGTAATATAGTTTTATAACATAATTATGCAATTGATTAATATTTCTATACTATCACAGTACATACCAGAGACTATAATTTTACACCAGAAACTTAGGTAGTAAACTAGCTACTACCAGGGAGTATAATGCTACACCACTAGATATCAGGGACTGTGACTATTATGCTACATCACTAGAAACCAGGGACTATGATGCTACATCACTAGAAACCAGGGACTATGATGCTACACCACCAGACATCAGGGACTGTAATCCTATATCATTAGACATCATTAGAGACTGTGTTGCTGCTCCATTAGAAACCAGTGACTATGATGTTACACTAGATACCAGGGACTATGATGTTATACAACTAGACACCAGAGACTTTTATACTATACCACTAGACACCAGGGACTATAGTGCTTCACCACTAGACATCAGGGACTGTAATCCTATATCATTAGACACCAGGAACTCTTATGCTACACCACTATAAACTACAGCCTATGGTGCTACACCACCAGATCCCATGGACAATACATCTACATCATAAGACACCAGGGTAAGCAGGGATGATACTGCACTAGACACTGGGACTGTAATGCTATACTACTAGAAACTTGGGACTATGATGCTACACCACTAGATACCATGGACTATAATGCTACACCACTAGACACAAGGGACTATGATGCTGCAACACTGGGAACCAGGGACTATAATGCTATAACACCAGATAACAGGGATTTGACCACCAAATGTTTGAGGCTTGTGGACTGGAACAGTAATCTGTTACAATTGATACAAAGAACCGAAGCTCAAGAAAAAGGAATCCACCTTCCCATAAAAACGATAGCTTTATTTCTTCAGCGGTAAAAACATATACATGGACACCACGGTCTACGCGTTTCGGACAGTTATATCTTAGTCCTTACTCATGACATGCAAAAATAAAGCTATCGTTTTTATGGGAAGCTGGATTCCATGCCTTTTCTTCACATTGTTTAAAGCCAAGTCCGAGCTTCAATCCGTGCCTCCCACTAACGAACACAGGTGAGCGCTGCAGTTGTTTTTCTTTTCATAAAAAACCAAAGCTATCTCATATCTATCTATCTATCTATCTATCTATCTATCTATCTATATATCTATCAATCTTCTATCTATCTATCTATCTATCTATCTATCAATCTAATATCTATCTCTCTATCTATCTATCTATCTATCTCATATCTATCTATCTATCTATCTATCTATCTATCTCATATCTATCTATCCTCCTATCTATCTATCTATCTATCTATCTATCTATCTCATATCTATTTATCTGTCTATCTATCTATCTATCTATCTATCTATCTATCTATCTATCTATCTATCTATCTCATATCTATCTATCCTCCTATCTATCTATCTATCTATCTATCTATCTATCTATCAATCTTCTATCTATCTATCTATCTATCTATCAATCTAATATCTATCTCTCTATCTATCTATCTATCTCATATCTATCTATCCTCATATCTATCTATCTATCTATCTATCTATCTATCTATCTATCTCATATCTATCTATCCTCATATCTATCTATCTATCTCATATCTATCTATCCTCATATCTATCTATCTATCTATCTATCTATCTATCTATCTATCTATCTCCTATCTATCTATCTAATATCTATCTCTCTATCTATCTATCTCATATCTATCTATCTATCTATCTATCTATCTCATATCTATCAAATCAAATCAAATCAAATCAAATCAGCTTTATTGGCAGGACTAATTACAATTTAGCATTGCCAAAGCAAGTGGGAAATAATTGGGTAGGATTGAGGGATGGGGACACTTCCAGGGTGGGGATATAGGAGTCCATGGTATATCAGGCTCCTCTCAGTCTATGGCAGGCAGTAACATATTGTGCTGCTATGGCCGCCGTGTTCTCCTCTTCCCCCAGCAGTACGTAGAGTCTCTCTTCCTCCTCCATGGAGGTGAAGTCTGGGCAGAGATCAGTCAGTCTCCTGAAGTGAGAGTCCCTCACTGCTGAGTATTTGGGGCACTGCAGCAGGAAATGAGCCTCATCCTCCACGGCCTCCTGGTCGCACTGTTGGCACAGTCTGCTCTCCCTGGGCTGGTACCTCTGTCGGTGACGCCCAGATTCAATGAGCAGGCCATGGGCGCTCAGTCTATAGTGGCTCAGGATCTGTCGGTCTCTTGTATTGGGGAGTTTCTCCAGATATGGGGCTAGTTTGTACTCCCTCTGCAGGCTCTGGTATACCGTCAGCTTCTGTGAAGTTTGTATGTCGTTCCTCCAGATGCTGGTATAGTCCTCTTTGCCCTTGTGTATCATCTTGTTGATTTCCCCCTTTGCCAGGCTGTACTGGTCGGTGGCTTGGGCAGGCTGGGTTTGGGTGACTTGTTGCCGGGTGCTTTGTCTTTCTGGGGCTTGTTGGTGTAGCAGGGCTTTGTGATGGTAGATGCTGGGATTGCTGCTATGCAGGTGGGCTCTGAATGATAGCGCCCTCTTCTGGACAGCAAAATAGAGTGGGAATCTGCCCAGTTCTGCCCGACAGGCGCTGTTTGAGGTGCTCCTGTGGACCTGGAGAAAGTGTTTGCAGAGTTCTAAGTGGAAAAGTTCTGTTGGTCCAGAGTCCCACTTTGCCCAGTCTGGGTATGTGTCTGGGCCCCAGACTTCGCTGCCATACAGGAGGATTGGGGCAATGATGGTGTCGAAGATTTTAAGCCAGACGGTCACTGGTGCCTTCAGGTGATACAGACGCCTTCTGATGGCATAGAAGGTTCTGCTCACCTTGTCTTTCAGTGTTTCCATGGCTTTCTTAAAGCTCCCTGATTGGCTGATTTCTAGGCCCAGGTCGGTGTAGCTGTCAGTTTCTGATAGTGGACAGTTGTTTAGCAGGAAGGGAGGTCGCCCGGCTGCTTTCCGGTTTCTTTTCTGGAACACCATGATGTTGGTTTTCTTTGGATTGATGGGCAGTGCCCACGTGTTACTGAACTTCTCCAGGATTTTCAGGTTATCTTGGAGACCTTTCTCAGTTGGTGATAGTAGCAGAAGGTCATCTGCATAGAGGAGAAATTTCACCTCAGTGTCATGGAGGCTAAGACCGGGTGCTGAGGAGGACTCCAGAACCGCCGCCAGCTCATTAATATAGATGTTAAAGAGGGTTGGACTGAGGCTGCAGCCCTGTCTGACTCCTCGGCTCTGCCGGAAATAAGCCGTTCTCCTCCCATTCACCTTCACGCTGCATCTGTTCTCAGTGTAGGAACTTCTGATGACATCATATGTTTTTCCTCCTATTCCATTTTCAAGAAGTTTCAGGAAAAGGCCCGGGTGCCACACTGAGTCGAAGGCCTTCTTAAAGTCCACAAAGCAGGCATAGATCTTTCCATGCTTTGTATTGTGGACGTGGCTCTTGATGAGGCTCTGCAGGGTGTAGATGTGGTCCGTGGTGCGGTGGTTTGGCATGAAGCCTGCTTGGCTCCTGCTGAGGACGTTGTGCTGGGTGAGGAAGATGAGGATCCTCTTATTCAGGATACTGCTGTGGAGTTTCCCTAGGTTGCTGCTGACGCATATCCCTCTGTAGTTGGCGGGGTCGTACCTGTCTCCACTCTTGTGTATGGGGGTGATGATGCCCTGGTTCCAGCTCTGGGGGAAGTAGCCGGCACTCAGCACAACATTGTAGAGTTTTACCAATGAGGCCGGTATACCTGGCGGGCTGTATTTGATCATTTCTGGAAGGATCCCATCTGGGCCACTGGCATTTTTATTCTTGATCACTGAGATCCTCTCTGTTATCTCCTGCAGTGTGATCGGTGTGTCTAGAGGGTTTTGGAAGTCTTTGATTTTGTCCTCCATGTCCTTCAGCTTTTTCACAATTTCTTTTTGTTCTGGGCTTTGGTCCTCCCATGAGATGTCTTTATAGAGATCCTTGAAGTATTGGAGCCAGATGTTGCCGTTTTGGATGTGGAGGTTGGTGTTCTTACTGGTTTTGTCCATGTGTTTCCATAGCTCCCAAAAGGAGTTTTCCTGGAGAGCATCGTGGAGTTGGAGGAGCTTGGATGAGATGTGGCCTTGCTTTTTCTTTCTGAGGATGGTTTTGTATTGCCTTTGTATGTTGTTGTAGGCTTCCCTCAGACTGGGGTTATTCGGATCTTGGTGTTTCCTATTTGAAGCTATTCTTAGCGCCTTCCTTATATCTTTACACTCCCTGTCAAACCAACTATTGGGTTGTTGCTTTCTTGGCCTTTTGTTGCATCTTTTGAGGTCAGACATTTTTAAAGTCCCTTACTGCGAGATTTACTCCTTCTGGGTTCAGCTCATATACTTTACTATGGAAGTTATGGAGCATCTCCTGGATCTCTGCGCTGTTTATGGTCTCCATATACTTTGGGGCTGACATGTTGGACCATTTAAAAGATGGCGGTAGGCTGAAGAGGCCGGACTGCTGTGATGTTTGTGCCAGTGGTTTACTTGTGGTTTTAATCTATCTATCTATCTATCTATCTATCTATCTATCTATCTATCTCATATCTATCTATGTATCTATCTATCTTATCTATCTATCTATCTATCTATCATTTATCTCTCTATCATCTATCTATGTTTATATATTGTACTTTATGTATTTAATACAATAGACAGGTAGAGGGCCTTTTTAGTATGCTTTTTCTATAGATATTTTTGTCCCAAAGGAAGTAGTACTTGATTGCATTTTCCAGTTACATCACAGGGTTAAAGGTCTCACCAACTAGACAAAACAGGAATTGGGGCAAAGTCCTAAAAAAGAAGATTCTTGTCACATGAATACGTTGACTTAAAGCAATTTTGTAATGTGCAATGTTCAGGATTGCGCCAGTGACTGTGACTCTGCTGATCATCAAGGAAAAATGTGCTTTTTATCATTCGTTGACCTTATTCCCATTCGATTCATTGCTTTGAACTGTAGCATAAAGTAAGATCACTCCTTGTTGTCAGTGAATGGAAACTTCTTTTGTTCACATCTAGACCAATACCCTCTACAGATGTAGGCTCTGTTCACACTTACATTATGGATCGCTTCATTTTATTACAGGACCGTGACAGCTGAGAAATCTTGATGAACCTCATTAACTCATAATGAGTTATGTCTTTTTTTAAATTAAATTTTTGTCATTTTTCATGGCAAAAAGTAGTGTCCTACAGACACAATTCTTGTCTGGGAAGAACCCAAAATGGCAAAATCCCAACACTTCTCCCCCATTCATCCCTCAATACAAAGTACTTTAAGTGGGAGGATGAATGATCATAATGATTGTTCCTCCTCCTTTCACTTTGCATTGGGCCCCGTTAAAGACGAAACGAGCGCCAATAGACTTGTATATTGTAAATTGGTGCCTGTTTTTGGCCCATGTTCAGACCATGGAAGAGGACCCCAAAACAGACTTCACACTCATACAATTTGCTGTGTTGATACTGTAGATTTGTCTACACTGGATACGATTGCAGCAAGGTCTCACCCAAGGTCTCACGCAAGTCAAACGCTTGCTTCACATTTCTGGTACTTTCCTTTTTTTTCTGTTCCATCAGAAGAAACAAATGTCGGTTCCGACCAGGGATCAGCAACCTCGGGCACTCCAGCTGTGAAACTACAACCCCCATAATCCTCCTTCCAATTCTATGGGAGTTACAAGAACAGTGTCATGCTGGGAGTTGTAGTTTCACTATCTCGCGCATTGCGAGATTACGGCACTCAGGGCCGGTGCAAGGATTTTTGCCGCCCTAGGCAAAAGAAAAGTTTGCCGCCGCCCCCCCCCCCTTATCATTCTTCACCCCCCTTTGTCATTCTCCCCCCCCCGTCAATCTTCACCCCTCCTCCTTTGTCATTCCCCCCCCCCCTGTCATTCTTCCTCCCCTCTTGTCATTCTTCCTCCCTCTTGTCATTCTTCTCCCCCTCTTGTCATGCTTCCTCCCCTCTTGTCATTCTTCTCCCCCTCTTGTCATGCTTCCTCCCCTCTTGTCATTCTTCTCCCCCTCTTGTCATGCTTCCTCCCCTCTTGTCATTCTTCTCCCCCCTCTTGTCATTCTTCTCCCCTCTTGTCATTCTTCTCCCCCTCTTGTCATTCTTCTCCCCCTCTTGTCATTCTTCTCCCCCTCTTGTCATTCTTCTCCCCCTCTTGTCATTCTTCTCCCCCTCTTGTCATTCTTCTCCCCCCTCTTGTCATTCTTCTCCCCCTCTTGTCATTCTTCCCCCCTCTCTCCCTCACCTGTAATGTAGCGTGGCCGAGCGCTTTATGGTCCACGGGTACAGGAGCTTTAGATTCCTGTACCCTGACGGACTGACAGGAAGTGCACACTGTGTGCGCACTTCATGTCAGTCCGGCCGGGTACAGGAGACACATGCTCCTGTACCCACGGCCATAAAGAGCTCGGCCGAGCTACAATGGACTGACAGGAGGGAGCGCTGAGCGCTTCCCTCCTGTCAGCTCCTTTCCTCTTGCTGTGCCCGGGCGGTGCGCCCTCATGGACGCACCAGCCCGGGCAGTGCTGCAGCCGCCTGAGGCTCTATACAGAGCGCTCGGGCGGCTGCAGCATGAGGCAGGGCCGGCGCTCCTAGCAGCGCCCCTTGCCAAGGGGCGCTCTACGCGGCGGCCTAGTCCGCTTATAGGACGCGCCGGCCCTGACGGCACTGTAACTTTGTGAGCAAGGAGGAGATTCCTGCATCTCCGCAGCTCTATAGGGTAAAACTAGGTGACAGATTCCCTTTAACCTCTTAAGGAAACAGGACGTACCTGTACGTCCTGTGTTCTGTCTCTAAAGATGGCGCCCGCTCCTGCTCCATGCAGGCGCCTTAGCCGCGGGTGTCCGCATGGTTCCTGTAGCAGACACCCGCGGCTAATGTCCGCGACCGGCAGCGATGCCGATCACGGACTTTAACCCCTCAGATGCCGTGGTCAATCCTGACCACGGCATCTGAGTGCGCACAAACCGAAAGTTTTACTTTCGGTTTGCGCTCCGGCTCCCCCGTGTGGCGATTGGAGGAGCCG